>CM028343.1:8041100-8410652 GCA_016618105.1 Dendrobium huoshanense | reverse complement strand
TCTCTTAACTCTATAACCCTTTCTTCTTCTCCCTTCCTCCTCTCCATTTGTCTTTCTTTCCACTCTTTTGACTCCCTTTCCTCTTTCGTATTTCTCAATATTGTCTCCTGCCTTACTCCTTCCCTCCCCCACTCTATTCCGCCTCGCTCCTCCTCTGTTTCCTTCCTCACTTCCCTTGAGCACCCCTCTTAATTTCACTCCACCCCCCATCCATTGTTTCTCCTTTCCCACCTTGTTTTATTCCTTCCCCACCCACCTTTGACTCTCTACCTATACCTGGGTTTTTTCTAGATTTCTTGATATGCGGCCTTACCTTCTCAAAGGATTATGGTTAAAGAAACAAGCAAATGATCTCTTAAAAGTATATTCCATGCCATAGGACTCTATACATTGCTAGTTTACTACATTGAATAAATGCCTTCATTTGAGAAAGGAACATCATTTATAACCGATGATAAACATTAGCAAAATCATTTTAACTAGGCAAAGCCCATGATTTATCTATTTTTTGAGTATTTATGTAAAAATCTTGATCTCTTGTAATTTTTACATTCCTTTCTTATTTGTGTGTACACTAAATCTTCATATAAACACTAGGGCAACAAACTCACTCTAATAGATTAATTTTCTATTATCAATAATTAATTCATTTTTACCAAGTTAGATAAAAAATTTATAAACAAAATTGAGTAAGATTTCAAATTTAGGAAAAAATTTTTTTTTTTGCTAAGTCATTAAATTTATTTTAAAAATCAGTACGGTACATACTTTGATTGATTTCTTATATATATTATACTAATGAAATGTTTAATCGTCATAAAAAAATTAATGAACAAATTTGAAGAAAAAATTAGTTCAATTAACGACCAACTCTTGTAAAAAGGACTAAATTCTTAAATTGAATATCTTTTAAAATTTTGGAGAATCAACATGCAATCGACCAAATTCTTATTTATATACTTAATGTCAAAATATTTAAAGCACATTAATAATAAAAATATATATATTTTTAATGTATTTTTTGCTTTCTTTTAAATATTAAAATATTATATTATTATATAAATAAATATAGAATTTCAGTTACTAGATATGTAGTTAAATTAAAAGGTTAGATCTGGTTTTAAAATTTTGCCTGAGAAATATGAATGGCCGATGGGAGTTAGCGTTAGGCATTTAAAAAAAGTAACCGGAAACCGATAATGCGAGTATAACAATGAGTGTGTGACAGTTCATGAGAATAGTACTCGATGCGCTCGACGATTCCTCCTTTCTCCCCGTGAACCTGTCATCTTTTCTTCCACTATTTCCTCATTTTCTTCCTTTTTTTTAATTCCCGGCTGTCAGCCGCTTAAGAAGAGAGAGACTCCTGCCATCTCGAAGAGGTACTTTTCTGGCAGAAAGTTGCTAGATTTCTTCCAAAGCTATGAACTTTGAGAAGAAAGTAAGGAAGGAGAGAGTGGCAGCGAAGCAGCCTTTGGTTGTCGGAGGAGGGTGATGGCGGTTGTTGACGGCGGAGCTCCGGCGAAGCAAGCCATGATGTGGGCTCTTACCCACGTATCCAACAAGGGAGACATCCTCACTCTCCTCCGCGTTATTCCACACTCTGATCACTCTCCCTCTTCTTCTTCCTCCTCCTCTAAGAGAGGAACGGGCTCGCCTTCTTGTCAGCTCTCTTGCCTCTCTCTGTAAAACCTGCCGCCCTGAGGTAATAGAAAGTATTAATTAACAATTTATCCCCTTAATTAAGTTAGCAGAAAAACAAGTGATTTTGTTTTTTCAATGTTTGCAACACATTATCCCCTCAAAATTAAACTGAAATTTGTTTCTCTGTTTAATATTTTTCTGATGCTAACGTCCTGACTAAATATATCAGGTGGAAGTAGAAGCTCTAGTGATCCGAGGACACAAGCTCGCTACTGTACTCAGCCAGTCAAGAAGTTGGAGATCTCTGTTCTTGTTTTAAGCCAAACAAAGCCTTCACTTCTGTCATGGTAAGAACAAAGAGATATAAAATGAGAAATGCATCATTTTGAGTAGATTTGAAAATGTTCTCTGTCCTTAATGCAGCCTCATGATGAGCAGAAAGGAAAATTTTGTGGAACAGTGCATTGAGAAGGCAGACTGCTTGGCCATGGCTGTGAGGAAGCAGAGCAATGGGGTTGGGGGTTATTTGGTGAGCACCAGATGTCAGAGAAACTTCTGGCTTTTGGCTTGAGATATTTCGCTTCACAAGATAAAAACACTGTGCAAAGTAAAAACCAGCAGCTTTTCTTACCATTACCAAGAAGTTTTAATGTCGATAAAAGATGTTTATTATTATTATTATTAACAAGTTACTGCGTGTTTTTTCTTGATCACAGCTTTGATAAATTTCTCGTTAATGTGTCAAATTTTCAGGAAATTATTAGATGCGGACACCGGATCTAGAGATGTGTTCAGATACTGCGTATTTTATGCTAAAGTTCTGCGTATTTACTGAGTATATACTGCATATTGCAGTAAATAAGCATCAAATATTTAGTTGTGAGGATTTGCTGTTTATTTGCTGTGTATTTACAAATACGCATAGTGTAAGCAGAACATACGCATAGTGTAAGTAGAGCGTAGGCAGAGCGTACGCAATACATCTAGTAATCCGGACACATCTCTAGATCCGATGCCGCATACCTTAATAATTTCCCAAACTTTATGTCTCTGTTATGTTGCTTAGTTTTTGCTGCATGCAGGATCTGCAGTTTTATAGCTAAGGTCCCATATCTTCATGTATTTTTTTTTTTAAATAATAATTTTATCTGCTCAATGTCCCAAAAAAAAAAAGAATTTTAAGATAGTAGAATACAAGAATTGAATTTTTGGTGTTTCGTTAACTTAATTTTTTTTCAAAGTAAAGATATATTTTAAATCTTGATGCTAAGTGTACACAATTCATATTTGAACCCTATGGCATCATATGTTTAATAAATGTTAGGAGGATATATATACATATTATTAAATTGTTCTGCATTTATATAACTAATACTTTAATCTCTATATTAATTTATATAACACCCTAATCTCTAATAACATAAGAAGTGCCACTAACATTAATACTCTAATCTATACTATTTGTGGGTCATATGTCATTTGTTTTGTAGTTCAATGCTTGTCGTATGTTAGTCATCGACCTAATATATGTTGCCCAAAGAGCATCTTTGTTAGCCAATCGTCGTCGTCGCCAATCAACCATTTTTGAAAAGAATGTTAGTTGGCCGTCTTTTGTCATTCATCCACCTAATACTCGTCATTTGTAGGTTGTCACCATATGTTAGTTGCATGTGATCATCCAATGTCTACTATGTCCTTGTGCTCATCCATCCACCTATTGCCCATTGATCCCCACTCAATCATTAAATGGCACACTGTATGAGGGTCTTTCAACATCCATTAATTTCCCACCATTGGTAGAACCCACCCTTCTTTAATCGTCTATCCTCTAAAATTATTTTTCATCCTTTAGCATTCACCAATACCCATTATCATTATTTGACATCAATTATTGTTCAAACACCTACAATCTCTAATGCTTATCATGACTTGATGTTTGTTATTGTCCAATAGATGGCATTTCATCATCTCTCAACATTATCATTATTTAGTGTCCCTTGTTGCCTGACACCAGGATTGTGTTCCTTACAGTTGTTGGATGACCCATATCCCCTTATGTTAAGCATTCAATATCGACTAATTCTTCTTTACAACCCCTTTCTTCTTAAATCATTATTTTCATGATCATTTATGGCACTACAACAGCTCTAGTCATCTATCAACTCTAAGTCATTTATTAAATATGGTTACTTGTTGATTTTAGGTCACATATGCACCTTATAATGATCAATGACTTGGGAGTTATGTGCAACTAATTTGGCAAGTCATTGTATTTAGTTTGTATACTCTAAGGCATCCATACATTCTCAGGGTCATATGTACAACGAATCCAAGCGCCAAATCTTTCCTTCACTTAAGATATCACTATTCTAACTCTCTAAAATTATCCATAAACTTTAAGTCAGTTATCCATAAACTTGAGGCATGTAATATGTATTTTTATTAAACATGCATGTATTTCTTTTTTTAGGGGTTATTTATTTGAAGGACGGAGTAGAACAAGGTTTCGTCTAGAATGATATTTTTAATACTTTCTAATTAAAGTATTTTTTAGTAAAAAAAAAAAATTAAAAATTTTGTATTAGAAAGCTACTCATAAAACAGTAAAAAAGCTGTCTCAAATAAAACCTAAGTGTGGGGGTTTTGAAATTTTAGGAGTTAGATTATAAGTAATCCCATTAGCCTTTTTTAAGCTTGTTTGGCTAATATTCCCCTTTCAATTAATTTTGAGCTTCTCCATAATATTTTGAAATAGAGAAATTATTGTATTTATGCAAAAAAAAAAAAAAAAAAAAAAACTATCAAGTATGATTTTTGGTTGAATGAAATGTTGATAGTGTACAATGAAGTATTGAAAATATCTAAAAAATGCTCTCATGCACCCGTTAATGAAGTTACTCCAGACTTTGAATTTATTCTCTATAAATGAATTTTTTGGCTGTGATGATGCTTTCATTATAGAGACATGTCATTTGCATTTGCTTTATTACTATATTTTGGCATAATTAAGGATTATGGAGATTATTTTATTTGGATTTGACGTACTCTCCTAGATGTACAATGAAGTCTCCTCATATTCCGGCTTTTGGTCTATACGAATTATAGCTCATTATTGCGGCTGTCATTTCCTATTATAGTCATCTTGTGGAGATCCTCTTTATTTTATGAGAGATTATTCATATTATTTTATTTTATATTATTAAGAAAATGAGGTGTTGTGATACATTATGATTGGGTGCAAGACATAACATCCGCAGATACTAATTTTCCTTATTTTATAGCTTTGTTGTCATATTCATTTGATTCTTTTATTGAACTCCATTTTATAGAGGGTTGCAACAAAGTCAAGCCGACTCTTGAATTTGTTCGGGCTCGACGAGCGAGCTGGTCGAGCTCGTGAGTCGAGCTCAAACAAGATTTCGAGCTTTACAGACTTATCGAGCTCGTGTTCGAATATCCCTTTGGTTGACTCGAGTACTCGTCGAGGGGCTCACGGATCTCGGACTCGGAAGCGGAACGACGGAACGAAGACTCAACACGGGACTTATGATCGAAGTTCGGACTCGACGGTAGCATGGGCGGACCCCAGTATAGTCAAGGGTGGGCAAATGCCCACCCTTAAAAAAAAAAAAAACGTTACTGAGTGGGTATTTTGGATAAATTAATATAGTGAATGGGGTATTTCGTAAATTTGCCCCCCCTCACAAATTTTTTTTTGCCTTAAATTAAAACTGCGGGACCTGTTGCCCGCCTCTCACTTGTTCAGCGAATGTTCCGTCTGTTCGCAAATCGCAAGGAGCGGAGCTCACGAAGCAGTAAGCACAGCAGGTTTGCAAGAGTTCGCCGGACGTCCGAGCCATTTATTCCGTCTGTTCCCTGTTCCGGCTGTTCGCAAGGTCTTCACGAAGGCACGAAGCCATCGCAGCCACTGGCTTGCCCGCTGGCCTCTCTTCCCAGTTCGCATCGCTGTCTCGCTGAGGACTGAGGTAAGTTTTGAAATTTCAGTTTTACTTTAAAGCAGAATCATGGTTGTGGTTTAGTTGATTACTGAAAGGTTTAGTTCAAGATTTGCTTGTTGCTTTGCCATTTTCCTTTCTCATATTTTAGCAAGTAATTTTTTTATGAGAGTGATAAATGGTAAAGTTTAGGAATTAGGATATATATATTGTTAGTAATTAAGATTTGCTTGTTGCTTTGCCATTTTCCTTTCTCATATTTTAGCAAGTAAGTTTTGAATTTTGTTAGTGAAATATATCTATATTTTTGTATTTATATTTTATATATATCGGGTTTGCCCACCCTAAAAAAAAGGGCTGGATCCGCCACTGGACGGTAGAACAACGGAACGAAATCAACGATCGAGCAGCTTGACTAGTTGATTTTCTGGCGAGTCTAGCTCATGCTCGAGTCGATTTTGTGCTCGGTATTTGCCAGTTAAGTTAAGCTTGAACACCTCTTGACTCAGACATCCCTACTTCCATATCAAAATTTATTAGTGGCTTCTTCAATAAAAAAAAGTGCAAACCAATAATTTGAGTCAGAGTACCTTTTTTTTATTTCAAAGAAATTTAATTCTTTGATATTCATATTTATTTTATTATTTTTTAATATCATAATTTATATTTTAAATTTTATCTAATAATTTTTTAAGTCCCTCTTAAAATCCTGACACAATTTATCTTTCTAAAATAATTTTTTAGTATATTTTTTTTTTTAATCAAAAAAATTTTCAAATAAAAAACTTATTTATAAAGCAATAATAAAATTGTCCCAAATGATATCTAAGTCATGTCTCATCCCGTTCAAATTTCTTTTTATAGTTCATACTTTTAGGATTAGACTCTCTCAAATATATATATATATATATAATATATATATATATATATATATATATATATATATATATATATATATATATATATATATATATATCACAATAGATAATAAATTTATCTATAAACAAATCATAAATTATTACACATTAAAAGTAAATGAAAATTTTGTCTAATTAATAATAATCAACAAATGCCTAAAAAAAAGTTGAAAAAGAAAACTAACATAGCTATGGTATATCATCAAAAAATTATCTTAACTGGGCATGAATCTCGAAGCAAAATCAAGATTAGAAGCTTCAAAAATTAAATCAGAGACCATTTGAACTCCAATTCCAGCAAACTTATAGTCGAATTGAACATCTCGGAAATACGAACTCAACGACACCAATTCGACCCAATCCAAGCTTAAATGGGTCCAAATCGAAGACTCAAAGCATATTTGGAAGGTTCAAATCATAATTTGGATTACCAAATGGTTTCCAAACGTGACATGCTTATAGTCGAATCAAGCGGCTTGACGAGACGAATCCAATAATCCCAAGATTGACAAATTCTGATATCGTTAAGATATTCAAATGCTCAACGAACGATCAACGATCAAGGGATTCAACATCGGTCGTCCAATCAAACTACTCTCAATTTACCCTTGATCTTCCTTTTATTTACTGGTCATGCCACTCTTAAAAAACTATAATTAGACCCATCATTTCTCAAAGATGGGACGTCCAAAAGGGGGAATAATGAGATTCAAATAAGAAGAGAAGTAAGAAAATTAAGAGAAGCAAGCGACTCCTCCTTGATCACCGTCAGACTTCCACCCGTCAGCCGACCGACGCTAGAGTTCTACCCGTTTGCCAGTTGACGCCGAAATTAAGCAAGAAAGCAAGAAGAAAAGGAAGAGACTCCTCTACCACCATCAGACTTTGACCCAACAACGACCGACGCCGGATTTCTACCCAACGCTAGACTTCCACCCGTCATTGGATTTCTACATGACGTCGGACTTATACCCATCGTTGGACTTCTGTTCGTCCCCGGACTTTTGCCCTTTACCGTAATTCTGCTTGACCGCCAATTGATGCCAATTATTCTTCGTGGGCACCAACTAACACTAGACTTTTGCGCGACCTCCAGTTGATGTCGGACCTCTGTTGTCCTCCAACTAAGGTTCTTCCGACTATGGTCGTCTACGATCCTTCCTTCCTCCATCGCAAGACCACGATTCTTCCGACCTCCATTGCCCACCGACTACGGTCCTTCCTATCTCCGTCGCAACGGTCTTTCTGATCTCCATCTTCCACCGACTATGGTCCTTCCAACCAAACAAACACGTCAACATTAATTATTTGTATTTCCTAATGTTATGTACTTCATATGATGTACAACAACCAAGACCTCCCTCCCCAAGCAAGGTTCTCATTTGTAATCGACTGCAAATAATAATGGATTTATTCAAGCTGGGCTTGACCCCGTGGTTTTTTCCCTTTTCAAGATTTTCCACGTACAAATTTTGATGTCTCTTATAAATGATGTACCCTCTCTTTTTATCTGATTGTGTGCTGGATCTTCGTACAAAGCTAAGACATTAAACTTTATATTTCTCTACCGCCACAAATATTCCATGACGCAACAAGCTCATATTGGTCTGTTTGTTCAAACTTTTGATTATCAACCAAGACATTTTGGTTTCGTATCTTATATATATATATATATATATTATATATATATATATATTATATATATATATATATATAATATATATATATATATATATATGTGTGTGTGTGTGTGTGTGTTTGCCTAAATTCGCCTAAATATAAAAGATAATAATAATAATTCGGATTTGATATATGAGGTGGTACCTTAACAACATGATGTTACACTTGAATCAAATACTAAGTCGGGCATAGCTATCTTGGTCCATTGGATAAAGTTTTGACTATCAATTAAGAGGGTTTAAATTCGAATCTCAAATATGTGATGTATAAATGAAATTGTTTTAATTGTTCTAAATGTCCAAAAATAAATGAATAGATAAATGGGCCCGCGTTGCCAAATCATTAGGCGTGCCCCCAATTCTTGTCATCCGCATCACTCGTCTCCACGTTAACAGTGTGGACCCGTGTCTCCATCGTGTCAGCTCTACGTGCAAGTGATCCGCCGTCCGATTGTCATCTGACGGTAGTTGTATAAGTACTTTCAACTTGTTGGCTCCGCAACTCTCTGGAATTACCGGTCACGACAGGTGGTGTTTAGTACCTCCTAGCTGCAAAACAAAGCAATTAACGAATGAGCGTCCAACACGTCATCCCTATCCAATCACATGAAGCCTCCACTCGCAACAGGCAATAATCGGTTCTTACTATAAATTAAATTAATTCAATATTTTCCTTAAAACAAATATAATAAATTCTTTTAGAGTATTAACAATGAATGACATACTCTCCTAAGTGTTTTTACTACTCTTTATCATTAGAGGTTCTTACAAAATGCATCACTATGGAGAGGATTTCTTTCACTCACCACATGCTCTTCATTATGCCGGTAATTTATCATGAAAGCTCATGAAAATTTACAAAAAGGATTTTGGGTTCGTTTGGGACGGCTTTTTTATTGCTTTCTAAAACGGAGTTTTAGTACAATTTTTTTTATTTTTGTTCTAAAACTCCGTTTTAGAAAGCAATAAAAAAGCCGTCCCAAACGAAGCCTTTATCTTCTTGACATCCATGTTACGACCAATTATTGATGGCTTGATCATAATAATACAAAATTTTAAGACTTCTGAGAGAATTAAATGCAAACTCATACACATATCACATAATAATAGAATTTTTAGAGGCAAAAATATTGAGGCCTAGTTTGGGACGGCTTTCTCACTACTTCTTAAACAACTTTCTAGTACAAAAAATTAATTTTTTACTAGAAAATTGCACTAAGAAGCAGTAAAAAAGCCATCCCAAGCGAAACCTAATAATGACATTTTGGTGGCACATTTGCATTAAATGTTGTTATTCGACTTAAAAGCAAGTGTTGGTCACTTAAAGTTGAAATACCAATTTGTTTTAAATTTCCTTTTTTTTTGGAAAAATTAAATGTCCTTAATTATATATTAGTTAAAATTCAAATTATGATAAAATAAGATATATCTAAAATACAATAGCTCAAAAAGAATGAAAGTAGACAAACATATTTAATGCTCATAATGGTGGTAAATATAAATGTTAGAAATAAAAAAAAAAACCATTTTGCCACTTAATTGTATATACAATATAAATTTTATATATTTATAAAATTAACATCCAATCGTATTCATTTGTAATAATATAATTTAAAGTTAGGAAAGCATTACATACTTGTTACTCAAATGTTTCATTTTCAATAAACTCTCAACAACCTAGTCATTATATGTTTAAAAACATGAATTTATTAATTTATTTTTTAAGCAAAAAGTTAGAATGTGTAAATAAAATAAATTTGAGTGGTACTAAGAAAATAATACATGTATAAACACTACAAAACCTAGAAAGTGATAAAGAGAAAAAAAATTTAAAACTTAATTATTGTTTGGATTTCATAATCAGTGCTATCTATATTTAGTAAAACTCAATAATATAAAGAAGTAAAAATTTTTAAAATGTTTACAACTTTTTTTGAGAATATTTAGGTCAATTAAGTCAAACACATATGTACACATCACATATCTAAGATTTAAATTCAAGACCTTCTGATTAATAGTCAAAACTTCCAACCAACAAAATAAGTTGATCTTTTTTTTTTTTTTTTGAGAACGTCGCTGCCATCCTTGAAAGGGGGCTTGATGTCATGACTAATCATCAGCTAACCTAAAAGAGGCGCTTGCCCCAAAAATCTCTTGGCCCGCACTTGATTGGACCCCACTTAAGAGGTGCTGCCGCTCAAGGGGAATCTAACATGAATTGGAGGTGCCCAACTATACTCGTCCACCAACCAAACTAAACAAAAATGGATAAATAAGATGATATTCATAAAATATTTACATCCAAATCTACAGTCTAAGTCCCAAGCCAATTTTTTTTTGCAGTGCTTCCTCTCCCGCGACATCCAACATTTGTTCATGTAAAATTCAGATAATGGGACCCTATCGTGCAAAAATTCCCGAGCATCTCCGGGCACAAATAGCTCAGTTAGAATCGTAATCTCTTGTCCTCTTTTAAGAGAATATAGAAGTGGGAAATACAACGAAATAGGAACATAAAGAGAAATGGACTTCAGCTTGGTCTCCTACATCCCCTGTCCGGCGTCGGAGGAGCTCACCGGTGGAATATACCGCGAATGCCTGAAAAACCACGCCGCCGCCATGGGCGGTCAAGCCTTCGACGGCTGCGGAGAGTTCATGCCTGGCTTCAAAGGCGAAACGCTCAAGTGCGCGGTCTGCGGCTGCCACCGAAATTTCCACAGGCGAGAAATCTCTCCGGACCATTCCTCTCTCGTAATCCATTCTCCGGCGCCAGTCGCCTTCTTCCCCCCTCCTGATCCCCCATTCCACACCTTTTTACCGCCGGAATCACCGGTGAGAAGGGAATCAGAGACGCCGCCGAGAAGACAAGAGGGTTTCATTCGAAAGCGATATCGCACCAAGTTCACGACAGAGCAGAAGGAGAAGATGCGGATCTTCGCGGAGAAGCTCGGATGGCGGATCCAGAAGCACGACTACGAGGCTCTCGAGAAGTTTTGTATCCAGATCGGCGTCAAGCGCCATGTTCTCAAGGTTTGGATGCACAACCACAAGAATAATTTCTCATCTCCTTCCAGCGGCGAACGCGAAGCCAACTCGCCTCCGCCGTCGATCCGGGTCTGATCCTAATCCGGCGATTCCCGGCGATTCTGCAAAATTCGCTTTCACGGCTATATCTTTATTTCGTTAACGAAGCCTAGTTAGTAAGATTCTGAGACGGAGACTTCCGGTTTAGACCGATGTTTTCTGGGCCGGCATTTGGATGAAGGCCGCCGGTTCAGGCCCGGTTTAATGTTAATATTTGTTTTTTCTTTAGCTATGTATTAATTATTCTCTGAATGGGAGCATATCGTGATGCTGTGTGGGTTTGTGATTATAATAATTTATCAACGATCAAATTATTTCTAATAATTAAATATAAATATTATTTAATGAGATTTATAGGGATTTGTGTGGGGCGGAGGTCGACAGCGACGAGAGAGGCCTGTGGGGGATTGCATATTCATGGCTGCTCCCCCGAAGCTGAACCGCCCTATTCGGAAACGGGAAACGGGAAACGGGATAAAGAGTGTTGATCGACTATTTGAATTTATGCTTATGTTAGTGTTGTATATGATATATTAAATTTATGTTCTATTAATTTTAATATAAATTTAAAAAAATTTAAAGTCTATTATAAATTATTTTATATTAGAATATTGCAAAACAAAATGTTAAAAGAATTTTTGATATGTATTAATTGTAATATACGAAGAATCAATTAAAATATATACACAACTCTCTTTGGCCTATTGGTTGAGAGCTTATGCTTCCAACTAAGAGGTCCAGGGTTCGAGTCTATGTGTGTGTGAGTTTGCCTTAAATGACCTAAATGTCCCAAATATATATATATATATATATATATATATATATATATATATATATTATTTTTAGTTTTTTTCCAAAGAAAGATAAAGACTTTTGAGGAAACGTTATGGTGGGGACTATGGAGTGTAATAATTGTGCCAATTGAAGGGAGCATCTCGGTTCTGTGGAGGACAAGATCTTCCATGCACTATTGGTGCATAGGAATAACGTTGGTTGGTGGTTAATAGCCGTTGGATTTGCTTTAATATTGGCGTGCACATGGAAAAGGATTGGACTCATAATTTCTAACTTCTGTCGAATATAAATTTGAAAGCCAATCTTAGAGCTAGCTATAACTAGCTTTGGTTCCTTTTTATAGAGATGAAAAGATCAAAATGATCATTTAATAGTGTTGAAGATTATTTTGATATTTGATAATGAGTTAATATATCTTTCTAATTTGTTTCTCTTTAATTTTAGTTTTATAAATGGTTGGTGAAATAAATGAAAATTTAAGAGAATATAGAGGTTTAGAATTGAGGTGGAGTCTTAAGAGGACAAAATGTTTAGAATTAAAGGATAGAAATGTCATATTTTTTTTAAAAATATACATATAAATCATTCTGATATCATTCCTCGTATAATAGCTTTATTTTAGAGCACAATGCTATTTTATTTACAAATGATTTGGTGTAATATGGTTCTAAGTTGGTGCATATTATTTATATTTTTTAAACATATTTTATTGCATATGATATGAATTTTTATACAAATTAATCCCTCTATCAAAAATTTCAATGTATTTACAAGTTTTTCATTGCGTTTGGTTTATCATAATATGTTAAAATCCTTTTCTATATTCCCAAATCAAGCTTAAATCATGGAGAAAGAGAAGTAAGAGAAAGAGAGGGGCATCAGTAGTTTAAATAAAGATTATGATAACTTATCTTTTGTGATATGATAAGTTTATTGATGATGAGGGTCTTCAAATTTAGTTATCAACAAGGCAACATCAACATGGATTGGCGGTTATCATTGTAGCTTGGTATAGCTTATCATAATATATTTGATATCGTATTCTTATAGCAAGATTTAGGTGTTAAGATCACCACCAACCACTAAGGAATTAAGAATAAGATTTTTATTTTTTTAATGAGAAAATATTGTAGAGAAAAATATCATATGACTTAGCCCAAATTAATAATTTTTTTTTGGGAAACATATAAAAAATATATTATTATTAAAAGAAAGGTATAAGATTAATTTAAAAAATATATATTTACAAGACTAGTTATAGGTAACAGGATCATAAGACTAATAACATATTAAATTTCGCTTAAGGGCCTATTGAATATTTAATTTAAAGAATATCATAAATCAAACTCTAAATATATAATATCTTTCCAAATAATCGGAAAGTATATTATTCAAGCTAAAGCACTTCTATGGAGCTTATCATAATTAAAACATCTTCCATTAATATTTAAGAAATTGTTACAAGGAATTTCCCATTTTTTTAGTTGTACAAGGCGTCAATATAAAGTGAAAAAAGAAAATAAGCTATTTTGGATACCACAAACAATGTAGAAATTATTAAGTGCGATCACAAGACGGTCCAAAGGCGAATCAGGATGCGCCACATCACTCTGTTACACAGCAATACAAAGCAAAAAGTGACATAACGCATCCTAATTCGTCTCTGGATGACATCTGATGACCGCACATAATAATTTCGCCAAACAACGAAAATGCAAGAAGGTTGAGGTATCAATATAAAGTAAACTCTAAAACTTAAAACTCTCAAGGATCCAATTATTCTTTAGTACTGTAGAATAAGATAAACTCTAAAATTTGGCTCAAGGATCCAGTTACATCAAACCAAGCTTCAAGCACGAATTATATGCCCTCTAAAAGATTAAAAAAAAAAGCATTAAAAAATTAAAAAAATTTGCAATAAAAAAACACAGAGGTAAAGCTTAAAAGATACAATAAAATAATACACTGAACTGTCAAGTTACATGAAACAATTTCCAGAAATGGATGAACTAAACTATTGATCAAACAACTTCACCGTAAATTAAGCAATATCCTCGTAAATACAAGTAGCATATAGATACAGCTGGGGAAATTCCCATGCAACACGTGTTATAATAATATTGGAGAAAAAATAAAAGAAATTAAATTATTTCTTATATAGATATAAATGGAGTGAAATCTAGAAATGCCAGTGAAATATCAACCAACTAAGCTATACACCATTCCTAACTTTGTATACAGTTCTTAAGATTTTTTGAGTCCAGATGCTTTCTTACAAATCACCGGAAAATTGAATGCTGCAGCCGAATCTGTAGCCTCCAATAGTATAATACTATGCCAAGACTCAGATCTCCTTCCAGCATTAGGCATTCCAATAATAGTTAATTAAAAAACTCCTGTGAAAGCCACATTCAAATATGCAGAACCGAAGCTTCCACATTTGATGGTACAACTTGCCTTGTCATTATTGATTTATTGCTTTATCTGGTGATTAATATCGGGTATAATAAATTTGGATTGTTTAAATCCAAGTATTAAGTCAAGCATCTTCACTGATGATTGAACATAATTTCCATTTACCCTCACCATCAATCATCCTCAACTCCATGGAATGGAATGGAATTAAAGCAGGCCGCTGCAAAAATAACAAAACAGAGATAAGAAAAAGTAGAAAAGGTATCATTGTCGAATAAGAAAGTAATACTTTGCTATTTTACTGTTTCTTAAAGCAGTTTTTAAGAGTAAATTTTTTAATTTTTGTACTGAAAAACTGTTTTAAGGAGCAGAAGGAAAGCCGTCCCAAACTAAGCCTTAGTGCATACTTGAGAAGATGTGATAACCGTTATGCCCATTTCCTTTGCTAGCTTGTACAGGTGTTCCTCGATGTCTACACTTGTGGCACTGAAGATAGAGAAAAGAAACAGGAACATCATTGTTGGCTTCAAAAATTGAAATATGTTACCATTGAAGAAGCTACTATAAGCTTGAATGAGAAGTTACTTGGTGCACTCATCGAGGATGCCGAATTTAGGATGATGGAAAAATAGACGAGCCTGAAAAAATAATGATAAGTTGATAAATATATAAAAAAAAGAGTGAATTTTAACAGAACGCTGCACGGTCTTCTCAACTCACCATGCCTAGCCTTTGCTGTTCTCCGAGTGAAAGAACGTCTTCCCAGTTGGGGCTGGAATCCCAACCTTCTCTGTCAAGAAGATAAACTAATCGCACACTCTCGAGAATGGACTTCAAGCGAGAATCAAGAAGATGCGAAATGTTTGACGAGTCACCTACATGTGGTGTGTTGGAAGGGAAAGAATGAAGTTAAGGAAAATAGAACAATCTATGCATGCATATAGGCCACGATAAATAATGCCCTATCACATTCTCAACTGCTAACCTTCAATTTTTTTTTTTTTTTGATATTTGATGTTCAGCAATTTACAAATCAAATGTACAAAAACATAAATGAATACAGAATAGAAACCACCTGATGAAAACTAGTATTTCTTCAAGTGGTTAAGATCTTAGACCCAAGAGTGTCTTACCTTCATGTGGGTAGTTTTTTTACTGTTCTAGTAGAAAAAGTAGCCAGTAGAAAGCTCTTATGAAAATACTGCACAGATTCTTACCTGTTTTTTTTTTCTCTTGAATTATCTCAGGAAAGCATTCTTTTTAAGCAAGAAAAATAGAAATTATGAAAAAAATAGCATTTAAAAAGTCCTAATAGCAAAAAAGAATAAACCATAAGCCGTCCCAAACAAAACCCAAAGTTTGAGACCCAAAGTATAACTGATAGGATATTCCTAGTAGCTTAAATAAATCTTTGCTAACCTAATGTGTTGAATGATCATGGCACCATAACTAATTTTGATAGAGATTCTTGAGGACATGGATTAAAAGTTCTAACTATTAAATTGATCATTTTATGACCTTTAGATTGCAATATGTGTGCCTCCTCATCCTCTTTTAGCCATCGACCACTCTTAGAAACTTTTCCCCCTTTTTTTTAATAGCTTTGATTTATTTTAATAATAAGACTTTTGGAGAAGTTTATATATACTTCCATACTTTATAGAGAATGATGCAATAAAATTCAAAATAGATTTTTTTTTCTACTATTATAAGACTTTTGGCTTAGAGCGAGATTAGAATTTCCTTCTTTCAATTTTTATTTTCTTTCCTTTTTATCGTGATTCTTTATTCTCTTCATTATGTCTTATTTCTTTAAATTGTCTTTCAAGAAATCAACAATCATGAATAATGAAAGTCAAACAAGAGAACTCTACAAGCTTCATATCGCTTGAACGACGAAAGCTATTTGAAGTGGTCCCGAACATAACGGTCTTTCTGAGAAGAAAGAAAAAGAATCATCACCTTATGGGGTCCTCTTTCAGAGCCAAAGGACTCAAAATTTGAACTTGGAGATGAAGTGAATTCTATGATCAGGATAAGATTGTAGAATATCATGATGTTAGAAATCAATAAATCATATATATTCCTCTCTACCAAAAAAGAAGTTTAGTATGTCGTCAAGTAGAACATACTCAAAAGTGAAATATGTTGTCCTCATCTACGAGATCAAAAGTAAGATTTCAACAACTAAACAAGATAACCTTTATGTTAATGAGTACTTCAATGCAATCAAAATTTATCAACTTGAATTAGATTATTACTAGGACCTCAGCATAACATCCCATGATAATACAATATTCTCAAGCAATTTTTAAAAATAGAAAAAACATTTGAATTCCTTGCCGAGCTTGATAATATAACTTTAATCAAATTAATGTCCAAAATTTAACCAAATAAACCCTACCATCACTAAATGAGATTTTTCTCTCATACAAGCCGGAGAAAGAAGATAGATAATAATGCAATGTTTTGGTCTTCGAAACATTTGCCATGACAACCACTGAACTCAAAGTAATGACTTACTAGTGAATACACTCTCCTAGAAACAAAAGCCTTCACTCAAAAACAATCTTCAATGCAACTACCACAAGAATAAAATACACAACAAAAAGTTATAAACTCCACGAAAAGCTGCCAAACTATGGTAGAAAAAAAGTGTCGCCAAAAAGGCCAAAAGCCTATCTTGTGGAATCAAAAGAGCTCAATCCAAACAAAATTGATAAAATAAAAAACTTAATAAATCAAGAAAAAAACCATCTGGTTTATGTTATCTAGCTCAAATAGCATTACTTCTAACTCATGTATTTTCAATGCCATGAACTATTGACCACATAACCAACTATGTCAAATTTTTTCAAACCTATAAATCTTGCACCAACAATAACAATCGAAAAATAAAAGCAGCCGATGATTCTCTGTCAAGAAAATATTTTGATTTCCTCAATATTTATCCACAACAGTTTACTACACATTCCTCATTTTATATTAAATATTCCACCAATTCATAAAATCACTATAGATAACAATTGTAAGGCAATCTCTTTTTATAATCATTACGTATTTTAAGACCTCACTATGGAAAAGAAGATTTGGTAAGCTAAACAAAAAAGATGGGCTATATCTTCTTAAGGATGAAAACCGCTCATCTTTTTTCTTCATTTACACACTCAATATAAAAGCCATTTTGAAACATTATTAAAAGTCAGGGCATCTCTCATTCAAAATCCTATAATCTCTCTCTCTCTCTCTCTCTCTCTCTCTCTCTCTCTCTCTCTCTCTCTCATTTAAACAGGAAAAATTTTCAATATAAAACTTATGAACATGCCAAATACCATCATGTTATTTTTCTTAAAGTGATTCTAGATTACTCATTTTCTAATTATTCACTCTAACATTTGGAGACTTCCCAAATTCCCAACAATTCTACAGCGACAAGATTTTCTCAAATTCATTATTGATTGCTCTTGGATAACATGGATATATTATATCAAACAAAAATTGAATATCAACATTATTCTCCTCATTTTAACTTTTATGATACAAAATTAATTCCTGCCAAAATCAAAGTATTTTGAACTAATATTGTGGGCTCCAAAAATTCGGCCCCGGCCTCCCCGCCGCTGCTCTTTTTATTCGGCGAGGGAGTTTTAACGAACTAAGTTCCGGGGTAAATTTTGGAAGGCAGATGGGTTTGTAGATAAGACACTACCCAGAGATTTCGCCCTCATTTTGTGAGGACTTTATGATCTGAGTTCTGGTTTCCTATAGGCGCAAGCCCCTATAGTTAATTACCCCTCTCGATCACGAGAGAGAACTTTCGATTAAGGCTAGTCATCAATCAGATACGTAGAGTATACGTGTTATCTGGCATATAGTAGCAGCATAGGTTTGATATTGGTAGAAATTGGATTTGGATTTGGGTATTTGGCAAGGTTTGAAAAGTTTGGAAGATTTGATATTTAAAATAGAAATTTCACCATCGTGCACTTAAAGCGGATGGTGGGGGAATGGATGATGGACCCGATCAAGATCCCATGGTTCCGTCGTCCCGGGCCATCGCGGTCCCTGGTCTACTTAGTCAGAGGAGGTAGTCGACCCAACCTGACAGAAGGATCCTTGTCGGCAGCCATGGGTTGCTTCGTCCAAGGGGACCTTGTAGACCGGGGTTGAATGTTTGTCTAAGGGGACAAATTTGAATCCACCTTAGCTAACAGAGGGCTTTGTGCCTTATCGATCATATCCTATTGATTCATATCTCAAGGATTTAACGTCATTAAGGAGCGTATTGGCTCTGGCCATAACCGCTATCTGTGGTGCCATTTGGCGGCAAAACCACTCGGTTCAGAGGGCCCCGGGTCATAACCGTTTACTTGCAGTGCCATTTGGCGGCGAAACTGCCGGTTAGAGGACACGTACCACGTCCTTACTGGCAGGAGATTGTTTGAGAATGGATCCTAGTGATATTTTCGACTAGGCATTTTAGCTCTTTGTGAGCTAGAGTTTATTTGAATTTGTCCACCTCGGCAGACTATTGCGGAGGGTGGATGAATTTTGCTTTGAGTGATTGATGGATTGATTTCAGATTTTAAATATCTTGGAATTTAGGATTTGTTGGATTTTGTATAGGTTTGAGGACATTTTTGAAATATATTGTGGACCCCTCCGGTTGAGATAAGCAATCAACACGGCCATCATCGGGGTGTTTAGGAGTCATTTCCATTTGTTTGAACCTTGTCGACCCTATCAACTTATCGATAGGGGATCGGGTTCCTCGTAGGCTTTGTGCCTTTTGTTTAGTGAATTCTCTTGATTTTAGGCTTTGAAAGCCTAAAAAGAATGTATTTAGACAAATACACTGGTTGCTACAACCGTGTATTTTGTTAGGTAGTTCGAATCTTGTCGACTTCTATTGATCCGTATAGAAGGATCGGATTCGAACTTGAATTCACTTGTCAACCCGCGTAGCATCCATAGGCGTCACGTGTGTACCAATAACACGCTCGCCAGGGCCCATGCGGGTTGAGATTGTATTTACCCCTTGTGTACCTATGTGTATACAAACTAAGGTGCACGTGCATGGGTACTTTGAAATAATTATAGACGCCTTCTGTCTGCTTGTACGAATGTTGCAGATCCGGTGGCGTGGCGTTATATTTTGTGGACGCCTTCTGTCTGCTTGTATCAGTGTTGCAGATCCGGTGGCGTTTAATTTTGATGTTGACTCCCCCTTTCTCAATCACCGGGGAATGATCTTTCTAGACTTTGGAGTCAATGACTGCTGATTTGGGGAGAATTCCTTTTAGGACCTTCAGTGTGGCAGACTTGTTATTTTGGTGTTTGTGGGCCTCCGGATTGCTTTTCTTCTAACGTGTAGAACCAAGAAGAAGCTTTGGAACATTAGGAAGTTTGGTTCTAATTTGTTCAAACTTCCTTTCTGATTCTGCAGGGGAGTGTACTTTTCGTACATCGGGCTGGTACTTGTAGATTTTGACCATCATTATCGTAGATGATATATGTACTTGTGTCCACAGTGGTTCACTATGCTTACGAGGTTCTCACTGTTGTTATCCACAAGTATGCATTTGCATTTGTCGGAGACCGCTGTATCCACTACGAACTTTTAGAAAATATTTGCAGGAGATTCATTGCTTCTGTATCATACCCACCCTTTCACCAATCTCGGGTGGTTATTGTACTTGTTTGACGTCGTAGGGATCGTCGTAGGAGATGCACTTGTGTCCACAGTGGTTCGTTGTGCATACGACATACACACTGTTGTTATCCACAAGTGACTTGTATTAGCTGGCGGAGGACCATTATATCCGCTACGACCTCCAGAATGTATTTGCAGCAGACCTATTATTTTTGCATCTTATCCACCCTTTCACCAATCTCGGGTGGTTGTTGTTGGGTTGCATTTGTTTGTAGGAGAGATCTTTGATTGCTGATCTCCGTATTGAAATCACCTTCCAGTTGCGAAGAACATGTATGTCTGTCTTCGATCGGATGATTATTGACACTAGCGGGCATTTGCTTTCATTGTGTGCTACGCTAAATACATCCGTAGGAAGTGTTGTAGTTTGATTGGTGTCGAATGTGAGAGGGCGATGATGCTCAAACCAGGCTCAAGTTCAAGTCCTTTCAGGACCAATCAAGTTCATGAGCTTAGTGTGCAAGCTCAGTTCTATGTTTTATGTAGTCCGAGTCTTGTTCAATTTTAGTGCCCTTCACACTTAGTTCCTTTGGATTTGAGTCCGAATGTATGTTCAAATGATTGTTCAAAGTCTTTTTTGAGATCTTTTGAGCTCAATTTTGTATTCAAATGATTTCAATTTGGTCCCATTTCGAGTTCATTTCATTTGAATTTGATCTTCAGTTCTGTCTTGATTTTATTTGGACTTGAGCTTTTAGAAGTCGTTTATGTTTTGTTCAGGTCCTCTGCATGTTTTTCAATCAAGTTCGACGGTCCACTGCTCTTTTTTCATTTAGTCCAAACTTTTGTTCTTTTTGAGTTCAAACAGGTCCGAGCGTAGTAATATTTCACCCGAAATTTCGGTAGCCTTCCGGCGTCTCCCCCGTTTAGGGGAAAAAACAATGGAAAACTGGGCCTCCCGCCACGCTAGAGAAAAGCGTGTACGGTAGGTGCCCTCTTACGAGGACACCACGGCCGTGTAAAGTCTTTGTCCCCACCACGCCAGAGAAAGGCGTGTATGGGTCTTCGGTACCTGTTGCAAGAAAAGAGCAATTTGCTTTCCCCCCGCCCGGGGGTACTTATAAACATCCCGGTCTCGTCGTAGGTGTCACACCGGGTTCCCATCCCACCACGCTAGAGAAAAACGTGTATAGGCGGTTTTCCGGTGTGCCACGAACACTGAGAACAGGTTTGGAACCGAGGGCCGCTCGCCTACCTTGTCGTGGGTGTCGCGCCGGTTGCCCCTCCCACCACGCTAGAGAAAAGCGTGTATAGACAGACCACCGACTTGACACGCATGCCGAGGTAAGAAAGCAAACAAGGGTTCCAAGAGTTATACCTTTGGCGGCCGGTGGATCGGAAGTCGTCGATGAAGGCTCGAATGTCGAGGAGGGAGACTCGTGGACCGAGGTAGGAGGGCAAGCATTTTCTATTACTATCATTAATTATAATTATATTAATTAATTATAATTAATTATAATTATAATCATATTTAACCATAATTATTTACAATCAATTAAAATTAACTATAATAATTAATTATAATTAATAACATTAATCAATATAATTAATTATAATTAACTTTCGTTAATCATAATTAGTTAATACTAATTAACTTAAATTAATTATAATCAATTAGTAATAATTAATAATAATTTAATGAAAATAATTATAATTAACTGATTTGATTATAATTAACATTAATCATAATTAAATTAAATTAATTATAATTAAGGTTAATGAAAACCCTTAATCCCCCTTAGCATTCTGGTTCGGCCAGATTTACGGGATTTGGCCAAATGAAGAACACGAAAGGGAGAGAGTTACTTACACCGCAAGCGTGCTCCCTGTTGTTGATGCGGATCCAAATGCCGTAACTTTCGATCCAGGAGGAAGGGGAAAGTCGGAGGAGGTTCGTTGGGGAAGCAAAGTCGAACGACAGAGAAGGAGCTGAAGAAGCGACCGGAAGGGAGAAAGTTACCGTCCCAGCAAACGAGCTCCAGTTCGTTGCTTCCGATCAAAATATTCGTAACTTCCGATCCAATGGGAGGGACAGTCGTCGAAGGTAGCAAAGTCGGACAGCCAAGGGGACGCCGAAGGAGCGAAGCTGACCGGCCACGGCGAGTCGGAGAAGCGACGGGAAGGGGGAAGGTTGCGATCACAGCAAGCGAGCTCCTGTGTTGTTTCCGATCAAACTACCGTAACTTCCGAACCAAAGGGAAGGGAAAGTCGTCTGAGGAACAAAGTCGATCGGCCAAGGAGGTAGGATCGCAAGAGTGAGGAAAGGGAAATCGCGTAAGAGGAGAGGCCGAAGGCCTCATTTTCTTTCGATATTTAACGATGCGAGTGCGTCATGCAGGCGACGTGGGAGATGCGACCTCGGCGTGCCAGCGACGTGGGAGGAAGTCGTGCGACGTGGTTCGGCAGGGAGCAGGTATGAGATTTTTTTTTTTTTTTTATAGAGAAGGGTCAACAAATATTCAAGATTATTTTAATTACACATTATCATCTTTCTTTCAAAAAGAAGATATCATCCACTAATCATTCTGTCCTAACACTCCCAAACAAAATAAAGTGGCAAAAGAAAAAAATTACAATCTTTTTTAAGTCATCCGAACTCCTCTCTTCAAAACTCAAGTGCCAAAAAGATACAGGGGAGAAGTTCTAATTGCTACATATTTAATTAATAAAATAACCTCAAGAGTGATTGGCTTAAAAATCCTATAAACTATGGCTAAATTCTTCCCTACAAATAACTTCCTCTAAGAAATTTCTCCAAAAATGTTTGGGTGCATTGCCTATATCCACATCCACAAACAACAAAGAGGTAAGATTGATACTAGAGCTCTTAAATGTCTTTAATTATTCCATCGCTAAAAAAATAGTATAAGGGTTATCATCTTACCACTAAAAAATTTCTTACTTCAGAAGATGTCACCTTAGATAAGAAGAAAAGTTTTTAAATCAAATTTATCTTTAGAGGAAGAACTCTCAACTGGATGACAAGTTTGATAAAATCTCTATATTCATCTTGACATTCTTACTATACAAACTCCAAAAAACAAGACATTATACCCTTTTAAGTCTATACAAGAAGGGATATGCACAACCAAAATCTCCAATAAGCTCAAGACTTAAAACTTTTATCCAGTAATAATAATAATCAAGCCATTACTACACATTCTCCTTTGTATCCAATTTCCAAATACATATCTTCTCAAAACTTTTCTCTTGCCTTGCCCAAAAGACTTCCTTACAAATATCAGTTCTAATTCCATCACAACAAAATCTATTTGAGGCACTTGGGAACAAGAATTAGAAGAATATAATAAGAGAAGAGATGAATGCTTTGAAAAAAATAAATCACTTGGGAGAATGTTGAACTACCAAATGGGAAGAAATGATAAGATGCAAATATATTTTTTTGTTCTTTTAAATATAGAGCAAATAGAAGATTGGCAAGGTATAAAGTGAGATTAGAAGCCAAAAGTACATTTAGTCATAAGAAATTGATTGCTAAAATTTTTTTATTCATGTTACGAAAATGAATATAATACATATCTCAATTTCTCTAGCAACTAATTATGGATAATCTATACAACAACATGATGCGATAAATGCTTCCTACATGAGAATGTTTTAAGAGTTTATATGGATCCACTACTTGGATTTGAGGTTATTTCACAAAAAAAAAAAAAAAAAAAAAAAACAAAGTATGCAAATTAAAAAAAAAAATCTCTATATGGACTTAAGTAATCTTTAAGAGCATGGTTCAATAAATTTATAAAAGTCATGAATAAAGCTGAACACAAACAAAATCAAAAAAATCATATCCTCATCTTAAAATAATTCACTGATGATAAAATCTTAATTCTTATAATATTGATGATATAATTCTCTTAAATGATAATAGAGAAAATACATCTCTCAAGAAAAAGATTGTTGAAAATTTTGTAACCAAAGAGTTGAGCAAATTAAAATACTCCCTGGGAATAGAAGTTATTCAATCTGAACAAGAAATATTTCACTCTAAAAAAATATCATAGATTTACAAAAGCCATAAATAAGCTAAATACAAACAAAGCTATAAAATCATATCTTCATCTTAAAATAATCCACTGATGATAAAATCTCAATGCTCATTATATATATATATTGGTGATATAATCTCACAGATGATGACACTAGAGAAAATGAGCCTCTCAGAAAAATGATTGCTAAAAAACTTGAGATAAAAAAGTCTCTTGGGAATATGATGAGGACATCAGGACATTAGATTTATTAAAGGCGTGGCCATCGATCTACGGCCACGATTTCACCGCTCTAGTTTTGATTTTCGTATTTATTATTGATGTATTAGTTTTTATTTATGAAGTTTTATTATGTTTTTCCATTTGTTTGCCCTTACTTAAGGGTGTAGGTATGTATAAGCCCTAAGGGCATTGTAATACTTTTTATTTTCTCATTGTATGGCTATTTAAAGCATCTCTCTTCTTCTTAAAGGGTTCATGAATGAATTATAAGAAAATTTCTGCACATGTGTTTTTTGAGTTGTGAGAGTTCTAGAAGAGAGCTTTGGAGAAATCCCCAGAGAGGGAAAACAGATCACCCACTAACCTTGGAGACAGCCGGGTTCGTGGTTTGTTTTATCGTTCTTTCTCCTAGCCGTCGGATTCTCTAGCCACCCCTGCCTTGCCGCCGTCCAACTTCCCTCTCCCACCACCAAGCCATTCAACCCAAACCCCTTGCCCCTCTTGCCACCGGCCCCACCCTCCTCTTCACCGTCCCCCTCCTTCCTCCTCCCTCCTCCCAACCATCGGCCCCACCACCCCCACTCCAAACCGCCAGCTCAACCCCCCTGGCCCAAGCTAGCCGCCGGCCATACTTCCCCAAAATCTTGCCTCCTTAGTTCACATCCCAAAGTTAATGCTTTCCAATCTTAAGAAATCCTAATGAGGATAATTTTCAAATTCAAAATTCAAAATTCAGAATTATTTGATTGAAATTTGATTTAAAACTTTCCTAACATAGATTTTGTATTTTGAATTTGAATTTTGAATTTTGAATTTTGAATTGAGCTCTTTTATAGCTTTGTTTAACATGGAGTAAGAAACAACTTGTTAAACTTTTATAGAACCATTTTGAAAAATTTAATCAAATGAGAAGGGCCCAAAAAAAGATATATTGTGATAATAAATGTCATTGATATTACAGTATGATCGTACCAAGTATGCTGAGGTGAATAGATATTTCATAAAAAAAACAAACTAAAAAATGGCCTAATTTGCACTCCATATGTGCCAACAAAAAAATAAATTAATAGACATTCTCACTAAAGTACTCTACAAGCCTAAGTTTAAAAATATTATAAGCAAACTATGAAAAGTAGATTTATAACATTCAATTTGAGGGGGAGTTTTGAAATATCACAGACCCACAAGTCAACCAACTTTAGTATAGAGATCCTTGAGTATACAGATTAAGGGTTCTAACTACTGGATCAAACTTAGATTGAAATCCGTGTGTCTTCTCTTCACTTCTAGCAGTCGGCCTGATGGCGACATCAGCTCGTGGAAGGTTTATCAGATGCGTGGCCGCCGATCTACGGCTACGATCGAGTCTTTATATTTCTGAGTTATTTATGTATTTTCTTATTCATGTATTTTCTATTTTTAGTGTCATGTATTTGTTTTATTATCTTTTCCAGTTGTACCCTTTTATTGAGAATTGTCGTATGTGAGCCCGAAGGGCAAGTTGGTCTTTTATTTTCTTGAGTCCATTGTACTTGGCTATTTATAGCCTCATGTCTTATGATTGAAGTTAATGAATGATTGATTAGAAATTTTCTTCTTGCATGAGTTCTTGTGAGAGCATTTGAGAGTTCTTGGAGAGAACTATGGAGAGATCCCTAGGAGAGGGAGAACAGACCACCCACCAACTTTGGAGATGGCCAGGTTCGTAGTTTTCTTCTTTGTCTATCGTCGTTCTCTTTCCCTTCTCCTTTCCACCTTCACATAGCCGCCGGATTCCATCACACCAAAATCCACTTCCCCTTCCTCCTAACCCCACGGCCAAAACCCCAACCTGAGCCCCCATGCCGCCGGCTCCAACCACCTAGCCGCCGGTCCCCCACTCCCTCTTTCCCATTCAATTCCTTTGCCTAATTTGGGGTGGACATATTTTGGGCAGATTTTGAAATTCAAATTCATTTAATTTGAAATTTGAAATCTTTCCTAATTTATGAATTCTATTTTTGGAAAGTTTCCTAATTAAAACTTATTTGAATTTAAAATTCAAATAGGATTTTAAAAGCTCTTTCCTAATATTTAAAATCAAATCAAGTAACATTAATTGCTCTCCACAAATCCCTCCCCTTCTCCTTAATGCCGCCGGCCTCCCTTGGCTTGGATTAGGAAATATTTCCTAAAGCCCCTCATTGCTTAAGGCAATAATTCCAATCTCCCCCAATTCTCTCTTGGCCGAATCCCCCCCCCCCCCCCTCCTATTTAATTTCTTCCCATAAGTGGACTCTCTCTTTTGGGAAACAAATTAAATCCCCACCTCCTCTACAAACCGCCGGCCCCTCTCTCCTACGCCCCCCCCCCCCCCCCCTCTCTCTCTCTCTCTCTCTCTCTCTCTCTCTCTCTCTCAAATCCCCTCACTCCCTCTTTAATACCTCACTTGAATTGAGGCTAAAGTTCTTCCTCCAATCTCCTTACCTACTACACTTAGAAAATCTGAAATTCCTCTCAGATTTTGGCTCAAAATCTGAAACTGTTTTCAGATTTTTGGAAGGGAACTTGAGGATTATTTTCTCTCCACGTGCAAGAGAAACTTCTTTTTCTTTGGCGACATTTGAGAACATTAGCAAGACGGAAGGAGAGTTATTCCCTAGCCCCCATGACTGGCGGATCCAGCTACTGAATACGGCTTGACTTGGGACGAGGACGGTTTCACCGATATCCTACGATCAACTTTCTTCGACGTGAACCCCCAAGGATTGATCATACTGTCGAGGACTATTTGGAGCGCGTTCTGGACACCTTAGTAGAAGCCATTGACGAGCACTTCGAAGACATCGAGTGGAGGATCTCCACTACCCCTTGACGAGAGCTTATCCTTTCTCCTTTTCATTATATTTCTTAGTCTAACTGGATCTTGTGCTTGATTGTAGTCACAAAGGACGACTCTCTCCACTACTGTTAAGGTTAGTAAACGTAGGGTTTTGAGAGTGCCTTTATGCTTACTAATTCTTGTTGTTAGACTAGGGATTTCTTTGAAACTACTATTTTTCATTGTGTTGTTTTCTTAATTTATTTTTGAAGGCTTCAAATCTCTTGCTATGTAATTTGGTCTAAGTGGGTGTGACCTCTATTTGTTTTGATTCGTTGTTTCAAATTGCTAGTAGTTTTGTTCTATGATTATTCAAATCACAAGTTGTGCAAAATCCAAATGAACTAATAGCATTTCACATTTAGTCCTGCATCACGGCCCCTCTTGGGGACTTATTTTCTCATTTTTTGTAAAAAGAAATAATTTATTTTCCTTGTAAGACATTCGGAGAAGTCTGTATATACTTCCACACATTGTATAGAACGAAGCTATTAAAATCAAAGTAGTTTTTTTCCCTACTTTTCGATGCAATATATTAGCTAGAGTGAATTGGAATAATTGTCAAATTGAATTGAATATAAACCAAGATCCAATTAAGGGTATGTTTAGAGCGGTTATAATTGTTCATAAAAATAGCTATAAAATTATTGTAGGAAAAAGTAACTTTTATGGAGATTTGGTATACATATATTATAAAATTTTTTTCACTTTGAAAAAGTAGAGCAACATTTTTTATGTCCATCACATTTTAGTAGATTTGATTGTAAAAAGCTACATATCACCACAAGAATTTTGAAAAATAGAAAAAAATTCTAGACAAAGAGTTTGACAGCTATCCAGAAAAAAAATATATATCTTGTGAAAGAGCTATCCCAAATGAACCCTAAATGAAACATGTCTAACACCAGGTCTAAATCCATTGCAACAAATCCCCCATATAGGTCTCATTAAGTTAAAACTCTACAGTAATATTACTTCCACATTGAAGGAAAAAAATGGCGTTCCCTACTAGTAAAAAAATATATTGACTTATCTAAAAGTGATATCATGATTAATTTTACTCAAGTTTCATACAATATGGGTTTCGACAAGTGTGAAAATTTCAACTTGTAGCTTGAATTACATGACTTATCTAAGTGTTTTTTTTTTTTTTTTGTTTTGAATTCGTAATTGTTATTTCTTGTAGCTTGAATTATCATTAAATTGTTTTTTTTTAATCATATTTTTGGAGCCCTCAAAACTAATGCGTTATTAAAATTGCAGTTTTATGAATTGCAAAAATTTGTACTAGTGCTACATAATTTCAACATCTCATGATAAGTCTGCATAAGAAATCCTAGATTTTAAAATGCCCGACATCACAACCACAAGAGATGATATTCATGGTTATGCGTAGGGCAGCATTGCCTTCCTCTTCCCTCCCCAGGACAATTCATCGCTTGCATATCACAAGTTTAATCCCTCACTTGTACCCTTTTCATTACTATAGTGAGAGCAAAGCTTTCTTGGACCGTCTCCCTACCTTGTTTAATCAATCAAGCCTTCATCTTGCAACTTTACATCCATAGCTTTAACCTTTCGTGGAACCATCCTCATCACGCCAAAGGTTTAGATATGCTATGGAGCCAAAAACATTCTAGTACCTTGCCAACAAATTAGCCAACCTTTCCAGGCTAACAATAGACAATAGACTGGCCTAATGTAATATCTCCAGGGCATCCTATAACTCACCCATAAAACCAAACTTTTAATTGTTCCCTATAACTTAGAGTTGAATGTTCCATACAATATGAACCATTCCTATAGTTGTACAGTTCTCAGGCAACACTTTTTTCTTTCCGAAGAAAAGCACCCTCTAGAACTGCTGAATTGAGTTTTAAGGTTAAGTTTAGATCAAAGATGTTACGTGCAAGAAATTCATTGTCATTATCAGCTGATAAGCCTATCTATAAGTTACAAGCCATGACCAATTTCAATCATCCAATTAAAACATTAAAGTGATCCATAAAGAGATGCATGGAATGCAAAATTATGTCCTCTTCCAGGCATCTACCCCAACTATTGCATGAGAATTTAATTCTTACAATTCTTCTTTTAATAGCACATAGAAAGAATTAAAAAGGGAAGATAAAAATATTATCAACAGCAATGACACACCTGTCCTCCGCATCGCTTCCTCCACATCCTCACGAGAAAGTGGGTAGATAATTTGATCCCTTAAAGTTCCCAAACAAGTATAGGGCCTCTGAGGAACACAAAACAGACCACATTTTGGTTGCACCCCCTTATTGACATTCTGTGATGGTTTCACAAGTCTTCCACTTACAACGGGCCACAAACCCCGAAGTATTCTAAAGATGGAACTTTTACCACTTCCATTAGGCCCTTAAAAATAATAAGACATGAAGCAGCAATGTCAAACACGTTCTCACTTAAAGCAAACGAGAATGAGTTTAGATCATTTACCAGTAACAAGAAGGCTTTCCCCCTTGCACAACATCACAAGTTAACTTTGCAGCCAACAGCTTCTGCGCTGGCGTAATGACATCAACGTTGGAGAAGGAAATACTATCTTGTTTGGGAAGAACATTCACTTCAAAGGATACAGAAACAGCAGGTAGAGATATATCTGTAGAACAGTGAAAAGCTCCATAAACACCTTCAGAACATCAAATGGCCCAAAAAAAAAAACGCTAAAAAAAAATTCAACGCAAAGTGCTTAATCCCCAATCAAAGCAAAGCACAAGTGATGTGATACGTTCAAGAATTGCACATGAAATTCATTAAGAATCACAAAGTTTACCAACGTAAGATTAAGCTTTTCGTAAGTTAAGATTCAAGCAATTTTCCGTTAACAAAATGTTATGATAAGCGGTTACAACTAGTGTTTAGGCACAATTAATGATGGATCTCAAAAGTTACACAATAAAGCAAATGCGGAAAATAATAGAATCCCACGGCTAATGTTTAGAAAGTTCACAACGAGTACCTTGCTCACTCACACTCAAGTCGGGTTTAGCGGGAGAAGGCCTTTAGCAAACTCAACGATGCCACGAAGATGGTGGCCACACCAATGACCTTTAGCCACGAAGAGGTTGACAGTGACGAGGAGGGCGTGAATGCTTGACTTTCGAGACTCCAATTGGATTTTGAAAATCGTCGGTCGAAGATGCTTGCAAGGATCAGGACGACTCTCTCCAAATATTCTTCCACGGTGGTTTCGCCTTCAAATCCTAAGTCGAAGCACGGAGATCGTAGGATGTTAATGCTTCCGTCGGCGTTGAAGACTAATCCCCACTCAAACTTCGGATCCGCCATGCGTCATTGAAACGAAGATGGAAGACGTCGCCTTTGTTCCCTCTTAGACTCTTGATTCAAGAGATGGGAAGAGAGAGGGTGAGGGGCGGCATAACTCCAAGGGAGAAAAGGTGGTCGGCGGGTGTGGGGAGGAGCAAGGCGTGAAAACCAATTAGGTTTAGTTGGTTTCTAGTAGGAAATTAATCAAAATCTGAATTAATTTCAGTTTTGATTAAGTTTGGAGGGAAAAATGACTTGAATTTGAAATTTCAAATCAAGCAATTAAGGCATTAAGTGGGGTTAATGAGGGGAAATCAATGAAGGGGGGCCGGCGGTCAATAGAGGGAGGGAGGAGGTTTGAAAACTTAAAACTGAAATTTAATTTCAGTTTTAAGTAAATTAGGAGGGAAAATAATTTGGAGTTAATTCCTAATTCAAGAGGAATCAATGCCTTAATGGGGCATTAATGGACTCCACCCAAGCATGGGGTCGGCGGCTTCTAGAGGGGGAAAATTGGTGTGGGAGCAAGTGAGTGGTTTCCAAATTGGGAGCATGAGGTTCAAGAAGGATTAAAACAAAATCCGTTTGAATTTGAATTTTGTCATGAAAACGGATTCAAAACTTTCCTAATTTGGAAATTCCAAAATTGGAAAGATTTTGAAACTCAAATTTTGAATTTTCAAAATCTGAATTCGAGGGGAGTGGGAGATGAGGTCGATGGTCGAAAGGTTCACGGACGGATGGTGGTGGTGGGGTGGCCGGCGGCCAAGGGGAAGCTAAGGCCGGCGGGTTGGGAAGAAGGAAGGGGAATTAGATGTTGGGGATAGACCACGAGCCACGGACTCTTCCAATGACTGGTGGGTATTGCTTTCGCCCTCACCTTGGGCTCTCGTTCTCCTCTCTAGCTCTCCACAAGAAGAAGAAGAAAAAGATAACAAAACAAACTTCATTCAAAATATTCATTAGCTTTTACAAAGCATGAGACCCCTATAAATAGGTCTTAAAACATGAGGAAATAAAAGTACTCAAATGCCCTTTGGGTTACAATAAGACAACACTCCCCATAGGGGTAAAATTTTGAATGAAGTTTGTTTTGGATATCACATTGCATCTTATTTTCTTACACTTTCAGATAAGTTTCCTATATCCATTAGATTAAGTGTCTCTAGAAATCATTTAAAAGGATTATGGATCATTGTCTCAGGAGCCACAGATCACATGACACACTTAATTACCCACTTCATGAACTACACTCATTGCCCGAGTGATAAGAAAATCACCACTGCTGATAGTACTTTTACCACAGTAGCAGACCAAGGAGACATATCATTATCTCCCTCTCTCTCTCTCTCTCTCTCTCTCTCTCTCTCTCTCTCTCTCTCTCTCTCTCAAAAATGTGCTCCACGTACCTCAATTATCCACAAATCTAATTTCATACAAAAACTTACCAGTGACCATAACTGCTAAGTCCTATTTAACCCTACTTGTTTTTTATTTCATGATCAAGGATCGGGGAAGAAGATTGGACTTACTAAGGAGAAAGATGGATTATACTACCTGGAAGAGCTGAGCAGATCCATCATTATCAATAATTACTATTTTATGTTATCCTTATTTAATAAAGAATCCACTGTTTGGCTTCATCAGATTAGGACATCCATCTTTTGATGTTTTAAAAAGCATGCATCCAAAACATTTTTATGAGTTGAAAAATGAATCCTTTCATTGTGAAACTTGTGAGTTAGCCAAGCATAAACAAGTTTTATTTTTCAAACAAAAATGAGAGATGTCATTCTCCCTTCCACCTTATTCATAGTGATATCTGAGGATCCTAAAAAAATCCATAACATTTCGGGGCCTGATGGTTTGTATCCTTTATTGACGACTGCACTGGAGTATCTTTAATCTTTCTCATAAAAAATAAATTCGATATTAGCACTATCCTCCCCATTTTTCACACCATGATCTAGAACCAATTCAAGGTAAAAAATTTCTTTCTGACAATGTCAAATATTACTTTAACTAAACCCTATCCTCCTGATTTCAAAAGGAATGTATTATTCATAAGTCTTCTTGCATTCATACTCCATAACAAAAAGAAGTTGCAGCAAGTCCACCCATGTACTTCTATTCCACCACAATTTACCCAAATCTTAATAGGTGGATGATTTTTATATATCTCATAAGCCGACTACCTTCAACAACCTTGGGACCAAAAATTATTCTATATCCTCTTTTTATCCTGAATTCTGAACAAATAAAAACCTCACACCCAGAATCATTGGGTGCACTGCCTATGTTCACATTCACAGTCACAATAGAAGAAAATTAGATCCAAGAGCACTGAAATGTATCTTTGTCGAATATTCATCCACCCAGAGAAGTTATAAGTGTTATCACCCATCCACCAAAAAAACCCTTGTATCTGTTGACGTTACCTTTGACAAATAAAAATCCTATTTCACGAAACTCATCTTCAGGGGGAGACTGAAACTAAGGAAGACGAGGAAAGTGAGTTTGCCCCTCTTAACCTTCTAGCTTCACCTCAAACCAATCAATCTAAACTTGAAATTAAAGCTAGGGGAACCGAGAACAAAGCTATTATGGATAACATGAGGTTTGAAAAAGCATACTCCATGTGTTCTACTCCAAATTATGCTCAAGAGCAGATCCAAAAATCTGAACCATCTCCTGAAATTGAGGTAAATACAAGTTCACCAAAAAAATATCCCCTGTATCCCATAACCAACTTTGTATCATTCCATAACTTCTCACTTTCACACACAAATTTTTTGATCACAATAAATGATATTCATATTCCTAATAATATTTTTGAGACTTTATCTGATGAAAATTGAAAAAGTGCAATGAAAGATGAAATGTAAGCCCTAAAGAAGAACAATACATGGGAGATCACTGACCTACCACTAGGAAAACGACCAGCCGACTGCAAATGAGTGTTCTCTGTGAAATATAAAGTTGATGGTACACTGTAAAGCCATAAAACAAGATTGGTAGCGAAAGGGTACACTCATACACAAGACATTGACTACTAAGAAACTTTTGCACCTTTGGCCAAGATGAACACCGCGAGGATCATGCTCTCACTAGCAGCTAATTATAACTATCATCTAGAACAGCTAGATGTCAAAAATGTATTTTTACATCAGGACTTGGAGGAAGAAATATTTATAGAGATTTCACTAGGATTCAAAAAAAAATCTTGGAGGTGACAAAGTGTGTAGGTTAAAAAAGACACTATATGAGCTAAAGCAGTCACTTAGAGCTTGATTTAAAAGATTCTCAAAAGTTATGCTACTCAATGGATATCGACAAACTAAGAGGACTATATGATAAGGACATTAGCAAGAGATTTCGGCGCGTTTATCAGAGGAGACACCGGAGATCGACCGCTACGATCAGGAACTTATATTTTTGAGTCATTTTTTTATTTTTATTTTCAATTTTACTATTTTACCCTTATGGGTGGTCATTTGATGTTATAGCCCCGATGGCATTTTAATTTTTATTTCTTTTCTTTTTGGAGAGGCCTATATATATGTCATTTCTAATGTATTGGGGATGATGATTTGATGAATGAAATTCCAGTTTGTTTTCTTAGTGATCTCTTAGTGAGTTCATGTGATTGGTGAAGTCTAGGAGAGGCCATCGGAGTACCCAACAACCTACCAGCGGGTGAGCTCTTGGTTTTTTTTTCTATTTTATTGTATCCTACCTCCATTCTTCCCCCATACCACCGGTATCCATTCCGTCCCCTCCCTCAAACAGATAACCCCCACCCATTTCTCCCCATCACACGTCTCCTCCATCTTTCCTCCCACCGGCCAAATCCCATCACCAAACCACTACTTAATGGTAGTTTAATCACCATTAAGACCTACCTAATTTAGCTTACATGATTTTGGAATGCCATTATTTAATTTGAAATTCAAATTTGAATTTCAAATACTTTCCTAAATTAGCCAAGCCAAATTAGGAAAGTTTTCAATACAAATCTAATTTAATATTTAATTAAATTGGATTTCTTATTCCATTGCTTAAATGGGTTTAATGCATTAAGAGGCATTAACTGCTCTCCCCTTCTCCCTCCTCCCCTAAGCATGCCGCCGGCCCATCAATGGGTTTCCCCCATTTAATGCCCATTTAAGATTCAAGCTTTATTTGAATTTGAATTCAAATTCAAATCCAACTCCCTCCAAACCCACCCAATTAAAACAAAACCCTCTCTCCCCTCTTTAATTGGCCGGCCTTCTTAAACCATCCTCTCTCTCTCTCTCTCTCTCTCTCTCTCTCTCTCTCTCTCTCTCTCTCTCTCTCTCTCTCTCTCTCTTTCCACTTTGCCACCTAAGCACTAATTAATTCCCTCCCAAATCCCCTCTATGGCCGACCACCCCTTTTAATCAGCTTTCCTAATTGTGGCTTAAATCCAGGCTCCAATTAAAGCCCAATTACTCCCATACTTTCCTCTAATACTTACTTTAAAATTCAAATTTTGAAACTCCTTTAACCTCAAATTAAATTAGGGAAATGTAAAATTAATTTCAGATATGTTCCCTCCCCACCTAGATTCCAACTAGGCTCTCTCACCCCTCTCCTCCAACCGGCCGGCCCTTCTCCTCTCCCTCTCAACATTTTCTCATGGACAACTATGCATGGTCAATCCGGATGTTGATCATAGATTCGTCTTTGATTCCCAAGGACGTGTGGATGTTTTGAGATCGCCTTTCTGTGACGTCAACGTAGAGATCAACGCAACCGTTGAAGATTACGTTGATCGGATACTATTTTCTCTATCAACCGCCATTGACGAATACTACCTTTCATCCAAATGGCAACTCTTACACCTTCCACCGACTCCAACTCCGACGAGCTTTCCTGTGGACAGTATTGTAAGCTCCCTCTTCCTCGTGGTGATCACATCAGTATTGCTAATATCTATCTTCCGTTAACCGCAAGAGAGCTTGAGTGAGGAAAACTCAAGGTGACTTTTCTAAATATTAACCCACGGATTATTGTTAACGTGCATTTTTCATCACTCACATGTTTGTTATTGTTTTAAATTGTCTTGCCTAACAAGTTTGTAACACTGCCTAAGCAACTTTGCAGCTGAGATTTCATTAAATCATTAATCGTGACTCGTTAATCTTTATATTGACTTGCTTATTCAGTTGTCTTATTATTTCTCCGTGCAATTCCGATTACGTTTCACATCACTATACATTATTTTTCAAATACTATGACTCGGAGGGAGTCACAGTTTTATTAGTTTATGTGTATAATATCATCTTAACCATGAATGATGAAAAGAAGAAAGTAATTCTAAGAAAATGTTGTGCCAAAGAATTTGAGACAAAAACTTGGTAGGTTGAAATATTTCCTTAGAATTGAGGTAGTTCACTCCTACAGAGGAATGTTTATTTCACAACAAAAATATATTACTAATCTACTTTAAAGAAATTGTTTAGGGAAATGGAATTCAAATCGTATTCCTTGGAATCATTATATATATACACTATGGGAGAATAAACATAAAAAGAAAGACATTTAATCTTATTAATTATAATAAACATAAGAGAAAAGTCATTTAACCTAATTGTAATCTAATTGATTCTCATAATTATTTCTCACAGATCTTGGAATCAATCCCATGAATCTTGATATCATAAGAGGAAATCTCCAACTGCAGCCCGCGATTGCAAACCATGGATTGCTAACCTAACAAAGCTATGGGTCCCCTCCTTGTCGTGTGATTCAACACTCCCCCTCAAGTTGGGTTGTACAGGTTGTACAATCCTAATTTGCAAACAAACTAATCAAGTAGAGAGCCCGGTAGTGCCTTTGTTAGAACATCGACAAGTTGTTCATGAGATGTGGTATATACTACTTCAATTTTTGAGTTCTCAATTTTCTCATATATAACAATTGTAACATATTTTGTTCTGCCGTGATGTATTGGATTATTGTTCATACTGATTTTGGCTTCATTATCACCTTTCAACTTTATCGTACCTTCAATTTTTATTCCAAGTTCAATCAATACTTGTCTAATCCAAATACCTTCATAAATAATAACTGCTAATGCTCTCAGTTCAGATTCCGCACTACTTCTAGAAATAACAGATTATTTCTTGCTCCTCCATGTCACTAGATTCCCCCACACAAATGAACAATATCCTGTGATTGATTGACTGTTAACATGGCTTCCTGTCCAATCTGGATCAGAATAAAGAATCAATTTCCTATCTTTATTTTTCTTGAATAATAGCCCCTATTTAGGAGTGTTCTTAAGATATCTCAATATTTGATATACTGCCTCCATGTGCTCCTTCATAGAATTACTCATATATTGGCTCACCATGCTCACAACAAACCCAATATCTAGACAGGTGTGGGAGAGATATATAAGCTTTACTATCAAACATTGATATCTTCCTTTATCGATTGAAACCCCCTCCTTTTCTATCCCAAGTTTATTCTCAGGATCCATAGGTGTACTGGCTGGTCTGCATCACAACAGGTCGGACTCCTTCAGTAAGTCCAAGCTATACTTGTGTTGGAAAATAAATATACCTTTGCTTGATCGAGGTTACCTCCATACCCAGGAAGTATCTAAGTGATCCTAAATCTTTAACTTCAAACTCCTTGGACAGAGCATGTTTGATCTTTATTATTTCCTCTATATTATTTCCAATAAGGATGATGTCATTGTGGGATCTTGCGGTCATAAGAAGAAATCTCCAACTGCAGCCCACGGATTACTAACCTGTCAAAGCTGTGGGCCCCCTCCTTGCTATGTGATTCAGCATTCTTAAAGAAACATGTAAACTAGTTTTTAAACTAGCACCAACACCAATAAAACCAAATCTCTAATTTATGAAAACTAAAGAGGATCCAGGCGTAGATTAGGGAGCTTACCAGAGACTTATAAAAAAATTGATCTACCTTTCCCACACCACACTAAATATAGCCTATGTTATAAGCATGATCAACCATTCATACAAAATCCAAAGCAGCCTCACATGCAAACAGTAAACAAAATTCTGCACAATCTTCAGGGGAATCCAAGAAAGGGAATCTCTTTAGAAGAGAATGTGGAATACTCTAGAAGCGTATACTGATACAGATTATGCAGGATCATCAATAGATAGATGATCTACCTCAGGATACTGCATATTCCTTGAAGGAAACCTTATTACATTGAGAAGCAAGAGATAGAATGTGATAGGAAAGTCTAGTGCATAAGCAAATTTCAAAGCTATGACCTTAAGAATATGTGAACTATTATGGATTAAGATGATTCTAGAAGACCTAAAGATCAAATGGGAAGGACTAATGAAGCTATACTATGACAACAAATCAGCAATCACCATAGCTCATAATATGGTTCAGCATGACAGGATCAAGCACATAGAAGTGGACAGATATTTCATAAAGGAGAAATTAGATAGTGGTCTCATATGTATCCATCATGTCTCATCAAAAGATCACCTTACAGACATTCTTACTAAGGACTTGATAACTCTACCATTCTGAGACTGATTACAAAGCTGAGAATGACAAATCTATATTTTTCAGCTTGATAGGGAGTGTTAAATCCCAGTTGTCTCTTGACTCTTGATCCCACGACCAGCACAAGGATCCGTGGGAGGAGTGTTAAATCCCAATCGTCCCTTGACCCTTGATCCCACGAATAGCATGGGGATCCGTGGGAGGCTCACCTGGACCACATCAATCTCCTTCCATATTTGGGTGGCTAATTTATGAAGGATTATATTAGGGAAATTATGCATGATTTTCTAATATTTATTTCTTTATTAATATATCTTGTTTAGATCAATAAATAGGAAAATTTTTGTGCAATAAAATTAATTATTTTCCCTCTCCTATTCTCTGAATTTAACATTTGCAAATTTGTTTTTTTTTTTTTTACTTAATGAGCTTGTATAGTTGTTAGTTCATGCAAGTAGAAATAATTCGTCAATATTGCAAATGCAACTAAAATTTAGTTGACAACTTGAACCAATAAAAAAAAAATTTAAAAACATTAAAAAAGTAAGAAAAGATTAATATGGATTTTTAATGCAATAATGATTAAAAATGCCATCTAACATGGGGTAGTGATGTGATGCAGTCAATACATTTAGCCGTGACCAACAAAAGCTTTTGACGCCATGAAGCAAATAAAAAAAAATTATATGCTTCAATTTTAGAAGCCTAAGCCAAACACAAAACTTCAAGAAAGTCGCTTCAAAGCGTTTTAGGAGAATTTTGCTTCAAAGAAAATGATTTAGGAAAGAATAAAACATCACTAAATGAAAATCAAACATGTTGAATGCATAAATGCACATTGAAATATAAGAATACTAAAATGTGTCTTTTTTTTTTTAAATAAAAACAAGCTAGATACCTTGCACTAATCAAAATTGCACAAATGAAGCAACTTCTATCCCAATTCTATCACATCCAGGGCACTAACATTGTACCACATCGTGGCTGGATTTACTGAACATTGATAAAATCCACTTGGAAGCAAACCTAGATTCCTTTATATCTAAATGTAGATATTCTGACGAGATTAGCATTTTACTTAGATTATTAAAACATAAGAACTTCAAAAGGAAAAATGCTCATAGCAATAAAAAGTTCAGCTCCACGAAGACTTGTAGGACAAATTAAAATACAAAAAGCTCGGTCATAATCTGAATATTAAAGCAAATTACAAACGAATTAAAAAAAGGAAAAGAAAAAAAAAAAAAAAAAAACTTAAGCGAGCTTTTCCCTTGGCACCTACAAAAGCACCAAGTGAAGTGCTCAAAAGATTTATTAGCCTTACACCTAAATGAACTAAATGATCAGGAATTCAAGGTACAATACGATGATTGTTTATGATCTTACCACTTTGAGTGGCATCAAGAAATTCCTCAAGCTCAAAAATTCGATTTATACCACCAGAAAGTTCAAGAAATTTCCTATGCAACTCAAGAATATCCCCAAATGCCAAGAAACTCTGTGAAACTACAGAAGCAAGAAAACGCAGAGCATGCGCCAGCTCCCCTGAAAATAACCAAAATAATAATTATTATGGCACTCATCCACCAAATAGAAAAAAACACTTGATGTTGCCTGGTTTTTCAACATTGTCTAACCTTGTGTGGAGGTCAATGCCCGGTCTCCTTTATGCTCTAAAGCATATAATAAACTCAATCCCCATGTAACATTGTGAGGAAGCTGCTTTGTAACGAAGTCATCAAGTATAACATATAACCACCTTTTCCTTAGGAGGATCACAGAGTGATCAAGTAATTCCCTAAATTTCAAATCAACCAACTGTTGATTGCATAACCATAGTTAAAAAGTAAGGTTAGTGAGCTTGATAAAATATTAGAAACATCATAACACTAATGTAGGAAACAACAAATTTCATAACAAACAAGGATTGCAGTACATAGCATGGTATTGTTAATATTAAAGAACATAATGTATGTATTGCACAAAAATAAAATTGGTATTATAGCTATATAAACAAACAAAAAAATTTCCAACAGAAACAAAATATGCAGTATGAGCATAGATTAAGATAGTTATAAAAGGAAATAAGAAGAATGTCTCTCACAGTTCTCTCTCTCGAACCACCACCAAAAAAGGCAATTGACTCAGCATGTGCCCGAAGTCTAGAGTGCATGAATCTGATATAAGCATTGATCATGTATTATTAGCTTTAAGAAACATTGCTTGATAACGAGTAAACACGAGTTTTATGAAGAAGAATGTAGTGATTACCTAAAGGTTCCCTCAAGCTGTTGCTCTTTGCTTGCTAGATCACCAAAATCAGGTGCAACACTTCTCAGGAACCCCAACCCTAAAAGCATGTAAGTATACAGTATGGCAACTCCTCTTCGGCCAGTTAGTAGCTTCATCCGCCAAGTAAACCTATACATACAAGAGGACACCAAAGCATGAATATGACTGCCATCATTAAAAGATGTATTACAAATAAGCATATTGAATGGCATGGGTAGACTCACCAAAGAATATCAAGAGAAGGTTTTACCATTCCAGTAAGCAATCCAGAGAGTTCAGTTGTCAGTTTTTCCACATCATTTGTTATTCGCTGATCTGCATCAACAGTTTTATCTGACATGTGAAATACCTATAAAAAGGGCATTAAAATAAGTCCCAAATGGTTGGTTATTAAGGCAATCAGATGCAAAAATAAGATGAGATACCAAAAAAGACGAAAATGGATCTTAATTTCAAATAGAAATGCAAATAGAAGCGTCAAACTCAAAGCAAAAAACAAAACGAAATACCTTGTAAAAAGCATTGTTTCTTAAGTAATTTTCTAGCAGATGATTGGTCAAACGAATTCTCCATCCAAGTGCAAGCTTGGCCGTCAGGTATCTGCCAATAACAGAAATAAGATAAAGTATAACACAAATTGCGCATAGATTTTTGTAAAAATGATATTCTTTCTATACCATAAAAATTACATAAAACAATCTATCATAATATTACAGAACAAGAGAAAAGTACAGAAATTACACAAAACTTCAAAATCATTAATAATGAAAGAGAAACACATCCTCATGATGGAAAAAGTTTTATTCTGTGATGACTAGTCCTGACTTAGTAAGATATATAAAATTGTGTATGCCAACTAAATTTAAAAAATGCAAAATGTTTGAAGTATAACCAAGCAACCCTTGCTTCCTTAGTTCCTTGTAGATCTTTGGCAAGACCAAAAATGAATAAAAGGACTTTTCTGTGACGCAGTCGTTAATGATGTTAATTTCAGTTCTATAGCAAACAAGTCAATGGATTCAACTGATATTACACCTAAAGGATAATACATGCCTTAGAGAAGGAGCAACTATAGATGATGCTGCACTTTGAAGAACACTGATGCCAGTCAATCTGATAAAGGCTGCCTTATCCTGTTCCAGCACATACTTGACGCTAGTTCCTAATGAAAATTCATCAATAAAAAATAAAAATAAAAGCCCATTACCTTTAGTGTCACACAGAAACAACCAAATTAAAAAATATATATATAATACCATTCAAAGAAGCGATGCGATCAGATATCCATGTCCTAGAGATGACAAGTAAAGAAACTGCAAAGAGCTGTGCACCTTGTTTATCAAGCAACGTTGGCACCTATAGCAACAGCAAGAGTGGAAACCTTAACAAGAAAGATGCAATTTTATGAACTCAGGAAGAGCTAGAAAACAACATAAAAAGTGCCTGCAGAAATCCACATCCTAATGCTAAAATTTCTATATGTTTGGGGGGAGGGGTACGAGAAGATGGAACGAGATGTCCCCCACAGAGAAGACAGAAGATTATTTCCAGATCAACATAACAAAACAGACCAGATCCTATTATCACTTTATCAGTGCTCAAGTAAGAAAATCTTACCAAGACTTTAAGCATTGAGGCTACTCTTAGAGGTAAAGCTCTTGGAGTACTTCGCAATTGAGGAACAATGGGTAATTGAGCTTTATCCTCAATAAGAGGAGAGGATGCTAATACTTTAGTTGAATAAGATTGAACCTTAGACCTTGGGAGTCTATTTCCCTGCCAAATATTCAAAATAAAAAAATTGCATAATGAAGTACATTTTCATGTCAAATTCAAAAAAGAAAGAGCAAAAAAAAGAAAGAATCTCGGAACCTTTCCGGAGCTAGAAAAGGCTCTTTGAACAGCAATCGCATCACTAAATCGTTCAGTTTGGGATGACTTTAATGAATTGGGACCATTTCCATGGAAATCTAATGAATCATCCCTATGTCACGTGAAATTATTTATTTTAGTGCCATCATCGAAAGAAGAAAGTGGAAATGAAAATATATAAAACCTAAAATTCATCACCTCTTGTACTGAACACTCCATCCTCCTTCTCCATCCAATGATAAAACTATGTCATGAAATGCAACTAGAGCAGGACGGTGTGATATAGTAATACATGAGGTCCCCATTGCTCGAACCTTAGCACAAAAACGCTCTTCCATATCAGTTGTGACAGCACTTGTACACTCATCAAGAATAGCGAACTTAGGCTTGTGGAAGAACAGTCTTGCCATTCCCAGCCTCTGTTGTTCACCAAGAGAAAGTTCATCACCCCAGTTTATTTCCTTATCCAGTGGATAACGTTCCAACAGGTACTCCAGGTCAACCTACAACATAAAAAATGTGAATTTTGAAGCCTTGAAATGCTTTAGCTTGAGAAATGTCTTAAAAAAAGATTGTGTGATATTACATTTTTTAGTAGTTCAACCATTCCATCATAGGTGAGTGGTTCAATCTCCTGATCAGCTGTAAGGGGATATATCAACTGATCACGAAGTGTTCCAAAAGCTGTATATGGCCGTTGTGGGACATAAAAGATCTCCTTGTTAAGATCAGAACCAACTCCAGGTTTAAATATTCGGCCAGCTACCAATGGCCAGAGCCCTCCAAGAACCCGGAAAAGCGAACTCTTCCCACTACCATTTGGACCTGGCCCAAGAATGGGAAAAATTTTATGGTATTCATAACAGATAAAACTTCCCATGTTATTGCAGAATTAAGGACTGATGAAAAGAGAATGAATTGTTTTGACGTCAAGAACATGTCTTTAACAAACACCCATAAATCCATACAAATTTCTCATAACTGTCAATAAGCAGAAAAAGACATCACTCCCTGTCGTTCAACCACACTGTTCAATGACAAAGGATTTCCCCACCGACTAGTATAGTTTAGCTAAATTTGGGGAAAAGAAGTGTACGGTTTAGCCCTTTCAACACAAAACAGCTAGATGAAAGGTTTCATGGATATCATTAGGACAGTTCAGCTTATTTTGTTAGGTTGTTATTAGGAATGTGTTGTTAGCTTGAGCTTGAAGATTCTATATGAGCTTTATGAGGTTTTCTGTGTAATATAAAACCATAGAAAGTAAGGGACATTATAAAACCATAGAAAGTGAGGAACTTTATTCTTTATTTAGAAATATTCAAAACCCCAGTGACGTACAACGTAAACTTGTAATTGTGCTACTAGGATTTTTATAGATCAAACTACTCTTTCTTCTACCAGTCCTACCTCAGTTTTTTAGTACTACGGCTTGGTTGAAGACTTGAATGCATGCCAAAGGATGAAATTTAGTGCGCAAATAACCATTTAGACGCTTGAAAGAAATTAAGATTGATGAAAAATAAAACAAAGCCTATCATAAAATCATATTAGAAATCAAAGAATCATGTCCAGATGTCACATATCTGGTTCGGCAATAGGGGCTAAAAATAGAAGCCAAACAATAAGAAATCACATACCAGAAATTGGAAAGCAAAGGCATCGCATATATTAAAAAAGAACCATCGTCAAGAGAAGAAAAGATTCTTATGTGGATATGACCATAATCAAGAATCATGAGCAAAGATTGCAGAGACAGAGTTAAACTTTACCAATGTTGGATAGTAAGAGAACAAAAACTGACATTGCGCCTAAGTTAAATATTAAAAGAGGTTCACAATGCCTTATAAATGGGTAGAACTCACATCATAAATATGCACAGAAAACAAAATTAGTTTAAGGAAAAACAGCATGGAAAGCACCTCTTCGTTACAATTAAGCCAAAAGACATACTTCGAAATTAAAGAACTAAAACTGCTATAATGAACAGTCTCAAAAAAACAAAATACATGAAAAGCAATAACATAAACAATTGAAAAGTCATGCAGATTGTTTTTTCTACCTGCAGGAACGGTGGATTGACTCCACTAGCCTGGTGATAAATTGATAATGAAAGAAAAAAGAAAAATAAAATTCTTTGCCTTATATTTCAATAGACTCTGAAAGCACTCATCAGCTCGAAGAGGGATCTCTCCCTTACAACTTTTCAAAGTCTAGGATGTAGATGCGAAGCATGAAGCTTTCAAAAGCAGATTTTTCCCTGCTTTTTCACTTTCCTAGAGATTTCCCCTGCACAACATTTTAGTTGGACTACAAGACTTGTATTAGATCTAAGGGATTGAGGTTAACCATGCACAAGCCCATCACTGTTTACATCTTACATGCAATACCCAAACAATGGGCTTATATAACAGAGATTAGGTTGTTTTGGTGGAACCGTGGAATATAGATGTGCTTGGCCAAGGGGTGCAAACGAGTCGAGCCAAGCTCGAGTCACATCTAACTCGAGCTCGGCACATCCAATGAATAGTGGACTCGAACTCAAGCTCGAGCTTGAACTTGACTCATTAAAATCGACATACGCTAGAACTCGACTTGTTAATTCGAGTTCGTTAGAAGCTCGTCGGCATAAGCGAAGCTTATCGGTGTATGTGAATCTCGTCGACATCGGAGAAGTTGTCGGAGGTGTTGCAACAACATCTCACCGAAGCGTGTAGAAGTTGTTCACTCAAACTGTTTACTCGAAAGTAGTGGTGGAACTCAATTTGCAAGGAAAAAAAAACTCACAGAGAAGGTTTTGTACTGTGTAGGAGTGCAGCTCGATTTGCAAGGAGGAAAAAGAAACATTAATGAGGGAAATGTAGGCTTTTAACAGCAATTAAATGATGAAAGCAACATTAATAAAGAAAAGACAAAAGATTTACTCGTAATGTTTTAAAAAAAAAACTGAAAAATACATTTAAACTCAAAAAGCATTTAATGGCCGTTTTTTTTTTTAAATAGAAAATATAGTATTTTAATTTTTGTTTTAAATAATTCGAATTGACTTGCGAGCAACCGAGCCGAGTTTTATCAAGCTTGAACTCGAGCTCGTTTAGAATTCGATCTTGATTTTATGTTGAAGCTCGAGCTCATGACTCGATAAACTCGACTAGGGAGCTCATTAACTAGTCGAGTTCGAGCCGGTTCAAGAGCAGGCTCGGCTCATTTACACCCCTAGGTTGGCCTATCCTAAAGACTAATTGAGAGTGAGAATGGTTTTGTATCTTTATACACCAAGCAACTGAAGAAACCATTAACCTTATAAAAGACATGGGAAAGAATGAAAGAAAAGATGTGAGAGAAATTCTTGCCTTCTGACCATTTTAGAACCCTATTCCAAGAATACAATAACATTCGCCAAAGAAATCAATCGATAGAAGAATACAATGAAAATTTTTACAAATTACAATCCATAACTGATTTAAATGAAACTGAGGAACGAACCATAAAACGATACATCAATGGATTAAAGTGGTTCATCTAAGATCAATTAATTATGCATCATGTTATCAAACTTGGTGAGGCCTATCGTATGGCCTTGAAGACTGAAAAACAATAACAAAGAAACAACAATAAAAAAATTAACTCAACCAAGCTTAGACAATCTATTGGAAGTAAAACTTCACAAACAGCCATTGGTTCAACTTCTTCAAATTGAAATCCACGAACGAAACCTAATCAAACTCCAGTAATTGAAAAGGGAAACAAAGTGATAGGAGCAAAATCAATTGGACCTTGTTATAAATGTGGTTTGTATGATCATCTATCAGCAGCATGTATAAAAAATAACCCACCTATAACTAACTATATTGAACAAGAGGAAAGCCATGAAAATTCAGAGAAGGATGAAGCTGGAGAAGAAAATGAGGAAGAGATGGAATCAATTGATGTTGAAAGAGACCAAGGAGATCTTTATTTAGTTATCCATAGGGTTTTAACCACCAAATCAGATGCCAAAGAAAAATGACTTAGAAGAAATATTTTTCGAACCACATGTAATGTAGAAGAAAAATTATGTACCCTTATGATTGATAGTGGTAGCTCTGAAAATTTTATGTCACAACTCATGGTGGATAAACTGAAATTAAAACCAAAATCCCTTACCAAGCCTTACAAAATATCATGGTTTAAGGAGGAGAGGTACCAATCACTCAGCAATGCCTTGCTAACCTTTCAATTGGAAAATTTTACAAAGACTAAGTATTAGGTGACATCATGCCTCTCGAAATATGTCATATTCTACTAGGTAGACCTTAGCAGTATGATCATAAGACTATTCACCATAGAGAGAAGAAATAGAAACCCAAGCCTCTGATACCAATTCGATGCAACCAAATTGATGCAACTAAAAAATAAACTAGAATTGCAAACTAAAACTTCCTTTCCATAAAACATAAACAAAAAAAAAAATCTTAAAATTCAACCACTTCAAACTCATATTAGACGGGACACTACAATACCTTATAACTTATCAAAATTTTGAAAAGAAAGATACAAGTGGAATGAAAACCATGGAGAGAAGAAAAAAATAGAAGACCGAGATGAAATAGAAGAAGTAAGGTAGAGGAATATAGATCGCAAGCTAAATAACCCGCAACTTATAGTGTCCAAATATTCTTCACCATTCACCCTCTTCTTCCAGCAGCAAAACAATCCTATTTATAGGAAAAAAAGATCCAAATTCCCACATAAATGTGCCACCCCAAATCGCAAATAGAAACCAAACAAAACAATGACTTTTTTTTAGAAGATAAAACACTATTTTAGGAATCAACAATGAGGGAAATGAACGGCCAGCAGCAGGAAATTCAAAATCTGCTAGGGAAACCAACAACTCATCATATGGGAATCCAAAATCAGCATGGGGAACACAAACAGGAATTCGATATCAGATTGGAAAACAAACAGCCAGTAATATGGGAATCTGAAATCAGTATGGACAGCACCAAGCAACCAGCCAATATAGGAGGAATTGGGCCAAGCCAAATAAGGAAAAAATAACCCAAAGATTAAATACCCATATAACCATCATGGAAGCAAGTAAATAAATTCAACATGTAGGAACATATATATATAAAATAAAATAAAAAACTAGCTTTGCCTGCATCAATGAGTGTCAACTGAGTTCAGCTCCCTGGGCTTTTCCTTGGACTGCCTGAGGACAAGAAGAGGTCACCAAAGCATTGAGGGTAGTAATGGGTCTTCAGACTTGCCTAGGACTATATTGGATAGCTAGAAAAAATCTTGGACCAAACTGAAGGTACTTACTGACTCAAGCCATCATGGGTAAGTCAAAAGTGCATCGGTTCAGTCTAACAAACCCTGGCTTCCTCTGACCTTTTAAAGATAAAAAAATTCACAAATACATTTTTAGCGATCAAATGCTCTCATTAGATTCAGTTTTAGGAATAAATAAAAGTAGAAAATGACCACAAATTATCCCTCAACTCTTTATAAGGACCAAAATGATCTCCAACTCTTTTGAGGGACCAATGTGGTCCATCAACTACTTAAAATGGGGTCTTTTTGGTCATAATATTAAATTTTAGGGTTAATGGTGTTAAATCAAGAAATATTTTGATCATTTTTTAATTAAAAATTTTATTAAATATAATTTTAAGTCATAGTATTTAAAAAAATTATTAAAAATTTCTTTACAATGAAAACCAACGATGACCAAAATGAAATTTGCATTACAACGAAAACTGTAATGTATACTGAAAAACAAGGAAAAAGAATGTAATATATGCGCAAGAACTGTGTTTTAGAGAAATGCTACTATGCACTAACATAACAAATGACGATAACTTTAATCTTCCATGTAAAAGTTACGTATGAGCAGAATATCATCCAACCATATGCGATTAGATTTTTTGTCCTTTACTTTCGCTTTTATTTTTATAATAACGACACTGAATTCATAAACACTGAATGCTACAATCTTACCCAACATGCTGTAAAGCCTTACTACTCATGTGTTGTTACAGCTAAAAGTAATGCAAACATAGAATAACTGCAGAAAGAGTGGACATTTTACCAACAAATTTTCCTAATGCATCAACAAAGACCCGAGACAGAAATACAGAAATTATGAATTGCAATCACATTGACAAACACTTTAATGGTGAATAAAAAGAGAGTCTTGTGGATGTCCCAAAATGCAACACCATGAAGATAGAGAACTACAAACTTACCAGTGATCAAAAGATTAGATCCTGAATCAACCCTGAGCGTAAGGTCATCCACCAACACATTTCCAGGAGGAGTTACAACCTGGAAGTATTTGGATCAAGCATAAATAAGAAGCACATGAAAATATAAATAGTCAATCTACAATTCATCAATGATTTGAACTACCTTGACACCCGAGAATTCAATATAATCTGCTTCACTAAAACAATTTGTGCTTGCATTATTTCGCATTGATGATGCATCCCGCGCGGTAGCTAGTTCTCTTGATACAACCATTAGCTCATGAATACGGTCAGCATACCCACTATTAAAAGAAAATTCCATTACAAAAATGTAATCAAACTTGGTATAGAATAGCTGCACAAGTAAAATATCAATTGGTGCATTCAAATTGACGGGTAAAAGCAAATAAAAGAAAATTTAGGCCAAAATTTTAGATGTACCAAGAGGGTGTCTGTAGTAGGTAATAAATTCAACAAGCTAACAGGGATGGTCAAGCAGCTCTACAAGTGTTTTGGATGTAATCATGAAAGAAGACGATGCATACTTAATATAGTGTTTTCAATCAGAAGCTTCCCACCCAAACCAAGATTGTGAAATATCATATTTAATACGGAAGAAAAGATGAAATTAATTACCAAAATAACATAATGTAAAAAGCAAAAGGGACAGGCAAGACAGCAGATGTACATGAGAGCCATTTGCACACCTAACATGCAGTAAAGCAACCAAACAAGGCCATCAAAATAGCAATTTTAGACGCACAGTCACAATAATCATGATTAGAATGAAATAATGTAACTTCATCAAAAATCACACTTTGCTTGAAGGTCAAGGTACATAACCAAATCAACACAGAGGAAGTTCAAAAAGACTGTTTGACAGTAATCAAGATTTCAAATCAATGCCTTTTCCTACGCGGAGGAGTCGCGAGCGCTGGGCTAGGGCTCGGGTTCGGCAATCAAAGTGGACGAGGCGCTCGGCTGGGTGTCATGCAAGCAAGGCGAGAGACGAGCAATTGTTTGTGCTTGGGAGTGGTTGAGGGGAAGAAAACATGACAGAACGAAGTGTAAGTTTTTTTTTTTATTCGTCCAGTTTCTCTAACTTTTTATCGAAACCAACAGTCACCTCTACTTTTGGAGCCATCAATACATAGGAAATAGAAAGGGAGGGGAAAGAAAAGCATGGGGAAACCAGCAGCCATAAATCTGCCAAGGAAACCAGCAGGAAACCATCAGTCACCTCTCCTTTTGGAGCCATCAATACATAGGAAATAGAAAGGGAAGGGAACAGATAACATGGGGAACCATAAATCTGCCTAGGAAACTAGCACTCATCACTCCTTTTGGAGCCATCAATACATAGGAAATAGCAAAGGAGGGGAACAGACAACATGGGGAAAACCAATAGGCAAGTTTTGCCTACATCAATTCTCCCCATGTGAAGAATTCTCATCTCCTGATGAGATCGCCTTGGTACACGTTGGAAAATATCAGGATGACGAAGTTGCAAACTTAGGTTGAATGACAATGCTTCCATGATGTTCTGAATGCATTATTTCTAACATAGATCTTCCTTTTGAAGTGAACTTTGGCTTGTTGACTGTTTTGACTCTTTTTTTAAATAGAAAGGAAGACTCACAACCTAAGGCTCTGATATCAAATTGATGCAATAAAACAAAAGTATTGCAAACTCAAATCTTCCTTTTCTTAAAACAAAGTTTAACACAGATAGCATATAGCAATACTATTATAAAATAAAGACACACCTTACAACTTTTGAAAGTTTTGAGAAGGATACAGATGGAATAAAAACCGTGGACTGAAGAAACGACGACCAACTGGCGGGGTTAAATCTCAGTCTCAAACTTCTAAGGGAACATCTGGTATGAAAGTTAAAACTTTTGAAAATCAAAATATTGATAAAGGAAAAGGGATTATGGGTGCTAAGCCGACTGATCAACCTAGATTAATTGTACCATGTTAGAAATGCGGGCTTTATGGTAATCTCTCTGCCACTTGTAGGAAAAACAATCCACCAAGAAACAATCTCATTGAAAACTATGAAAATTTGGAGGAAGAAGAAGTGAATGAAACTGAATCTGAAAATGACAATGAAATAAAAAAAGGTTGATGTTGAAGGAGATGAAGGTGAAGAGTTTTTGGTAATACGACAAGTCTTAACAACTAAAATTGACAAAGAAGATAGGTGGCTAAGAAGAAACATATTTAAAACAACTTACAAAATCGAAGAAAAATTTGCACTCTTATGATAGATAGTGGGAGTTCTGGAAATTTTGTGTCTCAAAAACTGGTTGATAAGTTTAAAATAAAATCAACACCACTTACCAAATCTTATAAAATCTCTTGATTCAAAGAAGGGGGTAAAGTTCCAATCACTAAGCAATGTACTGTCAATTTGTCAATTAGGGGTTCTTTCAAAGATCAAGTTGTTTGTGATGTTGTGCCTCTTGAAGTTTGCCATATTTTGTTAGGACGACCTTGGCAATATGACCACAAAACTATTCACAATAGAGAAAAAAAGTGAAAAACACATATACTTTGGTGCAAAATAATAAGGAGTTTACTCTTCATCCATAAAAAAATGTGCTGGATTCGCCTGTTAAGAAAAACACAGTTGCCAAAATTACTTCTCCTGAATTGCTTTTAAATGTTAATGACTTGAAACATTCTGAAGTTGCTTATTTGGTTTGGGGAAAAGAATCTGATTCTGCTTTTCAAATCCCCAAAGAAATGCAAGCTTTAATTGATGAATTTTCTGATATAACTCCTGATGAGTTGCCAATTGGATTGCCTCCTATGCGAAATATTCAACATCATATTGATCTAATTCCTGGAGCTGTTTTGCCTAACCTTCCTCATTACAGAATGAGTCCTTCTGAACATGCTGAACTTTTTAAACAAGTAACTGATTTGTTAAAAAAAGGTTTGATTCAAGAAAGTTTAAGTCCCTGTGTTGTGCCTGCTTTATTAACACCCAAAAAAGATGGAACATGGAGGATGTGTGTGGATAGTAGGGCAATAAACAAAATCACCATTAAATATCGATTTCCAATTCCTAGACTGGATGACATGCTTGATATGATAAGTGGTGCCAAAATCTTTTCTAAAATTGATTTGAAAAGTGGGTATCATCAAATAAGAAGACCTGGTGATGAATGGAAAACTGCTTTTAAAACTAAAGGGGGTTTGTATGAATGGCTTGTGATGCCTTTTGGGCTTTCAAATGCTCTGAGTACTTTTATGAGAACTATGAATCATGTTTTGAAATCTCTTATTGGAAAGTTTGTTGTGGTTTATTTCGACGACATTTTTTATTTATAGCATTCATCCTTCCGAACACATAAATCATGTAAAGCAAGTGTTGCAAATTCTAATGGAACAACATCTTTTCATCAATCTTAAAAAATGTTCCTTCATGACTTCGAGTTTGACATTTTTGGGTTTTATTGTTTCTGCTGAGGGAATAAAAGTGGATCCGATAAAAATAGAAGCAATTCAAAATTGGCCCATTCCTAAAAACATAAGTGAGGTGAGAGGATTTCATGGCTTGACTTCTTTCTATAGAAGATTTATAAAGAACTTCAGTTCTCTGATTGCTCCTATTACTGATTGTTTGAAAAAAGAAATTTTTAGGTGGACACCTCAAGCTGAAAAACTTTTGAAATCATCAAAACAAAAATGAGTCAAGCTCCCATTCTTAGCTTGCCAAATTTTGAAAACATTTTTGAAGTTGATTGTGATGCCTCTCATGTTGGTATTGGTGTTGTGCTTAGTCAAGAAGGAAAATCTGTTGCTTACTTTAGTGAAAAACTGAATGAAACTCGGTCCAAATATTCTACTTATGATTTGGAGTTTTATGCTATTGTTCAAGCTTTAAAATTCTGGATATGTTATTTGATTCAAAGGGAATTTGTTTTAAATACTGATCATGAAGCACTTCATTTTTTGGGCTCTCAAAAAAATTTGAATAAAAGGCATACCAAGTGGGTTTCATTTTCGCAAGAGTATACTTTTTATATCAAACATAAAAATGATGTTTTGAATAAGGTAGTTGATGCTTTAAGTCGGAGATCTCACTTGTTGATAATTGTTTATCCGACTGTTACTTCTTTTGATTTTTTTAAAGATACTTATGCAAGTGATTCTGATTTTAAGAATACTTGGGATTCTTGTCTTGCTTCTGTAGCTGATCCTTCTGCTCAGTTTGTTATACATCAAGGTTTTTTGTTTAAAGGATCTAGACTTTGTATATCTAAAAGTTCTTTAAGAGAACAACTTGTGAAAGAATTGCATAGTGGAGGTTTGGGTGGACATTTTGGGCAAGGGAAAACAATTGCTTTGGTTGAAGAAAAATATTTTTGACCTCATATGAGAAAGCACATTGTTAAACTGGTTAAACAATGTAAAATATGTCAGGCTTTCAAGGGAACTTCATAAAATTCTGGTTTGTATGCTCATCTGCCTATTCCAAACAAACCTTGGGAGGATATTTCTATGGATTTCATTTTGGGCTTACCTGTTACTATTCAAAAATTTGATTCTGTTTTTGTGGTTGTGGATCGTTTTAGCAAAATGACACATTTTATTCCTTGCAAGAAAACTTCTGATTCTTCTTACATTGCTGATCTGTTTTTTAAAGAAATTGTTCGTCTTCACGGTGTTCCTCGTACTTTTACTTCTGATCGAGACACTAGATTTTTGAGTCACTTTTGGAGAACTCTTTGGGCAAAACTTGGGACTACTCTTCAATTTATGAGTGCATATCATCCTCAAACTGATGGGCAAACTGAAGTTGTAAATCGAAGCTTAGGAAATTTATTAAAATATCTTGCTGGAGAAAAATCATCCCAATGGAATTTAGTCTTACCTCAGGCTGAGTTTGCTTACAATAATTCTGTTAATCGTTCCACTGGTAAAACTCCTTTTGAAATTATTTATGGACAACCTATTCCTCACATTTTAGATAGAAACTGATTGCCTTTACCTAACAAAACTAGTGCTTAAGCTTTTGAAACATTTGACCACATAAAGATTGTCCAACAACAAGTCCTTGAAAAACTCCATAAGGCTAATGCTAAGTACAAATCTACTGCTGATAAACATCGAAAAGAGGTGAATTTCAATGTGGGTGACTTGGTTATGGCTTACTTTCGTCGCCAACGATTTCCTGTTGGTACTTTTAGAAAGTTAAGCAGAAAGAAATTTGGTCCTTTTCGTGTGCTTCGAAAATTAGGCACAAATGCCTACCTGCTGGATCTACCTATTACTATTGGCACTTCTCCTGTATTTAATGTTTCTGAACTTTCTTTATATGAAGGAGATTCTGACGATTCTATAAACATTGAAACTTTGCCACTCTCCACTTCTTTGGCAAAATGTGAAGAACAGATTGAAGACATTATTGATGTTAGGGTTTCTAAAACTAGACATGGCGAGCATAAGAGATTTTTTTGCAAAACGTAAGAATCATCCTTTGACCGACTGCACTTGGATGGATATTAATGAATTAAAGCGACATCATCCTAGTCTTTTTCAGAAAGTTACTGAAGCTTTCTCATCTGGAGATGAGAATTTCCCACCAAGGGGGAATCAATGCAATCATAATTTCTGTATTTTCATTATCGAATATTGAACATTAGTTTTTAATTTAGTTTTTGTATTTTTTTAGATATCCAATGATGGGAAAGCATCCAATGATCATGGTAGGTTGTGCTTGGACTTGGTAGACCTTGGTTTGCTAGCTTGATGGGTCCTTGGGCTGCTGATGGTTCTCGGGTTGGCTTATGGCTCTCGGTTTGAGCTTTACTCTCTAAGTTGTTAGCTCATTAATGTGGAGCTGAAGTTTAGTTCATTTATTGGGAGGTTTATTGAACTACCTAGCTCATTAATCTAAAAAGGTATGCTCTTAAGTCTTAGATTCATTTTGGAGTGGACTTGTCTCTTCTCCTCCCCTTTTTTCTTCTCATTTCCCTGAGCTGGGTGATTTCCCGTGCTCTGACCCTTGGGTTTTCGTGACTGGCTGTTGGTTTCCTGTGCTGGGAGATTTTCCCGTGCCTTTGCCCCCTTGGTTCCCGTGGTTGGCTGTTCGGTTTTGCGGTTCCCTGCTTGGTTCCGTGAGTTTCTTTTTCTATTTTGCTGAAACGTTTTGGAATTGCTATTGTGGCTGTTGGCCTTTCATTTCTTAAAATCTAATTGGCTTATTTGAGAGGTTTATGGCTGTTTGGTTCCCCACTCTTGCCTATATATAGAAGATGATTTTTTAGGGGAAAGGTTGTTGAATATTGTTGAGCATTGTCTCTTTAAAAACCTGAGGGTTTTCTTCTTGGAAAAGCTTGAGAGCTTTGTCCACTTCCTCTTCTTCTCTATTTCGTCTGGGCTTCTTACCTCTTTCTTCTCTACACAAGTTCCACTCCATTTGTATCCTTCTTGAGCTGAGGTGATGTTTGTTGGCTGATTTGGGAGCATTTGCTGGAGGAGTTTGGTTTGGACGTTTGAACTATCTTGCTGTGGTGGACCATCGGTTTGCTAACCCTAAGCACATACTTTACTTAACCTACATTTCGATGCATGTGAGAAAACCATTCTGTCGGTTGTTCTGAGGATAGCGATTTTTTTTATTTCTTTTGTTTCTTTTGATCTCTCTTCTTGTTTTATCCGTCGATTTTTGTGCTAATAGATGATTGCTACTATTTGAATCGAGTTTGATTATAGCTTTGCCCATTGTTCTGCTTGTTTGGCTTTTCTATCTAGTGTGCTCGCATTAATGGGGAAAACAACAGCCATAAATCTGCTAAGAAACCCAATAGGAAACTAGCAGTCACTATTCCTTTTGGAGCCATCAATACATAGGAAATAGCAAGGGAGGGGAACAGACAGCATGGGGAAAACCAATAGGCAAGTTTTGCCTACATCAAGTTGCTGAAGGGATGTATTGTTTCGCCAAACATTGTATCTAATTAGTTAATTTCCGCTTCTCTTTTTTTTATTTTGTTTCAATTTTGTTAAATTAGTCAACAATTAGAAATAGCAATAGGCTATTAACAAATCATGCAGTTCATCTACATAGCATATAAAAATTTACGATAGTATCTCTACAAAGTTCATTACAAGGAGATTATTACACAATTTTCACGTCATCCATAAGTTAATGGATAGGAAATGTCGCATCTAAGAAGTTTCTTCTATTGGGTTGTTAATTAAAAGCTAGCAACAATAACTACCACAATAATACAAATTAGATTATGCTTATTGCAAACAAATTAGTTCTGTGTATACATAAAACAAAAAATACCACTAATAAAGATATACTATGAATAGACTTACTGACTTATGTTAAAAGCTAAATTTTACGACGACAAGGCTGTTTTTTGTCCCTAACATAAAACTCACTCTATGGTCAAGCAATTTATAATTGACTCAAAATCAAAATAGATTTATTGCAACTCATGGCTCGCCTAAAATTAGCTTGATTTAGATAGAAATCAACTAAATATATGATTTATTCACACAAATGTGTGCATTTAACACATACATATACATATAATGCATTTATAACCACTACATAAATAGCATGTGTAAGCTATATATTACCATGTACATAGATAATAATCTTGATGATAATAAAATTTTTATAAAATTAATAGGTTTCACACAAATCAGCCTAAAACTTAACTCAAAATCAATCACTTTTCATCTTGACTCAAATTTGGCTCAACTTGAAATCAAAATCTTTAATTTTCAAGATAGGTCAGCCTGCTCTAATACAGCTCAATATTACCAAAAATTCACAAACATGCTAAAATAAGCATTCATATTTTAGAATAAAATAGATACTACAGAAATATAAAATCTAACAAAAAAGCACAAAACTATGATTCAAAAGATTGAAGAATGACCTGAGACGATTTAATCGTCTGGCGCTAATAGATAGCGTGCCCAAAGATTGAAAGAGAGATATTATCACACTTGTGTGATAGCGGAGATTGCTCAACATTTCTGCTTTACCGAGTGTAGAAGAATCCGGCATAAGATTACCAGCAAAGAAGGGTTCAATAATCAAGATGACTCCAACAGTGGCACCAAGGTATTTCAGAAGAAAGTCCTGAATCATCCCAAACCACCAATTGTCATGGAGAACAAGGTTGAGATGCCGCACAAGAGTCTTGAACTTTTGCTTTATGTGAGATGCTTCTCTCTTTTCACCGCCATAAAAAGCTATGCTTTCAGCATGCGTCCTCAACCTTGAATGAAGCTGCCGATAATCTCCTTCTAACTCTTGCTCCTTGGACATCAATTTTCCAAAGGCAGGAGAGAAATTTCTGATAACAGATCCGGCACCTATCACATATGCCTATAAAAGCAAGTAAATTTGTTTCTTACAAAACTAATTGCTGACTTTAAATTATATTTAACTAAGTTTTGAAAATAGCACAACATGACAACAACACTTGTTAGACATTGAAAATGTAATAAATAAGTACCAGAATCCAGAGAACGTATTTTGGACTAGCATAAGAACAAAGACGCCAGGTGTACAGCAGACCATCCATCACTGCAGTGAGATCTTCTTGTACAACATCACTCAATTCTGAACAGAATCTTGGCAAATCACTTGCAATACATTGCTCCGGATTAGAAACCCGGTGATCAACATGAGATATCTTATAGTACACCATATTCTGGATTAAAGGGATGTGTTCAGCTTTAATGAAATAAAATAAAAATATGACGAATTAAAAAAGGGTGGTATGTAGTTTATAAGTAAAACAAATGGTTGACAGATGATCAGGCAAATAAAATTTTAAAGCAAGAGTGCTCGACAGGTTTCATATTAAGAAGTTAATGCACAACAAACTACTTATGACTGACAACAAAATAGAATGTGAAACTAGTCAAGCAATTCACAGGGTGGAGCTTGAGAACCGGTTAGACTGGCTGCATTGTGACATGGAGGTCTCGGGGTTCAGACTACCAGAACAACTTGTTTGAATGCAGGGTTAAAGTTTCATGTTTCAAGCCATCTCTTGACCCCAATTGGTGGAAGAAACATCACATGGTAGACCCTCTTCTCTGTACAATTGACTGAAAGGGTGCTAGAAAACAGAACATTAATCATATAAATAATGTTAGTAAAACAGTTTTGCTTATGAAAATTGTAATAACCGGTTTGGCTTGGCCGGTTCAACCGAACCGGCCAGCCTTCTATTATTAGCCGCGACCCAACAGAGGGTCGCTACAGACCTTTCGCGCGAACAGAGAGGGCGGCGACGGCTTCGTGCGTAAGAACAAGGTAGGTTTTCTTTTCTCCGATTTTAGCAAGTGATTATCTTCAAGGGTAAGAAATAGTAATTCCTTTTCATTCTTATAGTTATCGGAGTGTTATTTTGGGAGAGATTGAAGAACGAAAGAAACGGTCAAGATAAAGAAGGAGAAAGGTTTGTAGAATTTTCTTCCAGATTTTTTTTGTATAAATTTCTCTCGTTTACTTCATTTAAAGTGAACAATACATTTCTTAAAGGTAGAGGAAGAGAATTGAAGCAAGAGAGAGAATTTTGGAAGGGGAAGAAGGATTTTTGGGAGATTTGGAAAATCCCATTGTAAGAAATTTCTATCATGAATCTATTCTTGAGTTTTATTTGATAAAGCAAATTCATGAAAACTTTATTTCTTGATGATAGAGATTTGGAGAGAGGTTCGAGGTATCACCCTTCGTCGAAGGCCTGAAAAGTTCAAAGTGGGTAATTATGATTATGAAATTCAAAATTTAGCATTTTCTTTTAGTATGATAAAATAGTCTGTATTACAATATTAATTTCAAAGTTTTATTTTAAAGACTACTACATATGAAGGGTTGAAAGATTAAATGCCTAATGATTGTAAGTATTATTCTAATAAGAAATGAATGAATTGAATAATGAAAAGCAAATATCATATGTATTAAGGAGATATTGAAAAGAAACGACATATGAAATAGAATGAAATTGTTATGATAAATGTAAAAGAAAGGAAAAAGGATATATATGAATAATTCAGGAGTTCACCCCCTTATGGTACTGGCTGGGGACGCCGTACTCGTGCACGAAAAAGGAAAAGGAAAAGGTTATGGAAAAGGAAAAGGCTATGGAAATGGAAAAGGTAATCAAATGGAAAAGGTTGTACCTTAGGGTACATTGAGACGGTGCTCCTGTACAAAGCAAATAGAAAGAAAAGAAATATGAATGAAATATTAAAGCTATAAAATGTTTTAAATCGTTTTGAAGGAAATTATCTAGAGATGTAAATTATTAAATAGTTACCCACTGAGTTTACTTAGTAAACTCAAACCATAAGTTTAAATGTTTCAGGTAAGTTCCTAAGAGAAGTAATGGCTGAAAGAGAAGAACATGTTTACAGAAGGCGAGGTGCAAATGACAACAGGTAAAATAGAAATTTTCTTTTGTTTAGTGGCTCTTCAGTTTATTATAAAAGTTTTGATGATGAGTTACTTTATACTTTTGGAAATGTACTATCGTCCGACTTTTCGTACCCGCCTCGTTAGATCGAGCATCCGGGACAGGTCGTGACAAAAGTGGTATCAGAGCCAATTAAGATCTGAATCATACTGAAAGAGCCATTAGGATGAATATCAATGATTGAAAGTTTAATGTGAAATGAATATTTATTGACAACAGGAATCAAGATAATCCTAGAGAAGAGGAAGTGAGAAGATCAGTGCCTAATGTTAATGTTACTCCTGATGCACTGGCACAAATGATGACAGCTGTAACTCAGCTGATTCAAGATACAAGAAATCAACCATCGGGGAGTAGTAGTGGTGGTGGAATAGTTATGGATAAATATCTGAAATTATTTCAGGATATGAGACCACCATTATTCAAAGGTATAGAAGGATCAATAGAGGCTGAAAATTGGTTGCTGAGGATTGAAAAGATATTAGAAGGAATGTACTGTCCAGAAGAGAGAAAAGTTTCCTTGGCAACGTTTGCATTAGAAGGAGAAGCTGAAAGATGGTGGAGAGGCCTGTATCAAGAAAAATTTGAAGGAATACCTGGCATGCAAATCAGATGGAATGATTTTACTCAAGTGTTCAGGGATTGGTTCGTACCTCCTTCTGCGAGGAGGCAAATGCAGGACAAGTTTATGAGGTTGATACAAGGAGACAAATCAGTTATGCAGTATGAAGCTGAATTTACAACGTTAGCCAGATATGCTCCTCAGTTAGTACACACTATGGATGATAAATGCCATCGCTTCTTAGCTGGACTGAAGGATGCAATTAGATTACCCCTAGTTCCTCTTGGAATTGAAGATTATACAGTGCTGGTTGAAAGAGCTAGAAGGCTAGAAGCAGACCTACAAAATACTCAAAGGAGACGTGATTTTCAAAAGAGGAAAAGTGGGGAAGTTATAGAAACCCCTCAAGATTCACATGGCAAGTCTAATTCACAAGGTGGAAAGTTTAATTGGAAAAAGACAAAGTCCAGTAGCAGTGACAGTTTCAGTGTGAACAGTTGTAACAAATGTGGAAGACAACATAAAGGAGAATGCTTATCTGGTACAAATACTTGCTTCGGGTGTCATCAACCAGGTCATATAGCTAAGAACTGTCCTACCCTGGGGCAAAGACCAGTAGGAGAGTCAAGAATGAATACTGGATCTCAGAGGAATGTTGGAAGACCAAGAACAGTGGAATCAGCTGCATCAACTCCAGGATCAAGTCAAAGCCGACAGAATACTCTGCCTAGAGTATATGCACTAACTCAGAAGGATGCTAAGGATTCACCTGAAGTGATTACAGGTGATAAAAAATGAGAAGTGAATGAATATGTATTATGAAAATATTATTAAAAGAATGATGTATGTTTATGTTTTCTTATGAAATTTTATAGGTATAATTATGATGCAAGGAAAGCCTGTACGGATTCTATTTGATACAGGAGCTTCACACTCCTTCATTTCAGAAGAATTGGTTAAAAGTGTTGGATTGAATGTTTGTGAAATCAATGTAATTTTGAAAGTTTTAATGCCAGATGGATCATTTATAAATGTGAAAGGTGTATGTAAAGTGACTTTCAAATTAAATGAAAGAGAGTTTGAAGCCATACTGAATGTTTTACCATTGCAAGAGTTTGATATGATATTGGGAATGGATTGGTTATCAAAGCATTTTGTGATTATTGACTGCAACAAGAAAATTGTGAAGTTTAATTTTCCGGGAGAAAAAGAATTGAAATTCTATGGAGAAAGAGGAGTTTCTTCAATGATAATCACTTATTTGAAAGCATACAAATTTGTATCCAAGGGATGTCAGTGTTTTCTTGCTCAAGTAAAGGATACAAATAAGGAAGTTAAAGAGTTGAAAGACATACCTATAATCAGAGAGTATCCAGAGGTGTTTTTAGATGATTTGCCAGGATTACCACCAGAAAGAGAGATAGATTTCACTATTGAATTGATACCGGGTTCAGAACCAGTGGCAAGAGCACCTTACAGAATGGCAGTCAAAGAGTTACAGGAGCTAAAAGGTCAGTTACAGGAATTGCTCGATAAGGGGTTCATCAGGCCAAGTTCCTCACCATGGGGAGCTCCAGTACTGTTTGTAAAGAAGAAAGATGGGAGCTTCAGAATGTGCATAGATTACAGAGAATTGAATAAGCTTACTGTTAAGAATAAATATCCATTGCCCAGAATTGATGATCTTTTTGACCAACTGGAAGGGGCTACAGTTTTCTCTAAAATTGATTTGAGATCTGGGTATCATCAGCTACGGATTAAGGAGGAAGATATAGCAAAGACAGCTTTTAGAACCAGATATGGCCACTACGAGTTTGTAGTAATGCCATTTGGAGTGACAAATGCACCAGCTGTGTTTATGGATTTGATGAACAGAATTTTTAAATCATTTCTGGATATATTTGTGATTGTATTTATTGATGACATTCTAATTTATTCAAGTGATAAAGAAAGCCACTCCAGTCATCTGCAAGCAGTGTTGCAAACATTAAAGGAGAACAAGTTATATGTCAAATTTTCAAAATGTAAATTTTGGTTGAGCAGTGTAAACTTTCTGGGGCATGTGATTAGTGGAGAAGGAATTTCAGTTGATCAAAATAAAATTCAAGCTATATCAGATTGGCCAAGGCCAACGACTGTTTCAGAGGTGAGGAGTTTTCTTGGACTTGCTGGTTACTACAGGAGATTTGTAGAGGGGTTCTCTCAGATAGCAGTTCCATTATCCAGATTAACCCAGAAAGCAGTGAAATTTGAATGGAGTGATCAGTGTGAAAGAGCTTTCCAGAAGTTAAAGAATTGCCTAATGACTGCCCCAATCTTGACAATTCCATCAGGTTCAGAAGGGTTTCAAATTTTCTGCGATGCTTCCTTAAGGGGACTTGGTTGTGTGCTGATGCAACATGGTAGAGTGGTGGCCTATGCTTCAAGGCAACTGAAAATTCATGAAAAGAACTATCCTACTCATGATTTAGAATTGGCAGCTGTAGTTTTTGCACTTAAAATATGGAGACATTATCTGTATGGGGTCAGATGTGAAGTGTTTACAGATCATAAAAGCCTCAAGTACATTTTCAATCAAAAAGAGCTTAATTTGAGGCAGAGAAGGTGGTTAGAGCTCATTAAAGATTACGACTTGGACATACAATACCATCCTGGAAAGGCAAATGTAGTTGCAGATGCACTTAGCAGAAAAACCTTTGGAAATGCAAATTGGCTAATCACCCAACAGGAGCAGATTATCAGAGATATGGAAAAGTTAGAGATTTCAGTAGTCAATCAAAAGGAGACAAAAGATATGATGTTGAATCAACTGATGATCCAATCTACCTTGAAAGATAGAGTGCTCAATTCATTGTCTCAAGATGAAAAATTTCAGGCCATCATACAAAAAGTACAAGCAGGACAATTAGAGAACTTTGTTATTGATGAAGAAGGGTTATTAAAGTATAAATACAGGATTTGTATTCCAAATGCTGGAAGCTTAAGAGAAGAGATATTGCAGGAAGCCCATCTCTCAACTTATGAAATTCATCCAGGCAGTACAAAGATGTATCAGGAACTCAGAGGTTTATTTTGGTGGCCGGGATTAAAGAGAAATGTTGCAGAATTTGTAGCAAAATGCATTCCATGTCAGATGATCAAAGCAGAACATCAAAGGCCAAGTGGACAACTGCAACCCCTACCTATACCTGAATGGAAATGGGAAGACATTGCGATGGATTTTGTAGTTGGATTACCTAGATCAAGGCAGAGTCGAGATGCAATATGGGTCATTATTGACAGATTAACCAAATCAGCTCATTTCTTACCAATCAGACAGACAGATTCAGTGGAAAAGTTGGCAAAACTTTATGTTGATGAAATTGTGAGATTGCATGGGATTCCAAAATCTATAGTTTCAGACAGAGATGCCCGTTTTACTTCTAAATTGTGGAAGAAAATTCAAGAAGCTTTGGGTACACGATTGACTTTCAGTACAGCATTTCATCCACAGACAGATGGGCAATCAGAAAGAACAATTCAAACTTTGGAGGATTTAACGCGATTATGTGTATTAGATTTTGGAGGAAATTGGGAGATTCACATACCATTAATTGAATTCGCTTACAACAACAGCTTTCAAGCTAGCATTGGAATGGCACCATATGAGGCCCTTTATGGAAGAAAGTGCAGAACACCCTTGTGTTGGGTAGAAACTGGTGAAAGAAAAGTGATTGGAACTGAATTTGTAGATGAGGCTACTATCAAAATCAGATTGATTAGAGACAGATTAAAGGCTGTTCAAGACAGGCAACGGAAATATTATGATGCTAAGCACCGACCAGTGGAATTCGAAGTTGGAGAATTTGTTTTCTTAAAAGTTAGCCCAATGAAAGAGGTTCAAAGGTTTGGAAAGATAGGGAAGTTGAGCCCAAGATTCATAGGTCCCTATGAAATTATTGAAAAAATTGGGAATATGGCATACAGATTGGATCTACCAGTACACATGCAAGGAATTCATAATGTGTTTCACATATCAGTGCTTCGGAAGTATGTCTCAGATGATTCAAAGAGAATACCGTCAAAATTCATTAACTTGCAGCCTGATTTGAAATATATAGAAGAACCAGAAAGGATACTGGATTATGATGTAAAACAACTGAGGCATAGGGAAATTCCTTTTGTGAAGATTTTATGGAGACATGGATTAGAAAGAGATGCCACCTGGGAGCGAGAAGCTGAAATGAGGAGTCAATATCCTCAATTATTTAACTAAGGTATGTTTCATTATATTTGATTAATTTCGAGGACGAAATTTTTTTAGGAAGGGAGATTGTAATAACCGGTTTGGCTTGGCCGGTTCAACCGAACCGGCCAGCCTTCTATTATTAGCCGCGACCCAACAGAGGGTCGCTACAGACCTTTCGCGCGAACAGAGAGGGCGGCGACGGCTTCGTGCGTAAGAACAAGGTAGGTTTTCTTTTCTCCGATTTTAGCAAGTGATTATCTTCAAGGGTAAGAAATAGTAATTCCTTTTCATTCTTATAGTTATCGGAGTGTTATTTTGGGAGAGATTGAAGAACGAAAGAAACGGTCGAGAGAAAGAAGGAGAAAGGTTTGTAGAATTTTCTTCCAAATTTTTTTTGTATAAATTTCTCTCGTTTACTTCATTTAAAGTGAACAATACATTTCTTAAAGGTAGAGGAAGAGAATTGAAGCAAGAGAGAGAATTTTGGAAGGGGAAGAAGGATTTTTGGGAGATTTGGAAAATCCCATTGTAAGAAATTTCTATCATGAATCTATTCTTGAGTTTTATTTGATAAAGCAAATTCATGAAAACTTTATTTCTTGATGATAGAGATTTGGAGAGAGGTTCGAGGTATCACCCTTCGTCGAAGGCCTGAAAAGTTCAAAGTGGGTAATTATGATTATGAAATTCAAAATTTAGCATTTTCTTTTAGTATGATAAAATAGTCTGTATTACAATATTAATTTCAAAGTTTTATTTTAAAGACTACTACATATGAAGGGTTGAAAGATTAAATGCCTAATGATTGTAAGTATTATTCTAATAAGAAATGAATGAATTGAATAATGAAAAGCAAATATCATATGTATTAAGGAGATATTGAAAAGAAACGACATATGAAATAGAATGAAATTGATATGATAAATGTAAAAGAAAGGAAAAAGGATATATATGAATAATTCAGGAGTTCACCCCCTTATGGTACTGGCTGGGGACGCCGTACTCGTGCACGAAAAAGGAAAAGGAAAAGGTTATGGAAAAGGAAAAGGCTATGGAAATGGAAAAAGTAATCAAATGGAAAAGGTTGTACCTTAGGGTACATTGAGACGGTGCTCCTGTACAAAGCAAATAGAAAGAAAAGAAATATGAATGAAATATTAAAGCTATAAAATGTTTTAAATCGTTTTGAAGGAAATTATCTAGAGATGTAAATTATTAAATAGTTACCCACTGAGTTTACTTAGTAAACTCAAACCATAAGTTTAAATGTTTCAGGTAAGTTCCTAAGAGAAGTAATGGCTGAAAGAGAAGAACATGTTTACAGAAGGCGAGGTGCAAATGACAACAGGTAAAATAGAAATTTTCTTTTGTTTAGTGGCTCTTCAGTTTATTATAAAAGTTTTGATGATGAGTTACTTTATACTTTTGGAAATGTACTATCGTCCGACTTTTCGTACCCGCCTCGTTAGATCGAGCATCCGGGACGGGTCGTGACAAAAATATCACTGGATATCCTACCTATGATAATATATAACATTAATTTTCTTTGATTTAATCCTAGGCAAGGACTGCCAGAGTACCATCCTCAACATTGCCTGACACAATTGACCTATCATGCAGATACGGCCTATTAGACATCAGCATATGTTGGATCCAAAAATTATATGCTAAGCATGGGTAACCAATATGGCGGGACAATCAAAAGCTAAGAAGCTTACCAAAGACGAAGGCACAAAGACATTCCATAAGCATAAATGACAAATGGGTATATATATGTAATAAAGCATTAGTCTAATCTTTCTTATAAGTTTGGTTATGTAGACCGATTTTATATTATAAATTTGGTCTACCCAAGCGTTATAAATACACCAATTGTTATAAGAAAAAACATTGAATGAAAATATTTATGGTTTCTCCTCTCTAGTCTCTCTTCTTCCATTTCTTCTTTTTTAAAGAGTCTACACCTACTCGAAAGGTGTATGTTACGTCCCTTGCACGCGGGAGCCAGCTGCCCGCACCCACATATGATCAGTCGAACCCAATAAAGATGTTGGGCCGGAACCAGAGCAGCAGAAAGGTTCCCCCCCCCCCCCCCCCCCCCCCCCTTGTGGGGCTTAGGAAAGTTGTAATTCAATATGTAAGGAAAAGAGATCAAGAGAGAAATATTTAAGAAGATTTAATTAAAATTAAGAGGGAATTATTTAGATAAAGAGATTCAATTTGAATTCAAATCTAATTTGGAATCATTTAGGAAAAGGAGATTGATTTGAGAGGGAATTAGGGGAGTCTATTTAGGATTAACTATGTTGTTATTTCAGATTTATGCAATTTGTTTCTGCTGTAGTTTTCTATTTGAGTTTCCTAGCAATGCCCAAGGTTTGTGGGATAGCCAACTTACCTCTTGAATAGCCATTTGTATCTTTCTTTCTTATTGAAGATATAATCAAAAATCAATCCTTATCTTCATATTCCTGCAGTTTCTACTTGTCGTATTTATTGTTTTTACTTCCAAAACGGATCAAATTGATATCAAAGCTAGATTTTTGAGAGATGGAAACAAAAAAGGGGATGCATTGGAAGGTGAAGTGGAGCAAATCAAATCTTCAGCCATCTATGGGAGGATTTCAACCATAGAAGGAAGGTTTTCAACCATGGATAACAAATTTGGATGGATGGAGGAAATATGAGGAAGCTCATTGAGATGAAATCCAAAACTTTATTGTCGGTTCCGATTGATAATCCTAGACACGATTTGACCGAAATTTTCTTGGCCAAATCTAAGAAAAAAGATATTGTGCGAGAAGAGTTCAACGATGAGAGTTTCTTCCATCAAGAGCCACCTCTTAGGGCTCCAATAAGGGGCATAATAGGATTTCTTTATGGAGGGACAGTGGGAAGGGAGTTTTATGGTGGAAGTGGTAGGGTGACCAACCCTTATGAGAGGCCTTTCGGGCTAGGGGAGTGGACTACTGGAGGATTGTGATAACCGGTTCTTCCGGCCGGTTCATCCGAACCGGCCGGCTCAACCTTTATAATCCCGCGAACAGAAGGATCGCGGAACAGAACAGTTCGCGCGAACAGGGAACGGACGGACGACCGAGGGTTTCGTGGGAGAGCGAGGTAAGTTTCGTTTTCCAATTTTAGTGAATAATCTTCTTCGATGATAAGAATCTATCATTCCTTTTCTTTCTCACAGTTAAAGAAGTGTTATTTTGGGAGAGATTGGAAGAACGAGAGAAACGGACGATAAGGATTAAGGGAAAGGTTTGTTGATTTTTCTTTCAGATTTCTCGTATAAATTTCCTCCCTTTACCTCATCCAAAGTGAATGATATGTTTCTTGAAAGATAAGGAAGGGATTGAAGCGAAGAAAAAGAAAATTTCGAGAAGAAGGATTTTGAGAATTTGAGAAGTCTTCATTCAAAAGTGTAAGTGAATTCCTTCCAATTTCAGTTTTAATGATATTTAGAATTTAAATCAAAATATTATTTTGATAGAAGTTATTGTTTGAAATTAGGATTTTTGAAAGTGAAAGATCAAGTCATAAGTGTTGATCCCGCGAGGATTTAGCAAGAAGAGAAATTGATTCAAGAATATCAAGTATCGACGACCTGAAAAGTTCAAAGTGGGTATTTATAAAAGTTTAAATTTCTTTATTTCAATTCTATTTTCATTTAGAAAGAAGCATATGCGAAATTGATTAGATTTATGATTTCTCCTACTTTTGGAGAAATGATTAACTAAAATAAGCAACGACATGTATGAGTACAATTATAGAAAAGAAAAAGGATATGTTATGAGTATACCAAAGAAATAGAAAGTAAAGTTTAGAAAGAAAATATACACATGTACATGATTCGTATATGCAATTGATAAGTAATATTTATAGAGATACAAGTAAGATATGTTGTATGCAATTGTATCAATAATGATGAAAATGAGAAAAGAAAAGAAAGGAAAAGAAAAGAATAAAGGAAAAGGGTATTGAAAAGACAGGAGTCACCCCCTTATGGTACTGGCTGGGGACGCCGTACTCATGCACGAAAAAGGAAAAGGAAATTTCTACGGAAAAGGGGAAAAGGAAATCAAATGGAAAAGGTTGTACCTTTAGGTACTTTGAGACGGTGCTCCTGTGCAAATTAAATGGGAAAAAAAAATATAAATGAAATATTAAAGATAACAAATGCTTCAAATTATTATAAATGAAAATATTCAAAGAAGAAGTATTAAGTTAATGAATTGAAATAAACAAGATTAAGAAAAGAAAGAATATATGTTAATTTATATTTTTATATAAATTTATATAGTTACCCACTGAGTTTACTTAGTAAACTCAAACCACAAGTTTAAATGTTTCAGGTAAGTTCCTACAGAAATAATGGCTGAAAGAGAAGAGCATGTTTACAGAAGACGAGGTGCAAATGACAATAGGTAAAATAGATTTTTGTGTTTAGTGGCTCTTCAGTTTATTGTAAAAGTTTTGATGATGAGTTATTTTATACTTTTGGAAATGTACTATCGTCCGACTTTTCGTACCCGCCTCGTTAGATCGAGCATCCGGGACGGGTCGTGACAAGGAGGGGGATGGACCAAGCCATTGTGATTGGGTCATGAGAGGGGTATGAAAGAAAGGTGGGATTCCCACCCTTGATACACGGGGAGAACCATCGACAGGAGAGAAAGTTGGAGTGGAGAAGCTAGGGTGAGGATGTTAAAGATGTCGGTATTCAAAGGAGAGGATGCCCATGGGTGTATATAGCGGGTGGAGAGGTATTTCATAGTGAATGGGCTGAGGGAGGAGGAGAAGCTTACAGCCGCAGGGCTATGTCTGGAGGGGAATGCCCACGCTTGATTCCAAAGGAGGGAGGCTAGATATCCAATCCGTTCATGGGAGGAGTTTAAGGATTGCTTATCGGAAAATTATCGAGCAATTCAGGAAGGGGATCTACACGAGCAATTCCTTGCCTTGACTCAGAAGGGGACTGTCATGGAGTACAGGAAGAGATTTGAGTTGAAGTCGGGGCAGTTGAGGAGAATTTCGGAATTGGTGTTGGAGGAAAATTTCATGAAGGGCCTCAAGCCCGACATACGAGCGAACCTCCGATTGCTGAGATCGAAAGGGGTAAAGGAGTCGATGGAGCTAGCACATATAGCAGAAGACTAGAGACAAATGGAGAGGATCATTAAGAGCAGTGTAGCGGGAGGCTCTTATAAAAGTACATCGACTTTACTGGCATCGAAAACCAGACAGTGTTAGTTCAGCGGGAGGCACCAAGGGAGAAGAGTGGGGAAGTTCGCCCCGGGGCCAACATCAAGCGCCTCATAGAGGCAGAGGTTCAGGACAAGAGAGTGAAGGGTCTGTGCTTCCACTATGACAAAAAATATGCACCAGGCCATCAGTACAAAGACCGCACACTCCAGGTCCTTATAGTTTGTAATGAGGAGACCGATAGTGAGGATCTGGCGGAGGAAGCAGAAGCAGAAGCAACAGGGGAGCACTTACGCCTTGACGTGGCGAAAGTGTCCCTTAATTCAATGGTGGGATTTACTCCAAGTCACACCATAAAGGTAAGGGGGCAAATCAAGGAGCAACCAATGGTTGTCTAGTTGGATAGTAAGGTTACTCATAACTTCATCTCCAATCAAGTCATAGACTAGTTCGAATTAAAGTTGGCAGATACAGAGAGCTTTGGAGTCATGATGGGAACAGGAAAGATTGAGAGGAGTAGGGGGATTTGCAGAAGGTTGTTGCTAACACTCTAGGGCATACATATAGTAGAAAATTTTCGTCCCTAGGATTTGCATATCACTGATGTGATCCTAAGGATGAAGTGGGTACAGACGATCGGGGATACACAGGTCAACTGGCAGTCGTTGACTATGGAGATTCAGGTGGAGGGGAAGAAGACGGTGTTAAGAGGAGATGCCAGCCTGTGCATAACCATGGTTTCACTCAAAACTATGGTCAAGGCAATACAGGGAGTAAGGCTGAGCTACTTAGTGGAGCTGCAGAGCCCGGAGGAGGTTCGAGATTCAAGGCGGGTTAAGGTCTCTGAGTGTGTACATCAGCTTCTAAAGCAGTTTCCTGGGATTTTTCAACATCCTAGCAGATTACCGCCACCCCAAGAGCACAAGCCCACCATTAGCTTGAAGGAAGGAGCTTCTCCTATTAGTGTTCGACCATAACGGTACCCACAGAATCAGAAGAATGAGATAGAAATGCTTATCATAGAGATGCTTAAGGTTTGGATTATTATACCCAGTGTGAGCCCCTTTTCCAGCATAGTTTTAATAGCGAAAAAGAAGGACAACAGTTGGAGGTTTTGCGTGAATTATAGGGCCCTAAAAAGGGAAATTGTGTTGGACAAGTTTTCTATCCCCGTAATTGATGAGTTGTTGGATGAACTGTTTGGGACGAACATCTTCTAGAAGATTGACCTGAGATCAAGGTACCACCAGATCAGAATGAAGTCGGGGAATATACATAAGACAACTTTCAGGACTCCTAAGGTCACTAAGAGTTTTTGGTGATACCTTTCGGCCTTACCAACGCTGCAGCCACTTTTCAGTCCCTCATGAATCGGGATTTTCAACCCTACCTCAGAAAGTTCATCTTGGTATTTTTTACGGCATCTTAATCTATAGTTGTACGGAGGCAGAGCATGTGGGTCACATGAGAATTGTAATGGAGACTTTGAGGGAGCACTAGCTATATGCCAACATGAAGAAATATTCTTTGCACACCCACAGGTAGAGTATCTATGACATATAGCAAGCAAAGCAGGGGTAGAACAAAGTCTAAGATTGAGGATATGTTGAATTAGCCTTTACCTATAAACCTGAAGGAGTTGAGAAGATTTTTAGGCCTCACCGAGCACTACTGGAAGTTTGTACAAGGGTATGGCATGATAGCATGACCATTGACTGAGCAAGTGAAGAAGGAAAGTTTCAATTGGGGGGAAGCAGCAACACAGGCATTTGAGCATCTAAAGAAAGTCATGACCAGCATGCCAGTATTAGCACTTCATTTCTTCAACAAACCATTTGTGGTGGAGATGAATACATCAGGATACGGACTAGGATCAATGCTCATGCAGGACCATCGGCCCATTTCTTATTTTAGTCAGGTGCTCACCACCAAGGCGAGGCTCAAGTCCGTATACGAGCAGGAGTTGATGGTAATTGTCTTAGCCATCCAAAAGTGGCGACCCTATTTGTTGGGGCAACATTTTATCATGAGGACAAACCAAAGGAGTTTGAAGTTTCTACTGAAGCAGAGGGTGATGAATGAGGAGCATTAGAGATGGCTATCCAAGTTGTTAGGATATGACTTCAATATTCAATATTGCACAGGATTGAAGAACAAGATCATGAGCACTATCATGGAAGGCAGACAAGACACAATTGATAGCTCTGTCAATACTATGGTCTTAGATTGGGAAACCATCAGACAGGAGAGCGAATCGGATGAAGGTTTGAGAAAGATCAGAGCTAAGTTGTTGTAGGGCCAATACAGTCATCCTGATTACAAACTGAGGGGACCCCAACTGCTAAATCAGGGGAGATTTGTTTTACCAAGGGGATCGAGGTATATCCCAAACTATTGAAGGAGTTTCATTGCAGCACAGTTGGAGGACATTCAGGAGCTTAGAAAACCTACAGCCGACTATCAGCAAAATTATATTGGGTAGGGATGTGCCACGATGTAGATGATTGGTAGTGAGATGTGATGTGTGCTAGAGGTGCAAGTACTTGGCCAGGACACCATGAGGGTTACTATAGTCTCTAGCTCTGCCGAAGAGGGTGTGTGAGGAGGTGACGATGGATTTATCGAGGGGTTGTCGAGTTCGAAGGAATTTACAGTGATACTAGTAATGATGGATCTTCTGAGCAAGTATGTACTTCATCCCTTTGATGCACCCCTACATTGCGGGCTCTAGGCTACTACTTTCATACAAGAAGTGCGCTTGCCTGAATTTCTATAATCTATTGTGTCAAATAGAGATAAGGTGTTCATTAGCCACTTCTGAAAGGAGTTGTTTTGTTTATAGGAAATTATCCTGAAGAGAAGCACAACATACCATCCCCAGACAAATGGCTAGACAGAGGTGGTCAACCAAAAGTGTAAAGACATAATGGAGATGTTTTGTATTAGATACGCCAAAGAGTTTAGCGAAGTGGATTGCTTGGGCCGAATATTAGTACAACACCTCGTACCATTCAGAAGCACATCATCCCTTTCAGGATTCTCTATGACAGAGATCCACCTTATTTGATTCATTATAGACAGCAACACACCAGTATTTAATATAGATCAATATTAAGAGGAGAGAGCCAAAGTATTATATGAGCTCAAGGGACATCTGTTGAGAGCACAGCAGATCATGAAAAGGAAGGCTAACGAGCACAGGAGAAAAGTATACTTCATGCCAGGAGATATGCTTTACTTAAAGCTAAGACCCTTCAGGCAAAAGACACCAACTAGGAGGAGGAATGAGAAATTGTCCCCATGATATTTTGGGCCTTATGCGATTTTGGAATGTATTGAAGCGGTGGCCTATCGATTGAGGTTGCCACTTTCATCAACATTGCACCTACTATTTCATGTCTCACTACTGAGAAGGATAATAGGAGATCACACACAAACTCCACCACCCCAGACTTTGACATAAAAAATGGAGGTCTGGAGCTCATGGATGCAGAAGGGTGCGTCGAGGGGAAACAGGAGCACGGGAGATACTAATCAAGTGAAAGTATTTGCCAAAGCACAAAACCACATGGGAACCCATACAAGACGATCATAAGATAGTTTCAATCCTTCCACCTTGAGGACAAGATGCATTTTTTGGGGGAGTATTGCTATCGCTGGATAGCGGGAGCCAGATGCACGACCTAGACCAGCCGAACCCAACAGTAATGCTAGGTGGGAGCCAGCAGAGCAGGGAAGGGGGTCTGACCCCCTCTAATGGGGCCTAGGAAAGTTGTAATTTAATATGCATGGAGGATAAATCAAGGGAGAGATATTTATAAAGGTTTTAATTAAAATTGGGAGAAAATTATTTGGAGAAAGATATCCAATTTGAATTCAAATCTGAGAGGGAATCATTTAGAGAAAGAAGTCTAATTTAAGAGAGAATTAGGGAAGCTTATTTAGGGCTATCCATGTTGTCATTTTCAAATTATGCAATTTTTTTTATGCTGAGGTTTTCTTTGAGAGTTTTCTAGCTACACCTAGGGTTTATGGGGGAGTTGATCAAACTCTTGAATAGTAGATCACTTGTATCTTTCTTTCATGTTGAAGAGATAATCACAAAATTAGCCCAATGTTTAAAATTGCGTATTCGGGTCTTGAGGCGTTTTTCATTCGTGAGGCGAGGCATAAGCCTCAAGGCGTTTTGAGGCATAAGCCTCAAAATCAAAAGATTGCGTAAATATAAAATGATAAATTTTTTATATACTAATGAGTGAATAATATAAAACATAAAAAAACATAAAATATGAAGTGAAATAAAAATATCTCAATAATAAGACAACATGATATATAGTTCAACTCAAAATTCTATCTTTCCCAAATCTCAGTATTCTTTTCATTAACATATGATTCCAATTTCCAAAAATAAATAGCAATGACATATCACATATGAACTCATAAGTCATCATCAGCACTGTCATCACTAAGGGGTTCTTCATTTGAATCATCATTATGGTGAACTGCTCTCTCCCCTTCCTCCTCTCCTATAGAGTCCAATGTCGGGCATTTACTTCAAGATTTATGTAAGTTTTAATATATATATATATATATAGCGTGAGGCGTAAGCCTCATGCCAGTGTGGCGAGGCGGGCCTCAACCAAGTTGAGGCGCAAGCCTCATAAAAAAAACTTGAGGCGTAAGCATCGAGGCATTTTTTACTAGAATTGCGCAATTTTAAACCATGAATCAGCCCATATCTTTGTATACATGCAATTTCTACTTGTTTACTTTGTTGTTTTTACTTCCAAGACATATCATTGATTCTAAATTATTCAATGATTTGTGTGTCTATATGATTGAGATTTTATAAGTTTCCTCTTGGTGTAAATTTCATTTGCAATAAAATTTTCTATCATTTCTCAAATTTCTTACGAAATATAAATTTTTACAACTTTTACATTATCGTTTGGACCGAATGAAATGTACTTACTAATTTTCCACCAAAAGAGAGATTTATTAAATCAATAGTCAAAATCTATGAATCATGGTCTTATGTGTGTGTGTGGGGGTATTTTTTTTTTGCACGTCATTATCTTAAGTTCACATTAATAAATCTTCTATCTTAAGATGTCCTACATCATCAAGTGCCATATGATGCACATGGCTTTCTTCCAAAGACCAACAGACAATATCAAATAGGCTTAAACATCAAATCAGAGTAGGTTCCAAAATATTCCATAGGAAAATTAAATTTCAGATATTATCAAGTAATCATAGTCTAAATGATTTCAAACAAACATAGGCCAGTAGATTAGCAGCTTTTTGATAGGAAATGCTTGTAGAAAATTTTAAAAAAAAAAAAATACACTTAGCTAAAATTTGAATTTTAGCAATTCTTAAAATAATAATTAAGAAGAATTTGGTGTAATGACAATAGAGAAACTTTTAATTAATAGTAGGTGGAAGAAAACAAACAAGATATAATGGATCATTAATTTGAGAGGAAGATTCGGCTCTCGCAATCCCTAGCCGCCGGTTAGAGCCCAATCAACCTAAGAAACAACTCAATTTAGCAAAACAAGAGATAATCCTAACCCTAGGGGGAATAACTTACTTAAAGAAAATAAAAATCATGTAAATCCCTAAACAACCCCTCCTCTAATCCCTGTTGGATCCCACCTGGAGAGAGGGTGGGAGCCCCCCGGGCAAAAATCCTTGTTCCGCCTTCTATACACACGGGCCAATCCCATGTGTTGGACCGGTCTATCAAAAGCCCCCTCTCAAACCATCTTGTTCTCAAGTTGGAAGGACGAAAATTGATGCTTCACTCTCTCGTATGACTCGTATGTGGCGTCATAGTCGAGTAGGTTCTTCTACTTTATCAGCAATTCCCTGAGCCCACCCTCTCCCTGTCGTACCCCTTTCAGCTCCAGTGGTTCTAACACCACCTTCAAATCCTCTGTCAGTATCAAGGGTCTAGATGTATGATCCCCAATAACTCTTCTGAACTATGACACGTGAAATACTAGGTGTATGGTAGCAGTTGGGGGCTCTGTTTAAAATTGCGCAATAAGAGGCGCGCCTCTGCGCAATTTGACCCAAAACCGCCTCGAGGCTTATGCAATTCCTTTCTTGGCAGAGGCGTACGCCTCACTTGGACTGAGGCGCGCCTTAGAGGCGCAATTGCGCAATTCTGGCTGAGGCGTACGCCTCAAATATATGCTTAGTACTGCTCAGTATATGCTCGGTACCGCTCAGTATATGCTCGGTATAGCTAGGTATTTGCTCGGTACTGCTAGGTACATGCTCGGTACCGCTCAGTATATGCTCGGTACAGCTAGGTATTTGCTCGGTACTGCTAGGTACATGCTCGGTACTGCTCAGTACCGCTAGGTACATGCTCGGTACTGCTAAGGAACATGCTTGGTACCACTCGGTATCTTCCCATAAAAACAACTTACGAACTTCAAAAACAAATAGAACTTCAAAATTACAATATGCTAGGTCCGGCATATTGTTCTATTCATCATCTTTAGTAATAGTTGTTAGTGTTAGTCTACTTGTTCAGGAGTGCATGCTTTGATTGGAAGACATTGGACTCTATAGGAGAGGAGGAAGGGGTGAGAAGATTCCCTTGAAGACCCATTTAGTGATGGGACATGATTGAATTATATATGTTCTTTCTTAATTGTACTTTGGGAGTTTTAATAGACTAATATTTTGTGGTTTTGTACTTTGGGACATGATTTTATTGCATTTATTTTCTTACTTTCCCCTAATTTTAATTGTCATTTAGATGTTTTTATTGAATGATAGAATTTTACTATTTTTTACTTGCTAAAACCCTTAAATTCTCATTTACGCAATTCTTCGTCGGTGAGGCTTACGCCTCGCCTCACGGACGAAAAACGCCTCGAGGCTTATTTACGCAATTTTAAACCTTGGTTGGGGGTAACCTTAAACGATAAGCTACTAATCCAATCCTCTCCACCATCTCATAAGGCCAAAGTACCTCAAAGCCAACTTCTCATTCCTCCTGTTATCTGTTGTCCTTTGTCTGTAGGGATAAAGGTTCAAGTATACTCTATCTCATATCTTATATCTCAAACTGGATGTCATTCCTATGTCCATTCCACTGCTTCTTCATGATCTGTTGGCCCTCAGCAGGTGCCTTTCAATTCATCCAACACCCTAGCCCTCTCCTCCAAGTACTGCTCCACTAAAAAAACTGGTGTGCTAGTCTTCCTAAAGTGTACTAAGTGAGGTGGGTCCTTGTCATATAATACTTTGAAAGGAGCCAACTTGGAAGTCAAATGATACGTAGTGTTGTATCATTACTCTGCTCATGCTAGCCACTTGACCCACAACTGAGGTGTCTCTGAAGAAAAACATTACAGGTATGTCTCTAGGCTCCTATTTACCACCTCCATCTATTTGTTTTTCTAAGGGTGGTAAGCGTTGCTCTTCTTTAGCATTGTCCCCTATAAGCTGCAGCCTGAACAGCTCCCTCAAAAAATGGTTGAGAAACACTTTATCTCTATCGAACATTATAGACTCCAATATCCCATGCAGTCTAACCACTTCTCTGATGAATGTCGTTGGCTCTGTCACTATCATATAAGGATGTCATTGGGAAATGAAATGAGCATACTTGTTCAACATGTCAACCACCACAAAATCATTGTAAATCCCTCAGATCTGGGTAACACCTATAAAATCCATGGTGACCTCCCACACTCTATCTGGAAGATTTAGGGATTGAAGTAATCCCCCTAGACCATAGCCATGTATTTGTTTCTCTGACATACCTCACATCTAGGGATTTTTATTTTGTCCGGTGCAAGGAGCTAGAGAAGGTTTGGTTTTGCCTAAAAAAGTGCAAATACCGAGTTTTTTGAAAAAATACCGAGTTTTTCAAAAAACTCGGTATTTGCACTTTTTGACCTATTTTTGCCTAAAATCGAACCTTCCTCTACATCCAGTGAAAGGACCTAATAATTGCTCCACATCTAGCCACCATCAATCTTCCAATACAACTCTATTGTCAATCTCCTATATGTCTTCTGCACACCCAAATGGCCCCCAACAGGACTCCCATAGAACTCCTGCAGCAGGTGTGGAATATGGACCAAGCTTCATGGCAACACAAACCTCCCCTGGTATAGCAATCTCTCCCCCTCTAGAGAATAGCCTGGGTGGCTACTCTCATCCCTCAGTAGATCTGCTCTAATCCTACTCATCTCCTCATCCTTCAGACTCTCCTCCTTAATAGCCCCCCAAACCAGCATCAGTGGTATCTAAATAGCTAATTCCGGGAGCTCCCCCACGCATCAGAACAAGGCGTCAGGAGCCTTGTTCTCTAATCTTGACCTATAGAAAATCTTAAAATTACAACCCAACAACTTTGATAGTAACCTCTAATGCTCCTCAATCACCATTATCTGTTTCAAGCTCCTTTGGTCCATTCTAACAATGAAATATCAGCCCAACAAGTAAGGCCGCCACTTCTGAATAGTTAATACAATGGTCATCAACTCCCTCTCATAGATTGACTTCAACCTAGCTCCGACTGTCAACGCCTGGCTAAAGTAGGCTATGGGCATGTGATTCTACATGAGCACTGCTCCCAATCCATAGCCAGATGCATCAATCTTTACCACAAAAATCTGGTTGAAATCTGATAGGACCAAGACCGGTATTGTGGTCATTGCCTTGTTCAATCTCTCTAAGGCCTAGGTAGATGCCTCACCCCACATAAAATAATTATTCTTCAGCTACACAGTCAATTGCCAAGCTATGGTGTTGTATCCATTCATAAATCTCCTAGTATCCGGTAGACTCTAGGAACCCTCTCAGCTCCCTCATATTCCTAGGCAAAGGTCATTTCAACAGTGCCTCAATCTTGGCCTGATCAACGGCCACCCCCTCTTGAGATATCACATGTCCCAAGTACTCCACACTGGCCTATGCAAAATAATGCTTTTTCATGTTGGCCCTCAACTGATGCTCCTGTAATACCTCTAAGACTACCCTCAAGTGCTCCAAATGCTCATCCGACCTATTGTATACCAGGATGTCATCAAAAAATATCATGACAAATTTCCTGAGGTATGGTCCGAACATCATGTTCATGAGAGACTGGAATGTAACGGGGGGGCATTGGTGAGGCCAAACGGCATTACCCAAAAATCATAGTGTCCCTCATGTGTCCTGAATACCATCTTCGGGACATCCTCCTCCCTCATCCTGATTTGATGGTACCCAAACTTTAGGTCCATCTTCGTGAACACCACAGCTCCACACAACTCATCCAACAACTCATCTATCATTGGAATAGGAAACTTGTCTAGCACAGTACCTTATTCAGGACCTCGGCAGTCCACACAAAATCTCCAGCTTACATCATTCTTTTTAACAGTATAAGTGGGCTAGAAAAAGGGCTCACGCTCAACCTGATGATCTCTGCCTCCAATATCTCCCGGATCAACTTCTCAATCTCATTATTCTAAATCTGAGGATAGTAGTAAGGCCTGACAGTAATCAGTGACACCTCGTCCCTCAAAGTGATGGCATGCTCATACTCCTCTATGGTGGCAACCCCTGAGGTGGCTGAAATACCTCATTAAACTATTGTATAAGCGGCTGCATTGAAAAAGGGATGTCCCCCCTTCCTCCCCTCTGATATTTTCTAAGCTCTACAGCTCCACTAGAAATCCTCCTCTCACCTCCTATGTGGCCCTTACCATAGTTTTGAGAGACACCATGGCTTTAGAAAGCCCTGCATCTCCCCTGTTCACCACCTTTCTCCCTTCCACCAATGGTTTCATCATCAGTGTTCACAATTGACATTGGTATCCCCTAAAGTCTGCAGCCATCTCATCCCCATAATGAAATTAGTGCTCCATAACTCCAATGGGAGAAAGTCCTCCCTCACCTGGACTCCCTGTATAGTCAGAACCACCACCCTATACACTCCTCTCCCTGTCTTCGGACCCAGTGCCCATCATCACCCCATAACACCCTGTGCTCTGTTTAAAATTGCGCAATGAGAGGCGCGCCTTGAGGCGCGCCTTTGCGCAATTCCTCCCAAAAACGCCTCATAGCCTACGCAATTTTGGTCTTGCAAGAGGCGTACGCCTCACAGGGGCTGAGGCGCGCCTCAGAGGCGCAATTGCGCAATTCCTTGTGAGGCGTACGCAATTCTCCAGGTCGCGAAAACAGCTTACGCACGTCGTCGGCCTTGCTTCCCGCCGCTCCTCCCGCTGGCGCCGCCCCTCTCCAGCGAAGTGGAAACTTCCGGCCACCCTCTAGGAGTACTCCACATTGGATTTTAGGTATTTTTATTAAGTTTAGGGATATATTTTACAAGTTGGCACATCCACTAGTACTGCAGTTGGCACATCCACTAGTACTGCAGCACAACAATCAAGTAAAGGTACTCCACAACTTCTTATATGCTATTACATTACATTTATGTCAAGTGAGCAATGAACATGAATACATGATAATGATTTTTTATAGTTTTATCTTAATGAACAGGGAAGAGAAAAGTGAGTCATGTTGAAGATGAAGATGACATGGCATTCATAGATACAATTTGAGAAGAAGATTCACTTGAAGACCCATTTAGTGATGGGATATGATTGCATTTTATATGTTTTTTGTACTTTGGGAGTTTTGTTGAACTAATATTTTGTGATTTTCAACTTTGGGACATGATTTTGTTGCATCTACTTTCTTCCTTTCAAGTATTTCATATATCATTTAGATGTTTTTATTGTAAGATACAATATTGTCATTATTATCCTGCAAAAACCCTTAATTTTTCATTTACGCAATTCTGTCTCCGTGAGGCTTACGCCTCAGACCGCCTCGAGGCTTACGCCTCGCCTCACGGACGAAAACCGCCTCGAGGCGCAGTTACGCAATTTTAAACCTTGACCCTGTGTCCACCTATTTCACTCCCAATTGGTCTACGACCTAGTTGGAGATGAAGTTGTGGGTAACCCCACTGTCTATCAACACCACTACCTCCTTATCTGCTATTTCTCGTCTCACTTTCATGGTGTGATTCAGAGTGAATCCCACAACTGAGTTTAAGGAGGCCTTTGTCATGTATAAATGCAGCTTTTCCTCCACCGATGCCTCACTCCCACCTCCCTCCTCAGCTTCCTCATCATCATAGACGATGAGAACCTAAAGAGTTCGGTCCTTACACATGTTCCCCAGTTTATACCTCTCATCACATATGAAACATAACCCTTTTACCCGTCTATCTTGCACATTCGCTTCTGTAAGGCACTTGAAGTTGCCTCATCGCAAACTCTAGTGTCCTCCTTCGGTGCCTCTCTCTGAAACAACACCGTATGGGTTCTCGGTGTCAGGTAGCTCCTGTAAACCCCTCTCATGAGATTTCTCCTGCTAGTCTTCTCCCTCTGATATTTCTCCTCCACCCTCTGAGCAAAATTCATCATCTCTCTCAGCTCTCGAGGCCTCAGTACCCTAAGTTATGCTCGTATGACCTCCTAAGCCCCTTCATGAAATTTCCTTCCAATCCTCGGAAACACCTTTGTCTTCCCGACAACAGCTCAAACCTCTCTCAATACTCCATGAGTGTCCCCTCTTAAGTTAGAGCACAAAACTATTCGTGGAGGTCTTCTTCCTGAATGGCTCGAACACGTTCCAACAAACACTCCTTAAATTTCCACCATGAATAGACTGGATATTAAGCCCCCCTCAACTGAAATCAACTTGGGCTTTTCCTTTCAAACATAGACCCGCCAACATGAGTTTTTCCACTTTCGTCAACCCATTGACAACAAAATAACGCTCCACCCAAGACATCCAACCCTAAGCATCTTCCCCTTCAAAGACTTACATCTTTAACTTTCTCGATCTCACATCCATACCACTATGGTTTCTCCCTCTATTAGCTCCTCCCGTGTAATGGCATTGCAATTACCTCCCTTCATCCCTTGGTTGATTTGGACCACATGGCTCTGCCCAATCATGATCCCCTCCATTTCATCTCTCTCCATGCCCAGATAGTCTCCCAAAGGGTTCGGCCTCCCTCCTCCTTCTTGTCCTTCCTTCGGAGCCCCACGTGGAGGTCCTTGATAGAAAACACTCCACTTCATCATCGTCCTCTGGAATCTCCTTCCCTTTGGTTCAACCCTCAAAATCTCTTGTAAGACTTTTGACTGCATTTTGATCAACTTCTTCGCCATTTCTTCCATATTTCTGAAGCGGCTCTCTCACTCTCATGGATGAGAGCCTCCCTTCCACGCCGGAATATCTTTCCTCCACTCCGGCCTTGAGATTTTCCATCTCGCCTTCCAACACCTCCATCTTCTTCGCCGCCATAATTCCCAAAAAAATGCTCTGATACCAATTTGATAAGAAATGCTTGTAGAAAACCAAGAGAACACTTAGCTAAATTTAAATTTCAACAATTCGTAAAATAGTAATTGAGAAGAATTTGGTGTAATGGTAATAGAGAAACTTTTAAATCCTCCTCTAATTCCTGTTGGACCCCACCTGGAGAGAGGGTTAGACCCCACATGGAGAGAGGGCGGGAGCCCCCTCTGGGCGGAACTCATTGTTCTGCCTTGTATACACACGGGCCAGTCCCACGTGCTGGACCGATCAATCACTTTCATTCACTTATATCAATCAGTGCAAATTAGCCACATAAAACAATCAAAATCAGTATAATACCTAGAACATTAATAGACTTGAGTCTGATAGTAATGACAAAAAGGTAAAATGTAGACATGAAGCCCGAAGTAAACTTACTAAAAAATGCTAAGCTACTTGTTATGATGAATTATTTCCAGGTTGAAACATAGAAGATGAACAATAAATGATCCATATCAGCATATAAATATCCCTTAAATAAATCCAACTTGCAGCAGAAACTAACACAATTACCTCAAAATAATCTGCGTGTATGAGGTCGGTCAATATTTTCCTGAACCGCAAACCTAGTGCTCCAGTCAGATATTTTGAAGTTGAATACAAGGTAGATTGAAGAAAACATAGGATGAGGTTTTCTACAATTAGCCGAATAAACAATGGCACGCGTCTTAGAAAAACGGACCGAAACAAGAAACCTTGAACTCTGGCAAGTCTGTTACTCAAGGCAGTTCTCAACACCTGCAAGGATGCATCCTGAAATTAAGATATATCCTATAGCATGTTTCAATGAAAATAAAAATGACACCATATATGTATAACACTAATGATGCATCTATTATTTCAAACCAGCCAAAAGGATCAGGATCCACTCCAATGATCATGATAATTAAATCCAATCATCCACATTTTACATGGTTGGGATCAAGTCCACCCAAATTAGAGTGGCTTTGGAAAGAAAGCTGGGCCTGATCACAATCATGATAGCAAAAGAAACTATAAATTGCTAAAAATTTGAAAGCTACGGTAAGACTCCTTAAACCCAAAGAATATATTAGGCATTGACAGGAAAATATCCAGCTTACTGCAGTGGTCACCAACCCCACAAGAGTCCGTAAACCAGTAGTGCCAATTTTCGAGAGCAAAATTGCAGTTAAAATATGTAGAGATCTCAGGCCACTCCTTTTCTTCCTCAAAATTTTGGCTGCCTTATCATCTACACCATTCTGGCTCAAGTGTCCAGTAACATTGATAGAGCTCTTGGACCTATCCCTTTTGCTTTTGGTGATTCGTGACTGCATATATACAGCAGTTCCACCAGTCACCATGACACCTGCAACTAGAGCAAGAGTCCTCCTACATGAAAGGCACCACCATGCACATAAATTATTAGTGTTTAAGCAATTCCAAGTAGGAAATAATGGTCAGTATAATTCTGATAGTAAAAGATGGCAAACTCTCAGGTGAAAATACAGGATACAAAGAAAAAATTTCAAACATTTTCTAACAAATACTAAAAAGGAATGTAAATGCATCAATGTTCTCGAAATTCAAACAGATTCGGTCCATGCAAAATTTTAGAGAAACTGCATCAACAAGCATGCTGAGAGTTGTTTAAAGGTAAGTGATTGCAAGCTAGCTCAATACATGAAGAATTAAAAGATGAAGAAGGTTGCAGATTTATAGCTAAAAGAATAATGAAGAGCCAGAAAATTTTTGACTTTCTAAATTCACATTTAGTAACAATGTACAGATTCACATAAAGCACCAAACATAATGATCAATGCAAACTATAGAAAGGTTTGTAAACATGTCTAATTGGTTTAGCGTTGACCAATCAAGGATTTTATTTATTCCAAAAGAGGATTACTTTTGTCTCCTATAGAATGAATAATATTAAAATGTATAAAGATTCGTTGGCCACTTCTCATAATGTTATTCACGGTTGTTTCTGATAGGAAATACTTGATTTCAAGTATTTCCTAATCACTTTGGCAACAAATCTCAAGAACAACTGCTGTCCACAGCAGGAAAACAGCCCAAAAATGAGGGAAAACAGAAAAAACTGCAGAAAAGGTGGAGAAAAGACTTGTATTTTACTAATAGATGCGAGGAAAATAGCAAAGATACAAGGATCCTCTATTCGAGAGGAGGATCGCACTCTCCAATCTCTAGAATTTGATCTAGAGCCCTAGCCACCAAAGAAGAACAAAAAAACTCCAAGCAAATTTCACATAACCCTAATCTATCCTTTTTTTCCCTACTTAATACATACAATTCAAAAATAACATAAAAGGACTTAATTACCCTTGCTTCCACTCCTTTTGGCTCCAAGATTCAATTTGAAAAACAAGTGGACCCCACCTATTTCTTCCCTGCTGTGTCCGCCGGCTCCCTAGCTTCTTCCGCCTGTTTTCTTCTCCCGTAAACAATTATAGCCGGTCCTCTCTGGACCGGCTGGACCGGTCCTCTCTGGACCGGTCTAACAGTTTCCAACATGAATTTTATTCATTGCTCGAATTATATGAAAAAAAAAATCAATCATCACAGCCAGCCAAGTGATTAATTCTACGATCCCGTAAATGCATGGTCAATGGAGGCATCTAAGTAGGAAGAAGAGAAACTTTGGAAGCACTCATAAATTCGAACTTCTAGTCTTCTACAAAGAAAAAGTTTAAATGGAAGTATTGTCACATAAATCAGTTAGTTGAGGAGTTAATTAAAATATCATACCATTGTACATGAAGTATCTTAATAGTCAGAGAAAAAAGAATGTGCGTCAAGTCAAGAAATAGTAAAACTGGATATGGAAGGGTTTTCTTTTCATGAGGCAAGGCATAAGCCTAAAAAATAAACAAAAAAATTAATGAAAAATATGAAATAATAATTAATATACTAAAATCAAAATATGATTATATATAGTCAACATAAGACCATAAAGTCCAAATTCAATATAAATAAGTAATCAAAGTTAAAAAGTCATGAATTCAAAAATCCTCTTCACTCCCATCACTTAGAGGGCCTTCATTAAAATAATTATTGTAATTAATTGTTTCTCTCCTCGCTCCTCTTTAGTTGCATCAATATCCTCACAATCTTCCTCCTCATCTTCAACCATCTTCCTCTTCCTTTATTAATAAAAACCAATTAGAACATTAATAAATTTTAAAATAATGATCATATTGATAATTCTAATCTCTATCACATTAAATGTTATACTAACATTTGCTATTACTTTCTTGTTGATTGTGCTGGTCTTGTTTTTCCTCCATTTAAAAAGTCAATATTGATATCTTCCTATTATAATTGTGATAGTGGTATAACTTATTTTTGTCCTCCACAAATCATTCATCATCCAATACTACATCATTATAGCTAATAGAATCATCCTCCAAAATGAACTTCAAATGTTTATTCAACCACTTTCTTCTCTTAGTATAAACTTGGTTTTATGAACTCCAAGTTTGCTCACACTCGGACGATGAGCATCTAAAACCTTGTATTATGATTTTATAATTCATAAGTGTTATCTTCAAATTGATCCACAACTCAACTAATTTTTTAAAAAGAAAATTAGCATAGTATATACAACAACAAGCCTTTGTCCCACTACGTGGGGTCAGCTACATGAATTCTTTTTCGCCATTGTGTCATGTTAAAAATCAAATTATCATTTAAATCTAATAAAGAAAGATCATTTCTAATATTTTCTAACCAAGTCTTTTTAGGTCTACATCTACCTTTTTTAACATAAGTCAAATCTAATACCTCAAGTTTCCTAATCGGGTCATCGGAAGGCCTCTATTTAATGTGACCAAACCATTTAAGGTGACTCTCTCTAATCTTATCTTCCATTGGAGCTACTCCAACCTTTTCACGTATATGCTCATTTCATATCCTATCTCTAAGGGTAAAGCTACTCATCCACCTAAGCATCCTCATCTCTGCAACACTTAACTTATGATTATGCATAGTATATAATTTTTTTTTAAAAAAAAAAAAAAACTTAACTAGTAAATGTTAAAAGTTATCAAGGAAATATTTCGCCAAAATATATTTGATGTGTTGCAATCCAAAAAATAATTTCTTATTTCGAAAAGCTGCATGTTGGAGATCAGCCTTCACCTCTCAATTGAGTCAACAGTCAATCTATTCATACACTGGGACAAACCAAAATTGATCTCTGGATTGATGGACAAGTTCTTAGCATATTGATATTGAGAATTCAAATAATAGCCAATGACATACATATACCCATGCAGCTAAAGCTCCCATTTCTCATCTATAACTTCACAAATTTTCTTGTAGTTGCACTCATGTTCTCCTATAAGCTTAGTGCTGCCAACTCATTTGCCTCATCTATTGCATTATAAATGAAACTCATAGCTCGATCTTTCTCTACATCAACCATAAGACATTAATTTAAGGGCTTAACAGTCGTGAAAGCATAAGTTACACTCAACCTGTAAAACCCGAAATTCGTCAATTGAGTGCGTCGCACGCATATCGATGCGTCGCGACGAACTTAAGTGAAATTTCGACGTCGTCGGAATTCGACGAAATAAATTTCGTTAAATTCATCTCGAAATTTTGAGCGAAATGGTATAAAGAACTTATATTTAATTTTGCTCGGTTTTGGAGATATAAATTACCGAAGAAGATTTAAGTAACATTTATGCTAATTTCCCCTTTTACCCTTAGAGCCCTTAAGGAAATATTAGGGAAAAAGGGCACATGCGTAATTGGCATTTCATTTTCTCTAAAAGCCATCTTAAGGGACCGAATTATTCGGTCCCTTGTTGTGTTCTCTCGGCCGAAAGAAGAGAAGCGGACGGGAGAGAGGGGGAGGGCGACGGGAAACGCACGAAAGCCGGCTGCCGGCGAGATTCCGGCGAGGAATCTTTAGGAAAAGCGTAGGGAAAGCCTTGAGGTACGTTTTTCTTAAAAGAAATGAAGGATTTCTTGAGTTTTCTTGAAAGAAAACTTTAGGGTTTGTGTTTTTTTTTTAGAAATTTCTTTAGGAAAGCTTTAGAGATTTCTTTAATCTATGTTTTCCCTACCTTACATGTCAAAATTTTAAGCAAAAGAATGAAATCCGAAATTAGGGTTTGGTTTTTCTTGATTATTTCTTTAGCAAACCTTTAGGGTTTGTGTAGGAATGTATTTTAGTGAAATTTCAAGATGATTTCTTAAGGGAAAACCTAGGATCCGAATTTTAGGGTTTCTCTTTTTGACAAAATTTTTATTGGAATGAGTAGAGGAGCTTAAGGGAAGACTTTTGATATGAAAAATGTAATTTTTCATTTACCAAATTTGAGTGGAAAAATTAAGGAAAGTCTAGGGTTTTTCAAAACCTAATTTTTATAGGACGCATGCTTCCTAATTGGGTTCCTAAGGGCTTCAAGAGGCCTCTAATGTCAAATTGGAGAAAAAAAAAATATTTTCCAAATTTTAATTTAATATAAATCCGAAAATAAATGAATATTATTGATTAAATAAATAAAGGGGAGGTTTTAGCATGCTTAAGGAAAGATTTGGGCAAAAGATGTAAGTCAAAATTTTGGGCATTTTTCTTAATCCGAAAATTTTTAGATTAAATATTTTATTTACAAAATAAATGAATGTATAAGAGGGTATAAGATGATGTGTAGGGATTTTAGATGTTAAGGATTGAGGCTAATAATCGTTTATCACGTTACTTTAGGTCTTGAACCGTAGAAGGAGACAAGACTGTTGTAGGGAGAGCAAAGAAGGTGTAAGGTAAGTGATTCTATTTGCTAAAACAAGTATATCTTTATTGTTCAAAAGTTTTATGCTATGTTTAATGTTTCCATTTCATACAAGAATACTTAAAGATGCATTTCATGGAACAAGGGTATTAAATGATACATTTCATGCAAGTGTTACTTGATGTTAAGCATTGGTACTTAGAATGAAAAATCCAAAACGGTCATTAACCTATTATATGTATTTCTTTGCATTATACGCATGTAACATCGTTTGTGATTGTTGATGACGGAGTATCAAGAGGTTATATACCGCCTTTGAGGCAAGATGGAATTATATGAAAATGCTATGGCCATGAAAGAAAGAAATGTACCTGATCAGTACGTTCGATACTCCGGGACGGATGTTTATATTATGACATTACAGTTAATCTATGCATTCACATATCATATTTTAGACAAGTAAATGGCATATCATGTTCAATTTAACATTTAGACACTTATTAACTCATGTGTAGAATATTATTTCACAAAATATGTTCTTTCATAGACATACAAAGTTTAGCTATAGTTATCACTTGCTGAGCGTAGCTCATTCTCGAGTTTTGGGAAAATTTTCAGGAGAACCTAGTAGAAGAGATGGCTGAAAACCCAAGGTTCACTTACAGGCGTCGTACTCCGGGTGACAGTTTCCTTTTATTGTCTTGTAGTTGTAGTTTTTGTTTATGTGATTTTTTTGGATGGCGTACAGAGTAAGTGTCAAAACTTTTGATATAGCCATCTTGTACATTATGTTAGACATATGTGGTGTTATGGAAATGTGTTATTAGAGGCGTTTTTTTTGTCTTTGAAGATTTCATTGAATAGTTTTATTTATTAGAAGAATGATTAGTTAATTTTATTACATGTCCGATCTCGTTCTCGCCTCGTATCTACGAGCTAACCGGGCCGGGTCGTGTCACAACCAAAATATGTCACTCAAAATAATCTTCCTCACTTATTTACCTTCAAGCATAATTTAACCACTGTGTAATGTTGAACATAGCCCCCAAAGTTATATTTCTTCCACAATGTTTTATAAAATTAAGTATGCCAAAGCAAATCTAGTAGTTGCAGGTCTAATTAGTTTTTTTCTTAGAGAACTTCCTCATCAAGGCTAAAACCCAATTACCATTATAAATAAGTTTGCTAATCTTCTTTCCTTTAGTTGAGGCAATTCTGTAAGTTTTTAAGGATTAAATCAATGTAATTTGCAGCATATGGAATCCAGTAAATATGCTTTCTCTCCATCAATTTATTTCTCACCGCATTATAAGCACATATACCGACAAGGACAACTTGGACTACTAGATGTTCTCTAATCTTCTCTATAACTCCATTTATTAGTTTAAAAATGTACTCTATATTATTCACCTACTATGATGCTTCAATAGATTCATAAGATAGTGTCACAAAAATTATTTATTAGAATGTTGAACAAGTTCTTTTTTTAATATCCAACCAGCCATCTGACGTGATTGTAACTTTAGTTTATGACCAAGTTCCCTTGATCTTCTCAATGACCCTCTCAATGTTAATTCCTCCTTCAATATCTAAGTACCGAGCTCATATGCAGAAATAGATTTAAGGCCTCGAATATAGGAACCTATAAAACAAATCATGCTGACATAGGATCAGGAAGTCACCACATTAAATATAATTGCATTCTCAAAGAAGAATTCTTAAATGTCCATACAAAGAAACTTATGAGTATCTCTTGCATTTTGTGCAAACATTTGATAGGATACTCTTATGCCATCATTATTGTCATTCTCCACATTCATCGCATATTGATCTATAGTTTCCCTCACACCACTATTATACATTAGTAGCAAAGAAGTAGTAGAATATTTGTCACTAGGTCCGCTACTATAATAGAAGCAACTATCAACTATGTCAACAAATTTATATATGCTAAATGTTTTGGCATGGTCGCTTTATTCATATAAGTACAAATATTTTTGTTCACTCCTTCAGGTACTTTAATGCATGGCACACTATTCTTGAGAACCAGAAAGATGCTCTTTCATTCTTCACCACCTTTAACCAATTTATTATAGTAGTTGCATTTTAAATAAAAATGACTTTTCACTCCCACCAATTCAGACTTGAATATACTTCCATGCCAAATTCTTTTCTATTTCCCATTGAACATTTTTCATAACCTCTAACAATTCAAAAACAACTCTAAACTAAAAAACTCATTCAACATAGACAAAATCCCGTTCAAAATGGAGAATAGGAAATGCAAGTGATAAAAGAAAATAAACATAGTAGATAAAGAACAATAAGACCATAAAGAAGACAAAAAACAATAAGGGAATGGGTCACTGGCAACAAGAAGAGAGCTAGTCGAGAAGCAATGGAAACGACATAGTAGGAGGGTCATGGCTCTTGTGTGCATCTTCCTGCTACAAGTGGGTACATTTCTTAATTTATAGTAAGGTTTTCTTAGAGAGAAATATTTTTGGTTTAAATTTACCATTGGGTTTATACATTAATTTAAAACTTTAGGCTAACAAAATAAAATAAGCAAAATCTACCTGACTCTTACACTTCTTCAAAATTGATTTGAGAGGCACCATGACCACACCAAAGCTGAGGCATATGCCTCAGCTGGACACCATGAGGCGTGTCCCTCATTGTTTTTTCCATACGTCACAGAGAAAGATGTGCCTCTCATTGCACAATTTTAAACATTAATGTGAGTACACATTTAAAAAAAACTAAAGATTTTAAACGAAAGCAAAATGACGATTACACCTGCACAATTGTGCATAAATAAGAATAAAAATATCTTCCAGTATAATCAAAAAGAGAATGAATTAAAAAAGGGATCGTATCACTGTATGAGACTTTATGATATAAATCACTTATTTTAAAAATATCAATAGAATACAAGAACATTTAAAAGAAAAAAGAAAATGCTAAATTCTAGGATAAAAAGTTCAAAAAAAACGAGCTATATTCATCATTATTGAGCTTTATAAAAGCAGCCGACTTTAATATGCCAAAGCCTAGAGTGACAAACTAGCCTACAAGTGGATGGCTTCTTTGGAGGTAGCAGAAGCTACATTTTTCATAACAAAATTCACCAAGATTTCTTTCAAACAACCAAAATTTCTTATTTTTTACATGATTGGATTGACCTAATCATCATCCACTATATTTATACAAGCAATTTAACATAGATCTTATGTTAAAATTCAATGTCATTGGATTCCAAGTAAAACGAAACTTAAAGCCATCGTAAGGAACTCAATAGTACATGTAGCTAGAACAATCTAACACAAGAAGTATGTGAAAAATATATTGAAGGTGGGCAAGACACGAACCAATAGAATTTATTTACATACCTCCTCGAAGTAAGAATATTTCGGCCATGTTCGGTTAGTTGTAATAGCTGCCCAGAGAGCATCTTTTAAAATATTTCTTAGAAGAAAATCTGCAATTAATAGTGCATTGGCCTCTGCCGACTAACTGTAAAATGGCAGGGAGCAACAGCTGACATGACAAACCAAAATTATGGTCCTGCAAAAGCACCAAATAGTAGAGAAAAAAGCAAAAAAAACTTAGTGAACTTCTTGTCAAGCGACTTCACATGAGAGTTACTAAAGCATAAACACCAATATTTGAGCCAAGAATAGAAAATAACCAAATTTAATATTTGACAGAAAATGTAGTTGTTAAAAAGTAAAGGCAAAAAATTCACGAGGTAGAGATCATAAAAAAGTAAAAAGAAAAAGAAAACCTTCCCATTATAAGGGAAAATTCACGACCAAAATAGGGTACAATTCACGTAAACAATATAGCATCATATACAAGTGCGGAAAGTAAATTTTTGAAATGTTAGTATCTTACAAACATGAATCAAACACATTCAATGGAACAAATGAGATGAAGCATATATGACATAGGTTATAAGCTAAATAGAAAAAAAAAAAAGGTAGCTTCCAATGCTATGATCTTTTAGGTCATATGAGAGATATTAGAACTCATAATAGCACTCCTTCCACAAGCAAATTTTTTTGTACTATACAGGTCAAAGGCTAGAAGAAATGTATCATAAAATCAAACTAATGAAGCAATAAGCAAAATTATTCAATAAAATGTGATGGCATTGGTAATGCAAATGTGTTCATTTAGCCAAAACATTCCAAAATCTCAAACTTCATCAACAAGATCATAATTTGCAGCTCAAATACAAATCATTAAAGCTTCAAGTTTAGATACTGCACCATTAGTTAAACTAACATTATAAAATAAAAGCATATCACCACTAATATAGATTAAAATATAGAGAGATCTACAAACATGAAACATCACATGACCTTAAGAGAGGTATGTTTGGAACAAATCAATTTTAAATTACACAGCAGGATATTATGCTTAAATCTTGTGGAAGAATGAGCAAGTGGTTTGTTACTGCAGAGGACTAAAGAGATTGGAAACAATCCAAGAAATAAATATAGAGAATCAGTTCTTGGATTCAATATACCCAAAAAAAAAAAAAACAGACTCCCTCCACTTCACCACCATAGCATAAAAACAAGTCGCCCTTAATCTAACAACTAAGATAACCTGCGCCAATTTCAAGTTGCTTCAATTACAATCAAGTTCCCAACCGTGATGCGTGTTATTCTACCAACCTCGACCTCCTTCAACCCCCGCACTTTAACCAAGAAAACTAGAAAAATAGAATTCATTCACTCTCTGGTGCAAGCATAGCTCAAAGCGGCTAGCCGCCCTAGATACCAATTCAATCCCAGCTGTCCCAGAACATGCATGTCCGAAAGTCCCCCGTTCCTCTTCCATGAAAAGCATAGAAATCCAGAGATAGAAAATCGATCGATCTAACAAACGATCCTTCAGTCTGGAAAGAGAAGTTCTCGAACCTCTAACCCGTCGATTGAGCGGAAAAGAAGAGATCAAATTGGACCAAAAATTTACTCACAAAAATTAGGAGGTCGGGCGATCAACTATATGTCTTTTGCTGCCGCCGAGCTATGGAGCCGGGGCGACACTGGTATGGAGTCCATCTTCGCCCCATTCAGCAGAATAAGCAAATACTCAGGTGCGTCGAGGAAGAAGGTCGAGTAAACTACTGACGCGAAATTACAATTATAGTACGATACCGGTGAGATGTTCCTGCGGTTTACTTTCAAATTTGTCATTACGCTGACGTCACAATAATTTAATGGCATAGAACTTTCGAATACGGGTGTGAATTTAGCCCGATCGAATTCTAGAAATGTTTTGGGATCGAAGGAATCAGAGAAAATATTAAATTATAATTAAACATAAATCCGTTAGATTTAGCTGAAAATCATTAATATATGCATTTATATATATATATATATATATATATATATATATATATATATATATATATATATATATATATATATATATATATATATATATATATATTTATTTATTTATTTATTTATTTATTTATTATTGTGGTCTACATTTTCGCCCAAGAGAATCATGAAAAAGATCAACATCATTTGTTCTAAATTTTATCCTCTATTGAGACTGCAATGCTAAAAAAATTCTCTAAATTTATCCTCTTTTATGTATAACCCTTCAGAGTATTAGAACAATGAATTGATTTTAGACTCTTTCCTATCTTTCTCCTTTTTTTCAATAAAATTTGAGCCTCTAAACTCATTTGCTCCTTTACGCGTTTTCATCTCTTAAGTATTGTGAACTACTAAGCGATATTTGAGATATTCCTTTTATGGCTACGATTTCATGTTAAGATATAGTATTGAGTATTGCAAATCCTTGAATTCTTGATATGAATCTAGAAAGAACTTGCAAAGATCTTCGTTGGTAGTACCTGTCCATGTCGATCATTCCCTACAAGCCAAATAAATCTCCTCTTATATCTTCATCTTGATCATGATTGGCATCACGATCTTGTTTGAAAGTAATGCCACATTATATCCTTCTTTTACCGCCATTATCTTATCTTCAGATTCAACTCATGTGACCTTGATCAACATTGTCACATTGATTCTCCACAATCTATCCAACAATATACACTACTCAATTTAGTGCTTTCAAATGACCAATCTCCATCTAGTTTCTAATATTATGTAAGTTTATGAATGGATATATCCATGTCCATCTGCCAAAATTCTGTAACACAATACATTAAAACAATCATAGATGATCTTACAATGATTGGCATGAAACAAGTGATGCTAAGATTGTTGTTCGCACTTTCAGTTGTCTCATAAATGACTGCAAAGAAATCAAAGCAGACTTCTGAGCAGGAGAATCTCTTATTTGCTTTGAAGAATTACTAAAAGAATTACTTCATCATGAAACTAATTCCAAGCTCAGTGAACTAACACGAGACATTCTCGCTACCACCGTTCAATACACTCAACAAATGAAAAGGATGTATGATATACAATAACTCACAATAGAAATAATGCAACACCATTAATCACCATGAATCCGTAAATCATAGCTAAGGATGAAGTCTACTAAATTGCCTAAGACAATCTAGGGACACACCAAAATATAGTAAACTCCGCATTTTATTATTTGAATCACTTTATCAATCAAAATTGTTGGCCACATAGATATGGTGGCCAACCTAAGGGTATTGTGCCAATTATATGATAGAATTGGGCATGCTTTAAATTTTTTTTATATCTCAACCTCCACCATAAACATCTATGTAGCCTCAAATCAACATTACAATTGCTAATAACTCAAGCAATCAACCAAGATAGATCACCAATTCAAAGACAATTCACCAATTTACTTTTGACCTTCAAAACCTCTAAGTTCATTCATATTTTTTCTGCTAAAATTCATTGAAATAAATTACATACTACAAAGCTACTAAAATATCAAAATATTGAAAATAAATTTATCCACCAAGTTTCGTTCATTTTATTAAAATAAATATCTACACTACAGTACATGGCTAAATGTAAAAGCTACAGAACTGAAAATTTAACTAGTCATGACTATACAAAAATCAAAATAGCAAAATACATAAGACCTCAGATCTGATCCTGAACTACTAGTCTACAATCTTCTTCCCCTTCCCATATCCTAAAAATTAGAAGTACAACCACTGTGAGCTACAACAGCTCAGTTTGTCACACAAATCAATCTAAATTTTCAAATATTCTTTTATTAAATATTTTGTTGAATATTTTAAAATAGCTAAATATAATTTAAATAAATCACTAAATTGAGAATCACTAAACTGAGAATATTTTCCAGATGAGCTAGAAAAATTACATATTGAAAATGGGTTGGAAAGTGGTGTGTTGTAATTTGATATAATAATAATAATAATAAAATATGAATTGGGCTGAAATAACTGAAGGATGATTAATGTGTATTGAACAGAGGTACTATATTGATATTGATGTGATAGCAAATAATGTATTGATTGATATTATATATATGATAAGATATTCTCATGTGATATCCTCAAAATCTATGTGGTCCACTAATAGAAGTCAGTTGATGGGAGTCATAAGAAGCTAGAGATTCATTGTGAGTTATAAGAAGTCGAGGCGACTGTCACATATCTTAAGAGGAGTTATAAGGAGTATACTGATTGGGAGTTATAAGGAGCGACTAATTAGGAGTCATAAGTGTATGAGCAAGATACCTCCCATATAAATATATGATAGAATACTGATTATTGATTACTCATATTAATTACTATTATATATTATATAGTATTGTTATTAATGTTATAGCTTACACTATACTGATATTGACCACTATTATTGATTAATGATTATTGTTAATGTTAATATGACTGACATTGAGGATACTGAGACTAATATGGGCTATTGTATTGACATTGGTCACTATTACTGATTATTTATTGCTAATGTGATTACTAATACTGATATTATACTAATACTATTTACTGTTATTGATATTGTGACTAATGATGTAATAGATCGAAATGTGATGTGTTATAAGCAATTGGTACAGATAACTGGTATATATATTGATGCATAGATTTTTTTATATAATTTATAGTATATTGTTTCTCTTTTTATTGTATTGATTTCAACTGTGAAATTTTGGTTATTTACTCGGCTATTAGCTCATACGTGGTTTAAATGATTTTAGGTAAGTAGCCTGCAACTTGAGGCTATGTGAATAGTGATGTTAGTGCGGTTTTTATTTCAGCTTTTGATTTATATATTCTTTTGAAGCCAATGTGGGTATTGCATTTGCCGTTTTGAACTATGGATGTAGCATTTAAATATTGATTATAGTAATGTGAAGTATATTTTCCCATTGTATATATTTTTGTAATGCAATTAATTAGCTCTTGATATTAAATTAATATAGTTATAAATGATTAATCATTGATTGTTAAATGAAAAGACAATAAATGGGGAAACAAAGAAAAAAATCTTCCACTATAAATCTCGGGGCGTCACAATCTATAACACTGATTATGATGTCTCCTTAGTCTAAGGAGAAGAAATATATCATGGAGTGGATAAAATAGTCCACATAACAATGACTTCAAAGATGCTTTTATACTCATCTTTCAAAAATTTATCAAGCTAATTGATTTTGGTCTAAACAATGTAATTATTATTTCTCTAGATTTGGTGGGCTAGCATTAAAGGGTTGTCTCAAAACTCATGTTGCACCTTTTCCTACACTTTTTCATGAGGAGGTGCTTACCATTAGGCCATCCATTCATTCTCATGCCCATAGTATCTCATGTTTTGTAATACATTCCTACGAATATGATCGAAGTCAAAATTCAGAATTATTACTTCCTCGATCTTAGGAAGAAAATAAATGATTGGTTGTTTGATAACATCATCGCCAGCTCTATCTTTATTCTTCATGGATTAAGATTTCAAATCTTATGCATGTAAGGTTAAAAAGCTAAAAAGCTACCATGCTCTTACTGACAACTCTCAGTTGCACATGTGATCTGCCTCATTTTGAAAATTTTCTATCTCAAGCACTTGCTACCTCATATGGCTTTGATGCGTTAGAAGTCCAATTGTCATTGGTTTCATTGTAGATCTGAAATCCTCTTTCTGTGAACACCAGATTTGTATGTTATTCATGATTTCTAAATTAAGCTGCTAATGGAAATTTATGATTCGTTTGGGACAACTTTCTTACTGTTTTCTAAAATCATTTTATAGTTAAAAAAATTTTTGTAGTTTAAATTTTTTTTTTGTATTAAAAAATTATTTTAAAAAGCAATAAGAAAGATATCCCAAATGAATTCGACTTTGTTTGGGACGGCTTTTTTTTTTTTTTGCTTTCTAAAACGGAGTTTTAGTACAAAAATAAAAAAATTTGTACTAAAACTCCGTTTTAAAAAGCAGTAAAAAAACCGTCCCAAACGAAGCCGTAATCTTACTATTACTCATTTTGGCAATTTCTTATATTGTATTTCACTGTTATGGCTATGTGAGTTTCTATTTTATGCCAGTCTTCTATAGTTGAGAGGGTTTTTGGAGACCGTTAATTGTCCTCTTTTTAATATGTAGCATTCTTTTGTTTACATATATCACTCATCTGTTTGTGTGTTCAAATATTTTTACATATAAATCAAGACTATTAGGTTTTTTCAAATGTTTGTAAACAAACCTATTGAATGGCCCCACTGATTTGTTTTTCTTCATGAAATCAGTAATATCGCTGTGGTGCAACCATGTTGACAATCAAGTTTCTTAGTTATAGATCTTCTCAGTTATATTAGGGTCTGTTTGGAAAAACTTTTTCGTTACTTTGCTTTTTAGGCATTAACCTCAATTTCATTTAACTACTGCTTTCTTGCTATTTTTTCCTTTTTTTTTTAGAAATGTTTGTGGCAGAAAGCCGCTTTGTACAATCATATTAATGAAGTTACTTTCTCCACAATAACATCACAATCAATTTTATAAATAGTTGTCATCCCAAACAAATCCGTTGTCTTTCTATCTCCTTCAACTTTCTGTTTTTTATTAAATTCTTGAATTTTTAAACTATTTGTTTCTTTTTGTCAAGCTCTCTGTATCCTTATAGGCTTTGGCTTACTCATTCGATCACATTCCTAGAAATAGTCCATACATTACTTGATATTTAAAAAGAGTGCCGTTAATTCCCGCAACTGGCAAGCATCCTCTGGAAGGCTTAAGCAAGCCGATGACGTTAAATTAAATAAACTACATGCAAATCCACGTCATTCATCCTATTTATTTTCCACCAAACTTTCTGCTGATGTAGCGTTATTCGGAGAAATAAGAAGAGACTGATTGAAATTTCTGAAATCTCCTTTCTTATAGTTGAAGAGAAGTAATTGTCCTGGAAATATTACGTTATAAAGTTGATATAAAAGTAGTTACATGAAATGGAGTGGTAGTTGCGTTTTGTGACTTCAGCGCTCTGAAAGTAACATAAGGGGATGCTGGTCTACATATTAAGATTTTATTTGGGTGGATTTTCTTGTTGATTCATAGAGCAACTTTTTAGTACGAAAATTAAGGTTTCGTTTGGGACGGCTTTCTTACGACTTCTTAAAGCAGCTTTTTAATACAAATTTTTTTTTCTACTAGCTGCTTTAAGAAGAAGTAAGAAAGCCATACCAAACGAAACCTAAATTTTTATACTATAAAGCTGCTTTAGGAAGCAACAAAAAAAAAACCATCCCAAAAGAAGCCTAAGTAGGCTTTCTTTGGGATGACCAAATTTTTTTAAAGCTGTTTTTTAATATAATTTTTTTCTTTTCAAAAAAAAAAATTGTACTAAAAAACGTTTTTATAAAGCAATACGAAAGCTGTTATAAACGACGAAGCTTCCTCTCAACTTTTTAAAACACCTTTTTTAGTACAAAAACTTCTAGTTTAAGAAATTTTTATACTAAAAAACTGTTTTGAAAAAAAATAAGTAAGCTGTCTCAAATGAAGCCTAGGTGTATGAAGCTTGAGATGACTTTCTTACCGCTTCATAAAACATCTTTTAAGTACAAAAATTTAATTTTTTAACTAGAAAGCTATTTTAAGAAGCAATAAAAAATCAGTCCCAAACAAAACATAAAACTTTATTTGAGACAACTTTCTCATCATTTTTGCCTTTTAGCCCATAATAACAATTCCATTTGGCTATTATTTTCTATAAATTTTTAAGATTAAAAACTGTTTTTTTTTTTTTTTGTATAATAAGAATTGCTCATATGTGATAGCTTTAATAAAATAGTTATTCTATTTTTTTTAAAAAAAAAAAGATCACATTTTTAATATCCACATCAAATATCAAGAATATTATTTCCTCTGCAACCGCATCACAACTAGGGGTGTCAATATTTGACCAGCGAAGCTGCGCCGCCTGCCTGCTCATCGCTCGAGGCTGCCCGGACCTTGCCACCTCAATTGCCCGCGCGAGAAAGCTTGCAAGCGCCGACACCCCACCCCCGAGGCTTCCCGCGCGCACACCAGCGCACTCATGCTCGCCCACGCTCGTCGTGCACACCCGCGCTCACCGCACGCACCAGCTTGCGCGCTCCAGTGCGCACCCGCTCTAGCCCGATTGTGTCCGTGCATTTCGAGTCCCGTGTCGAGTCGGGTCAACTCGGCAACCCGCCGAGTCGGGTCCAGGTTCGGATTTCCAACCTATTTATCTACTCGGGTCGGGTTAGGGTCGACCCGTTTAAACCCGGGTCAATTCTGGGTTCGACCTGAACCCGACCCATGACCCGAAATTGACACCCCTAATCGCAACCACCAAAAAAACATTATAATTAACTTTTAAACATAATATCTAAAACCTGATCTGAATTATTTTTTGTTAAATTAAAGATACAAAAAAGTATGCTGAAAGGTCACAAAATTAAATGTTTGATGGTGAGGCACTTAATAAAATATTTGCCAACAGTTCAAAAAATTAATAAAAGCAATTCCTTTGCCATGCGATCGCTACCTAAATGCCAATCAACATCCAACTCACAATAATATATAAGAGTTTAACGTGCTGGTGAGAACAACTTTGTTAGTTTTCTCTTCTATTATTTGTGTGCGTTGCAATAAATAACAATATACTTTTATATCATTTGTCTTAAATATAATTTTTGGATATTCTAATAATAATTAAAAAAACAAATAGAACTTATAATTAGGAAAGTATCATATAATATTATGGTTAATCTAATTAATTGAGATTTTGTTGAGATCATTGGAGGCCGCCAATTGCCCTTTATTCTTGAAATTTGGAGGAAAACTGTCTAAAGCTTTATTAAATTTTCCCCAAATATTTACATCACATAAATGTCATATTTATAGGAATTACAATGGTGTGATAACATGTAGGAATAACCTAACTAAAACTAGACCAACACGTCACAATGCCCATCACCTTTCACATTTCAATGTAAGCCCTCACAAACTTGTGGTGACCCTTGTTGGTTGATACCTAATAGGTGTGAACTACCACTATCTAGCGACTAATGTTTATCTTCATAACCACTCGTTTTATTAAGGAAACGACAATCTATTAGCCCACTATCATCGACTTCTTATCTTCTTCATCAATTGTCATTCAACAACAATCAACAATTAATGCGTTTCAACCACCAATGTCTGACATCGGCCTTGTTATTTGCCCAATTGTCTCTTTTATAAGTAGAACAAGTTAATTAATTGATTAGCATCACCTAAATTTTGATGGCCCGTGTTGATTGTTGCTTAATGCTTATTAATTAATCATCGACTCCCAACTTCTGTCAACCGTTGAAATCTAAAGCACATCATCCCAATTACATGATATCCCCTCCTATCATAAAAACAACTATGTTGACTATCCTTTATTTATTGGCTTCTGATGTTCTTTATTGACCATTATGTATATGATTGCCAATGATCAATGTTTGAAATATGTCAACCACTGGTATCTAACAATCGTATTCTCAATCTTCTAATTTATTTTCCTATCAAGAGAATAATGAAATTGCATTCCAACGTCATATGACTCCTAGTAATCCTTGTCAACAATCATCAAACACTCATCAATTACTAATATTTGATGTACACAAACTATTGATGTCTGATGCATGTCATCTTGATCGCCTAATCTCCCTATTTATCATGAGAACAACTACGTTTGCACAATCATCCAAAGCTTGTAATGATAGATATATGAATCTTATCTTTTTGATAACTCAAATGTCCTTTATATTAGGAGAATAACCAAGTCAACAACCCATTATTGCCTAATTTTTTATATTTCATGTTTGCCATCGTATGATGTTTGTCAATGATTGACACATGCCATCCATTAGCTGATATTTAACAAGCATCTTTTTGTTCACTTGATATTCCCTCATATTAGGAAAAAAGACCAAACCAATTGCCCTTTATCTCCTGACTTCTTTTATCACTTGTCAATAATCAACCATGTAAAACCCCTCCGAAGTTGATTTTTTTTGTGCTGTTAGTCCGGACGAACTGATTTTAGTCCCGGACGAACTGAAGAAAATTGTGAAGAATCTGTCAATTTCGTCCGGACGATCCTGTAAGGGTCAGAACGAACCGTCGGGACGAACCGAACAGAGAGCATCGTCCAGGGACGAAACAAATTCGAATTAATTTTCGTCTGTACGATCCGTGTCCAGAGGAGTTCATCCCGGGACGATCTGGGCATCGTTCTGGACGATCCTGCTTGATAAGTATTGGATTTGAGATATTTTGAATCATTTGAAGAGAGAGAAAGAGAAAGCAGGGAGAGAAAGAGAAGGAAAGAAAAGAAAAAAGCTGGGTTTTGGAGCTCGCGGCGCGCTTTTTGTCCGACGCCGCTGTTGAAAGAATTGTTCGTCTCGCAGTAAGGAATCCGAATCCTATTTCTGATTTCAAAGATTTCGAGTTTTGGTATTTTTCTGCTCAGTTTTGTGTTTCCGTTGCCGAAATTCTTGCATATCTTTGTATTGACGAAACTTTTACCGTGTAACTTTTGGTATGTTATTGAACTGATGTTTTTGTACGATTTGAGTATTTTCTGGAAGTTTTTTACCAGATATTTTGAGTTATGTGCTCTTTTTATCGAATAGAAAATTATTTGGCTGTTGAAAAATATTGTTTCAGTACAAGAAAAGCTTTGTAACGTTGTTTTACACTATTTCTTGTAATTTGGTAATTTTTTGAATATATGAATTTTGTGTAAATTCTGTATACTGCCGTTATGCCGCTGACGAATTTTCTGACGAAATCCAATTTTCTGATTTGAATGCTTTGATGTGTGCATGCTATCAAAGGGAGTTATAAGGGGCCGAAATTCTATGTGATTATGTTGTCTGGGTCCGAAAAATCTGAAATGAGCTCTGAAATCTAAAAATAAGTTCTGTTCCGAAAATTCTGAACATCTGTTCTGTTCTGGTGCTATAAGCACAAAGGGAGACATAAGGGGCCAAAATCCGTCGAGATTCTGTCTGTGTCAGGGAAGGGGGCATAAGGGGCCAGAATCCGACGAGATTATGTCTGTGTCAGAGAAGGGAGGCATAAGGGGCCAGAATCCATTGAGATTCTGTCAGTGTCAGGGAAGGGAGGCATAAGGGGCCAGAATCTGTTGAGATTCTATCAGGGTTCGGGAATCTGATATCTGTTATGTAAAAATAAGTTCTGTTCTGGAAATTATCTGAAAGCAAGTTCTGTTCTGAAAATTATCTGAAAGCAAGTTCTATTCTGAAAATTATCTGAAAGCAAGTTCTGTTCTAAAAATTATGTATATCTTTTCTGTTATGGTGCTTTAAGCACAAAGGGAGACATAAAGGTCCAGAATTCGTTGAGATTATGTCAGGGTCTGGGAAGCTGATATCTGTTATGTGAAATGTACTTTTATGATTTGAATTATGTTATGTACGATTCCGTTTATTCTGTATGATTTTGTTTGTTATATACGATTCTGTTTATTCTGTATGATTCCGTTTGTTCCATACTATTCTGTTTATTCTGTATGATTATGTTTGTTCTATACGATTCTGTTTATTCTGTATGATTCTGTTTGTTCTGTACGATTTCGTTGGTTCTACGAAATCTAGCTTGAATATTATGCTGTTCGAAATAAATTCAGTTCTTTTGTATCAGCTGTTTGATTCTAATCAACTATCTGAATATATTATTTCATTTGATTATATATGATTTTTTTTCTTATCTGAATTATGTACAGATTTATGAGTTTCATGTCATTGCATGATTTCATTGATATTTCATACTGTACATGTCACTGAATACAGATACCGATATGGATATTGATATTGCATCGATTCATTGATCTTATGGATATCGATATTATTGATTCATCGATACTATAGACTTATTAACATCATTGATTTATTGATACTACAGATACTGATACCGATACCGATACTGATATTACTGATTCACTAATACTACTGATTCATTGCATTGATCTTATGGCACGTTATACACCGAATACTGACCGATACATGTGATACCCTGATACATGTGATTCATGTAATTCATGTAATTTACCGAGCACGTGATCTAGAATATGATTTTACTATATTGATTGATTGATTTTAATTGTTATATTGATTTGATTCAACTGTTCTTACGATGTATTGAATTGATTATTTTATGTGATTTCATACCGTTTTATATTATTGACCGGAAGTGATTTCTTTATTGATCTAATTGATTCTATTGATATGATTGAGTGATGTTAATCGTATTTGATTTGACATATTAGTACAGACTCATTTACTGAGGAATTATTGTTACTGACTGGATTTACTGTTACTATGCGATTTCACTGTTATCGTATAATCGTTCTTGCCGTCACTGGATTATTATTGATATGGATACCTACGCTGCTGCTACTGATTCACTGTACTAACTTTATGCACGTGATATACTGAGCAAGTGACATGTGATTCACTGAGCACGGGATATTGATTTCTGGGTTGCATATGATTAATTGAGCAAGTGATAAATAACTGGAGTTTGCAAGTGTATGTTGGTATGTTGTGATACGATTCTACTTCGTTGACTCGACTGATGCTATAGACTGATGAGATAAATAAGACGACTACTGTAGAGATGTGATGCACGTACTGATTTATTGAATATTATAGATTTTCTACTGTTCATTAATTCTATCACTGATTTTGGATTCTATTGTTTATACACTGATTTTCGTTACTACATTGATTACTGTTTATGTACTGATTTCCGTACCTGCATCAATTCAATGATCATGTGTAAGTGACTGTTATTGATTTGATTGGTTGACATGCATATTATTTTCGTATCGTGCTTTGATTTCAGTTGTAGGCTTTGGTAACCTGCTGGGCTTTTTGAAGCTCATTATATGTGGTTAATGATTTCAGGTGCAGAGCCTCTCGCGTGAAGCTTCTTTCAGATGCTAGTATAGTTTTTTTGTAGTTTTTGGTTCTTGCATTATTTTGTAGCCCGAGTGGCTATTGTACATGTTATTTTGGACTGTATATATGAAATGCGGGAATGTGAATTATAGTATTTTGATGTATTTATTTTCTGTAATGCAATTATCATTTCTGGATGTCTGTATTGATCTGAGAAAAAAAAAAAGAGAAGAAGAAAAAGAATGTCAGACGAATCCTTTCACTATTGATGTCTGGGACATCACAAACCATCACCATGTTTACTAATGATCAAAGTCTTACATATCCCAACCACCAACGTAGGGGTGTCAATTCAGGTCAACAAGTTGGATTCAGGTCCAACCCGAGTTGACCCCAAGGGGAGTAAGAAGGAACAATATATAATCATCAATTAAATTATCAATAACTTGTTCATTTTATACTCAAGTATTTAAAACTAATTTATTATTTATATAATTAAAATCTTATATAATTTTTTTATATAATAAATTTCTCTCTCTCTCTCTCTCTCTCTATATATATATATATATATATATATAAGCATGAATAACTTTTTAAGTCCCAACCGTAATTCTTATATAAGAGCCATCCAAATTATTATTATTATTTTCAAAATTTAAAAATAGAAACCTAGAGTTTACTATATCTATATAAATTAAACTAAAAATTATATTTTTAGATAAATAAAATTAAAGTTACATCCTTAACCACCTGTGCCTCTTCCTCGCTCATCCAGTCGCTACAAGCTGCATGATCGACACCTGCTTTATCTCTATTGATCACTCATACCTGTAGACCTGTTCACTTGCTCGATTCTTCGTCACCGACCTCACACCAAGCCTGGCACCCTTTCCCTTAGGTCTGTCAATATATGACACGACCCGAAAACCCGACACGAACCTGAGACGGGTCGGGTTCGGGTTCAGGATTTTGACCCGTATGCAATTTCGGGTCGGGTTCGGGTCAACCCGAATAACCCGAAAATGACCCGTTTCGACCCGGGTTCAGAATGTTTGCGCAACTGGCCAGTCGCACTCGCCGCTCGTGCCCGGTGCCCCTTTGCCAAGTAATTTACAATTTTAACCTTAGGGCATTTAACTAGACTTTTATGCAATCGAGAGACAAAATATTCGTCGTTCGTCTCTCTTCGAGCGAGAAAGTGAGAAACATCCTCTAAGCTAGGGCACTGGGCAGTAGAACTGCTCGGTTTCGCAAAGATTTCCTCCTCTGCGGCTCTTCGACTCTTAGTCATTGACTCATCGGCTCATCGTCTCATTGGTTTGATTTTTTGGTTAACTTTCTTTCGGTTTTCTTTGATTCTTTGTGACTTATGAAGTTATGAGTTTTCCTTTTTTGTTTTTATTTTTTTATTACTGAGCCAGTGCTACTACTAGAAATTAGAGTGGTATTTGTGAGTTATTTGGTTCTTCGCTTCTTCCTTCCAAATTGAAGCTGTCGTGGGCTTGTGGCTTTGAAATATCGATTAGGACTTCACATTTTGTGCTTTAATCTATTCAGTTTTTTAGGGATTTTTATCTTAAGAATTAAGATATAGTTATAATCTTATTATGAAATCATAATCAAATTTGTGTTGAAATTCAGCTTTAGGGAGTTACGGTTATAAAAATTCCGACTTTTTGGTACCAGTTGCTTTGGCTTTCTTTGATTATCTGCTATGGCAAATTGGCAATATGTATTATTTTGCTTGCTAACTTAGTGACTTGTTGTGGCCTTGTGGGCCTTATGGCTGTTAATCCTGTTATGATGGTATCAGCATTTGTGACTTATAACTTACGAGATATTAGAAATTGGAATTATATGTTGCATGTTTCCTCATGTTGGCTGTTGGAAATGGGCTATAATGCTATATGCAATTCTAATATTTGTCATTTGTCAATGGCTTGTTGCCTGTTGGCTGTTGTTAGTGGGCTATATGCAACTTGATTCTTTAGTTGCTTGGATATTTTTTTAGGTACTTTTTCACTTCATTTGTATAATTGGTTATAATTTTTACAATAGATGGAGGATTTAAACACACTTCCCGAAAATTATATTCAAGAAAATGATGAAGTTCACATTGAAGATAATGTGGTAGAGGGCCTAGAGGCATCTGATGATGCATGTGATGATGGTTCAGTTGTAATTAAGAAATGAAGAAGGATGACTTCAAAGGTATGGGGTCATTTTGAGATGTTACCTAATCCTACAGATGGTAAACAAAGGTGTTAATGTAAAAGATGTGGTGCTCAATACTTATGTGATAGTAAAAATGACACTGGTAACTTAAGGAGACACTTGCAAAATTGCAAGAAAAGAGATTTACGTGATATAGGACAGCTCATATTGCAAACTGGTTCTAGTGCATCTATTTCTATGATTGATCAAAAGTTTGACAATGCTGAATTTCATGATTTATTTACTGCTTGCATAATTATGCATGACTTGCCCTTCCAATGTGTTGAATGGATGGGTGTTCGATCACTTATGACATATTTTCGTCGGGATGTTCAAATGTTTTTTAGGAATACAACAAAGAATGATTGCAAGAAATTATTCACTAAAGAGGTTTGTAATATTCGATCAAACTTAAGTAAGTGCACTAGCAGAGTTCTATTACATCTAATTTGTGGACATCTATAAACACTGATGGCTTTATTTATTTGACCGTGCATTATATTGATAATGAGTGGCATTTACACAAAAAAATAATTAGTTTTTCTTTTATGCCACCACCCCATGATGGGATAGCACTATGTGAGAAATTGCAGTCTCTTTTTCTTGAATGGAAAATTGAATCTAAACTTTTCAGTGTTACCTTAGACAACGCTTCCGCAAACAATGTATGTGTTGACTACTTGAGAAATCAGTTGAATTTCAGAAGAGCTTTGCTATGTGAAGGTCAGTTTTTTCATATTAGATGCATAGCTCATATTGTTAATCTAATTGTTCAAGAGGGAATGAAGGAGATTGATGTTTCAATCTCAAAAATCATAGAGAGCATAAAATATGTTAAGGGATCTCAAGCTAGGAAACAAAACTTTTTAGATTGTGTGAAACAGAGTTGCTTGGAATCGAAAAGAGGCTTAAGACAAGATGTTCCTACAAGGTGGAACTCCACTTTCATAATGTTAGAAAGTGCTCTATATTCTTGATCCGAGATATAAATTCGCATTTGTAGAATGGTGCTATAAGAGGTTATATGTGGGTGATTATGTGTTTGAGGTTAAGAAGGTGAAAGATAGTTTATTTTCATTATTTTCAAATTATGCAAGCAATAATGTCAATGTTCCGGCAAATGTAAGTGAACGACGAAATTCTGAATGCACAAATTCTTCTTCAACTGTGATAAATTCTCAATTTCTGTAGGTATTACTTTTTTTTAATTAACAATGTGTGTTTCCTTTGAGGTTTAACTTGCACCAATGCTCAATTCTTACTTTCCAAAACAGAATTTTGATTCTTTTGAGGAGGAGGTAGAAATGCCAAAAAAATCCGAATATGAGATATATCTTGATGAACCAAAAATAGATAGAAAAATTGAGCTAGATATCTTACATTTTTGGAAAGCCAACCAATATAGATTTCCTGAAGTTTCTGCTATGGCACGTGATGTTTTATGTATTCATATATCAATTGTTGCCTCTGAAAGTGCTTTTAGTAATAGTGGGCGAATCCTCGATCAATATCGAAGTGCACTCAAACATGATATCGTTGAGGCTTTGGTCTGTTCAAAGGATTGGCTATACGGGGATAAGGGTGCAGTTTTTTTAAACTTTTACTTATACATGTGCACTTTATTTAGTAATTAAGAAATAAATTATTAAAAACATATTATTATTTCTTGGCTTCTTGCAGTTACACATGATCATGAACTTGAAGTTGTGACTGAAGATATCCTTACTTTAACAGTAAATGAACTTGAGAGAGAAGCTGGAGAAAGTTCTATTATATGAAACTTTAAAGTTTAAACAATGAATTTGTGTTGTATTTCATTAAGAACTTGAAACTTTCTAGTATATGAACCTTATTTGGTTATTTAATTTCTATTTCTGAACCTCTGGTACCCTTCTGGCTGCAGCTGTTGTGAAGCCTCTGATAGTCTGATGTATGTAAACTTTTGCAGCATGTGCTGCTTCATGCCTTCATTGTTATTTTGGTGTCTTTGCTTTCGGGTATTGTTTGATTAAAAAAAATTAAGTATATATAGTTTTGAAAAATATTTAATTATCTTTGGGAAGATTAAATTTTGAATTTTAGTTTTGAAATCTAACACAACATTAGGAACGATATATCATCCCAAACGGGGAGAATATCATTCACTAATTGGTTCAAATTTCAAAATTTTAAAGTTATCCAAATTATTGTAGTCAAATTCAAAATTGTTTGGCTATGCTAATCTGGATGAAAGATCATTAATTTCATAATCAAACCCATGATAATAATTGATATACCTTTCCAAAGAAAGAAGATATCAATCATTATCGATCGTTTGAAAATGACGATAATGATCGTTGTATTTTAAATTTCCCAAAAATAATTAATTAGAGATTTTGAAAGATTTTGATTTTGAAAATCAATTCTGGGTTACTAAATCTCCTACGAGCGCAAGCCCTCGTAGTTAATTACATCGTATGAAATAAAAGTTTCCTACGAAAACTCTCGATTAAAATAGCGATAGAAATTTCATTTAAGATTTTCAAATATCGATATCAAAGGAGGAAAAGGGTTGGAATTTTCAAATGGAACTGGTTCAATGTTGAAGACTTATTTTTAGAGTCAAAGGGAGAAGAGTAGTGAGTATTTTGAGATTCTGAGACAATTCAGAAAATACTCCAACATATCCTAAGTGTTGGGCTTGAATTTGATTGAAAGAGATTTTTAGTTTGAGTGGTTAATTTTATTAGAAATTTGGGATTCAATTCCCAAAAGTTGAGGTCTTATGGCCCGAGCCAGCCTCAGAACCTAAATCTAAATTGGGCACTAAAAGTTAGTACCCCGAACCTAGCTAGTGCAATGCGAATCTGGTCTTACCCCGGCCTGAATTGGGGAGCCAACTAAATCACCTAAACGATTTCAAAATATGAGTCCAGTATTTTTTGCAGAGTGATAGGGACGTTAAGTAGAAAAGTATAAAGGAACGGGATTGACATCTATAGCAGATCCTTAATTGACCCCTTTAACTTATGTCTGGTATTTGATGTCTAAATAGATGCAATTAAATATTAGACACTTTTAAATTTGTTACTAATGCGATGCATGCTAATTGACTCGATTGAATGCAAAATTTATATGTAGCAGTTTAAAATTTTTGGCTTAGAAAATAGGTTTTTCCCTAGAGATTGCATAACATCCCCTTGACAGATCGGCACCCTCATAGGCCAGGTGGTCTGCCAGAACCCGCAGGCGGGGAGATGCCTAACATGATTGAGAAAGTACAATATGAATGCATGAAAAACCCTCGGCGAGTCCGAGCTTACTTCTTAGGACCGTTTAGAGTTTCTATCTTATCTAAAAAATTTTATTTAATTAAAGTAGAAGAATTTTTGAAAGACCCCTAAGAGCCTAAATTCGAATTCCAGGTCAAACCAAATACGGCATGCAAATAAAAAGACTAGAAAAGCAGGAGTTCTAATGTGTAATCAATTAAATAAATCAATTAAATTAAATGTATCAAATTGAATGTCCATATGGCAAGTGTCATTTATTATTACATCTCAAAAATTATAATAAATTAAAGTGGCCGGGTACCACTAACTACAACCCAGATTTCTAATCCTAAATCAAATGACTTTGAGATTTGGGATTCTTCTCGTTGTCCAAACCTTCATCTTCTCACGAACATCTTGATTCGTCGGTTCAGGATATCCAAATGGAAGGAAACTCCCCCTTGATCTGGGTGTTATCTTTCCTCTTTGGACATTTGAAAGGGATCCTAATTTGATTTCCAAATGGAAGAAGACTCTCCCCTTTAAGGATGTCTTCACCTCTTTGGAATCCAAATTGGATCAAATATCCCAAATTCAAATCATTTCAAGTAATTACAATCTTAATTGAATTAAATTTACATTTAATAAAATAAAAAAATCTAGACTCGATCCTACAAGGTTATCCTAATAATCAGCAGTTATATATACAATCCCAAGCAGTTATGATATGAAAATTGAAATGTATTTTTTTTAGTCACACTTGGCCATGCTCTTTTTATTTAAAGGGGGTCTTAAGCGCGGCAGGTACCTATCCAAAGAGTATATATATTTTTTATTAACTGCCCCCTTTAATTTCAGCTCCTTGTATGAGCATGGCCACCTGCATAAGATTGCACAAGTATAATTCGCTCCTAACCTAGGGGTAAATCTAATGCATAATCAATCACATAATGCATGAAGTAAGTAAATAAACCACATCAGTTTTACACTAGCAAACAGCATGCAGTAAAAGCTCAAAAAAAAAAATACGGCATACAACTGCAGAAAGTAAAACACCGGCCTATCCTAAAACTAGAGTCGGTGATCCTAGCAAACCATCTAAAGTGTGTGAGGTAGGTCGTGTGGTTTTGATGTGTCCTAATTAGGATTATTAGTTAAAGTTATTTAAGGTTCGATTTGTTGAAAGATTTAAGGGATTTAAGTTTGAGTTCAAGTATTAATGGCTTGAGGTTAATTTTAAAATTTATTTAGTTATTTGTTGGATATCACATTTGTTTCACACCGAGGCCGTGAAGTTTATTTCACCTTCCTTGGGGCTAAGTAAATAGCTTCGTAGGCTTGGGTTACCCAGTGATACCCGGTATAATTAAATATTTTAGGTTGATTAAGGCTTAAGAATTAATAAAATTTATTAGAAATGTTTGGTTACTGATTTTTAAAGTTTGATTAATTTAAATTTATCATTAACTGATTCGTGGCGTTGTGCCACCAGGCTCGAGGAACCAGCCTCCTTAGGACACTTAGCCCCGCAGCCCGGAGTAGTCCAGCCGATAAACCAAATTAATGTAGTTGAATTAGAGGTTTTAAAAGTTTTGATAATTAATAATTAATCTATTTTTAAGGTTTAACACCCCTTGGAATCCATTCGTGGCGTTGTGCCACCAGGCTCGAGGAACCAGCCTCCTTAGGACACTTAGCCCCACAGCCCGGAGTAGTCCAGCCAATAAACTTCATCTTTGGGATAGTTGTTATGTTTTAAAAGGTTTGTTGAGTGTTTTAAATATTAAACTAACATTTCTGGAGTTTTAAAGTAATTTTGAGTTTTTATTAATTTTTGAAATATTTTAATCATTTAATTAAGGGGTTGAAAATTGACTTTTTGATTAAGGGTGTTTTCTGAAAAATTAGTATTTTATTAAAATACTAGACCTTAATACGATCAGTTAGACAGTAAGTACGTTGAAATCGAATTTTTTTGGATTTAGTAACAAAGGTTTGAAGTTTTGAACTAGTTTTGACCTATAGTTGATCAAAAAGTTGACTTTTTGAAATATTACAGATTTCTGGAATTTAAAATTTTTAATAAATATTAGACTTTGTTATGAGTTGAATGCAAGTGAGTTTGGGTGATTTGGATTTTTCTTGAATTAGTTATGAATGTTTGAATTTTTTTACTATTAATGAATTTTAAAAAGTTTAATTAGAGAACCATTCTATGGTTTTTCTCCAAATGAATTCCAAACTCCTTGAAATCAACTCCAAAGGTCAATAATATCCTAAGAAGAGATTCTCAAGTTTTTGGGAAATTTTTGGAATTTAAAATTATTATTAATTAATTAAATGAATTAAATATTAGTTTAAAATTAAATTAACTACAAAATTTCTGTCAAATCAGGTTGGTTTCAATTTTCTTGGGTTAAGGACTGAATTATGGTCAGTTAAAGGGCTTACACATAATTTTTGGAATTAAATTGGATTTATTACATTTCTTAGAAGTTTTGAGGCTTAATAAAGGGTTTAAGATTATGGAATTTGATTAAGGACCTTAATGGTCTCTAAAATCAGTGGAAATTATTTCTAAGGCTGGGAGTATCACTAAGTTTAAGTGTTCAAAGTTTTGAGTCAATAGGAGTTGAATCCTAATTATTAGAAATATTCTAAGTTTTCTATAAACCCTTAATTATTGTCCTTAATGATGTAACTATGTTTAATGGGCTTAAATCAATATTTGAACTAAACCCTCGCACTTAACACATAAGACATGTATGAACACATAAACACATTCAACATCTAAATATAAGAGAGCCTTATACTATGTGGTGTGTGATTCCTAAACATGCAAGGACTAATTAACATAATTAAGATAAAATTAGTGAATAATCAAGAAATGATTATCCACTAATCACCCCCTTTATTTCTATTCAAATATGCTTAATCTACATTTAAGATTTCTAGTGACCCCTCAGATATTTAAGTCTCTAAATATATATAATTTGAAAATATATTTTAAAATATATGAATATATACAAATATATATACATATAAATATATTTACGTGCATATATTTCAAAATAAAATAACTAAAGATATTAGATCTTAAGGAGTTGAGGGGTTCACTGATTTCATCAACACACAAATACAATTTCTCTTAAATCTCTTTCTTTTTTTTAAAATTAAATATATGTACATATATGTAAATATATATTTTTACTTAGAAATTTAAAAAAACAAAACTGTTAAAATAAGACTTTAACAGAGGTTTAAAAATTATTGGAAGTCCAAAATATGTTCAAGAATATTCATGCCAAATTTTGGATTAAAATAATTTATGTACATTTAATTAAAAATAAAATACGTTTTGCTGTATTTTTGAAATTTTTTATTAAATAAGTATAAATATAGTTTTATTTTATTTTTAGAATAAAGTAGACATAAATACGAACAGATTGATATATTATACGTATTTTTTGGTTATGTATTTTATTTATTATGATTTTTTGAAGTTCTGTTAATTAAAATGCAATTAAAATGATTTATTTTATTTATAAAACAAATGGCGGCGCTGGCGGGACAGATGGCAGCATCCCGTTCGTTGATTCAGAAATCGCGGCGGCGCCGATGATTGAGCAATCATTTCGGGATGATTGCTGGCGGCGGGACCCACGCATTTTCCACTTAACCACGTCAGCGCGTGGTCAAGGCCGTCGGATCATCCGCTTGCTCGATCTAACGGTCCAGATCGAGTCCCGCGGTTTGATCTCATGAGAAGAGATCGAACGGCGAGAAAGCAAACCCGCGGTTTGGATCCAATGGTCGAGATTGTCACGACCCGACCCGACCTGGGACGGATCCCGCTCGCACCGGGCCGCGACCAGCCAAACAAACCAGCTAACCAGGATCTGGCTTTGGAATTTGCTTCAGAACTGATTCTTCCAAACATTTCAACTCAAAAAAATAGACACACAGAGCCACTATGAAACATCAAATGCAGCGGAACAAATTATCTATTTTTCTTTCTTTTCCTCAAAACAATCATCTACAACTACAGACCATGACTCATACAGAAAGAAACAGAGCAGAAGAGCCATGTCTGTACAAAAATCAAAAGTACAAAACAATACCTACAGATCAGACTCTGAACTCTAGTCTAAGACCTCCTTCCCTTTCCCAGAACCTGAAAACCACCAGAAAACAAGGGTGAGCTCAACAGCTCAGCAAGGCGACAAACCTCCAATCAAAACTTTCAGAATCCAAAACCAAACACTTCAAATCAAATCCGTACAGAAACCAGAACAGAATCAGATAGATATCAAAAGCATGCATATCAGAAGGAAACAGATCAACTCAGAACAGATACGGACATATATCAAAACAGAATCAAACTTGCTTACATAACAGATACGGAAATCAGAAGTCCTTTCAAATCAGATATCAGATATTATTTAATTAATAGCTAAATTCCCTGACACAGATAGAATCTCTATGGATTCTGGCCCCTTATGCCTCCCGTTGTGCACACGGCACCAGACAGATGTGCTTATAGCACCAGAACAGATTTCATCGGATCCGGAACAGAACTGATTTTAGATTTCAGATTGAGCTCATTTTAGATTTCCCAGACACTAACCGAATCTCTTAGGATCCGGACCACTTATAACTCCCTTTTTATAATATATACAGATAGCATATCAATTCAGAAGAAAATAGGACAAAATCAGAAATCACATGAAAATCGGGCAGCACAACGGTTTTATACGGAATTTACACAACTAACAAAAATCAATTCCGGACAGATAATACCGCCAAACACGACGGTTCTGAAACTTGAGAAAGGCGGATTGTGCCTTACCTTGCATACAACAATATCTTCAACAGTCTCGTCGGACGAAAACGGACCGGTGTCGCCCGAAAATCAAATTTTCCAATTTTCTTCTCGACTTTCTCTCTCCTCAGAAATCAGATATTTTATTTTATGATTTTCTCTCTCTTCAAAACGACTTATTTTCCTTATATTTACTTCAGACCGGCCCGGCCGATCGCACGATCGTTCTGGCCGATCAAAACAAATCTAATCGTCTTGGGACGATTTCTCAGGATGATGCTGAATTTCCTTGGACGAAAAAATCCCTTATTCTCTGACTTGTGCTCATACACTGATCGTCCTGGGACGATCCCAGATCGGCCCGGACGATGCCTACAGGAAAATTTCCCTGGAACTTCTGGGCAAATTCTGGAGCAAATCTTCAACTGATCGTCCCAGGACGATCCCAGATCGTCCTGAACGATCCTGGAGCAGAAACAGAACTTCACAGAGATCACGCCGGATGGGAGATCTGAACCAATGGAGAAATCGCGCGGCTAGACGATCCGCGTGAATACGAAATCAAAGCCGTTGATCATCTGATCAACGGCTCAAAAAACATATACCTGAACGAATCTGGCGGAACGCCCTAGAATTTTGTTTTTAGGCTCGTTCGTTCGGTCCGATGCATCAAATCACTTCAAATTTTAAATATAGGCTCCCTAGATGAACATAAATAATGGGGAATATTTTTCAAAGAAAATAATGTATTAAATAAAATGCTAAATTAATTTAAGTGTCCTAAGCTAGGTTTAGGGATTTACATTGATTTAACGGACGGATTGAACCGTTTTTGGATTCTCTGAGCTTGTAGACTGCCCACGATTAAGTTCCTAGTTGAATCCAAGCTCCGACACGCCACGAATCGTCTGGTACAAGCCTTGGACGTAGGGTTGCAAGCGAACCAAACGTTCGACGAACTACTCGTTGTTCGGTTCGATTAAAGCTCGTTCTTGATCGTTTAATTAACTAAAAAACAAACTTGAACAATATTTTAAATACTCGATTCTTAAATAAACAAGCTTGAACACTAATGCGTTCAGCTCGTTTATGTTCGCGAACAACATCAGTTGATGTTCATGAACAAGTTCGATAAAAAGCTCGATTAAGGTTCGATTAAAACCACTCGATAAAAACTTAAATAATATGTTATTATAAAATTGATAAATATACATAATATAAAAGCTTTAATTATAACATAATAATATAATTATTTTTTTATTAATAACAAGAAACATTTCATATTTGTCCATGTTTGTTAGATTGTTTGTTTAGGATGTTCACGAACTAATTTAAGGTTTGCTTGTTCAATAGATTATTTGCGAAATATGTTCACGAACATAGCTTGTTTAAAGCTCGATAAGCACTAAACAAACGAACATGAACCAAACATGAACCAAACACGAACACCCTTAAATTAAACGAACCAAACATGAACACAAATAATAAAGCTCGAATCAAACACGAACCAAACATGAACAAGCTAATGTTAAACAAACACAAACATGAACACTCACATACTCGGCTCGGCTCGGTTCGTTTGCAGCCCTACTTGGACGGATTGGGTATTGAGCTCGTCGGAAGATCACCGGAGGCAGCTTTGACTGGCGGGATTTGGGTAGGGAAGTGTCAAGGAAGTCCAGTAGAGCTCAAACGAACAAAGATTTCGGCTGGAGGAGCTCTAGGTGGGTGAGAGAGTGTAGGGATTTGAATACCTCTCTATTTCATTCATTTGCCCTATTCAAACCCCTCTAACTTGAATGGGTGGCTGAGATTGTTTGAAAGAGCTTCTAGATGATTGCCACCTGTCCAGGGAGTTCGTGGGAGCAGGAGGAATCAAGGACAAGGGTACATCCTAGGTGGAAGGCCTATTTTGGCCTCACATGAGCTCAAGGGTTTGTTCTAAACCGTTTGATTAGGATCTGAGGGCTGGGGATCACTCTAGGAAACTTCTAGAGAATGTCTTAACAGCTGGAAGAGTTTGGATTAAAGAGGATTAATTTAAAGGGGTTAATTAAGCCTATTAAGGGGTATTTTGACCACCCATTGACTTTTTGACCAATCAATGGGCCCAAGGATGCTGAGGTGGCATGGGAGGAGGCTTAGGAATTAAAAGAAAATGCTGGAATGGATTGAGGAGGGAATGGGTTAGCTTAGGCCAAGCAAAATGGGGATTTAAGCCCCTTAAAGAGCCTTGTTTACCATGTTGACTAGTCAACTGGTTGACCAAGGGTGAGGTGGCAGCCAAAGTGATTTAGGGGATTGATTAAGAAGCGTGGAGAGGGTTTGACAAAGACTTGGAAGGATTTGAAATTTAATTCGAAGTGAAGGGCTTTAAGGGTTGGTTTGGTCAAACTAGGTTGACCGAGTCAACCAGGTTGACTGAGTCAACCAGGTTGACCCAAGGTGTGAGTTTGGTCCAGGTAGGTTTGATACAATATTTGGAGTCTGGTAGGTGATTCCATAGTTAAATGGGTCATTTGAGTCAATAGGCTTAATGGGCTCTTAATGGGCCCTTAAGCCAAAATTGGTTGACTTGGTCAACCGGCTAGGCTCAGAATTCGGGATCAAGCTCAAAAGGTTTGAAATGACTTTTTAAAATCAATGGAAGTGGTTCCATAGCTTAAATAGGTCATTTAGGTCAAAAACACCTATTTGGACCCTTAAAGGGCCATTTGGGTCAACTAGGTTGACTTGGTCAACCAGGTTGACCCAAGGCCTGGGAATGGGACCAATAGATTTGAAATGACATTTGAAACTTGCTGGAAGTGGTTGCGTTCAATTTGGAGATCATTTGGTTTGAAATCAATGTTTGAGTCCTTAAGGGGTATTTTTGTCATTTTGACCCCTGGTCAACTGGGGGTCAAAGTGGGTCGAGAAAAATACAGTTTAATGCTCGACATATCAAGATTAAAGGTCTGGAAGTGACTAGAGGCTTTGGTGAAGGCTCTAAGGTCAGAATCTTCAAAGTGATAGGTCTAGTGGCATGGGCTGTAAATATTTGAAGGTTTTACAGCCTTTGGGTTTCGATTTAGTTTTTGAGGTTAGAGACTTCTAAATGGGCTCAAATTTGGAGGGTTGCCTCCCGAGACATGTCCCATCAGTATGCAACTGACAAACTCTGAATCGGAGGTCATTTGACTGGGTTTCAAAGTGTTTGAAAATTCAACGGAAAAGGCCTTTAGGACAAAACCTTTGGGCCTTAGATTTGGCTTGATTGACCTAAGATCTAGGCAGATCCTAAGGTCTAAATAGATCTTAAGGTTAGGAATCTAGAAGGATCCTAGAGCCTAAAAAAAATTCCTAGAACTTGGAGTCTAGAAGAAATTTAGGATCTAAAGTAGCTCCTAAGGTCTAAGCTCTAGAAGAATCCTAGCATAGATCCTAGGGTCAGGATTCTAGGAGGATCCTAGAATTTGAATTAATTTGGAAATTAAATTAATTTAGGATCAAGAGTAGTCCAAGTGACCTCATACAAAAATGAGGTCAATAGGTATCCTTCTGTTGCTGGCCTGCTGGTAATTTTGAATTTAGGATATGTTTTGTTTCGGGGTGGACTTAATTATTTATGTTGCCTATTGCCTGTTTGGCTATTTGAAGGCCGAGCTTCTTCTAAAGTTCTAATGCATTTTATTTGTTTATTGTATTTGTCTATTTGCTGATGCATTGGCATTTGGCAGCATTGCTATGTTTGCTACTGCCACTTTTGATTACAGTCAAATATTATTTATCGTTGTTTGAAGTGATGAAGCGATGATGATCAATCTTCCAGAATTATCGTGGGAATAGTTTCAGAATAAATGTTATTACAACCAGGAGACATTTTTTATATTGTATTCATTATTCAAGTATAATGAGCAGATACTACATATATAAATGAATAGATACTAGTTTGTCTAGCTTAATGCAAAGTATAATGTCTCCTTGGATGGTAATATGCTAATGTTGATTGAACTTACACCTCATTAGGAGATTACAGATTTGGAAGATTTAATCTGAGCAATGAACATCATATTGAAGTTTTTAATCATATCTTGATATCTAATTTGTTTTAATACAGACTTATAGGTGTTCTATTTCTATACTTATGTTGTATGCATGAATGCATCACTGAGCCGTGATTACTTAGTTGAAGCCGAAGGCTTCAACAGTTGAACTTTGAAGGCTTGAAGTTCCTTATTTGAAGACTTGAAGTTAGAAGAATGAAGGCAGAATCGCAGAAGTAAGACTGTAAGTCTGTAACAGAAGGAAGAACCGAAGAAGCATTTCAAGAATCAAGATGACAAAAAGTTAAGAACAATTAATTATTAGATATTGACATGTTGTAAAATAAAAAACAGTGATTATATATAGATTTGTAATTTTGTAAATGTGAAATGTCTATGAGGCTATGACTAAATGATATGTAAATTGCGAAATTATAAATGTTTTGAGCTTTGTAATTTCAAAAATTGCTTTTAAATTAATTGAATGGTCAATGGTGTATATTTCAATTTTAAATAAAAAAAAAAACTGATTTTAATTTTTCGGGTCATACGGGTCGGGTCATGTCGACCCGGACCCGAAGCGGGCCGGGTTCGGGTCCAGCATTATGACCCGTTTCGAAAAACGGGTCGGGTTCGGGTTGACCCGTTTAGACCCGGGTCAATTTCGGGTTGAACCCGAACCCGACCCGTGACCCGATTTTGACAGGCCTACTCTCCCTATCTATCTCTGGCGGCTTCATCACGACAATTAAAAAAGATGGAACCCACTCTTTCAAGATTCTAATAAGCAGAACATTAATTCCCTCGCGATGTTTAACAGCCGAAATCGACTACAGTCAGTTTAGTTAAACGCAAAGGTGGAACTAGACTTTCTTTTGATGATGAGAAAAAGTAAGACTATGAAATTCATAATCTTATGCATAAAATAGTAAATGAATTTTTTTCTCAAAATTTTGGCAACCGTATTTATTGAAGGCGAGTTGCTAATCCTGTGCTCTTCTAGGTTCAAACTCTGATTGAACGTACAATATATAATTGCATATTTTGAGTTCTTCTTTGTTCCACCTCTGGTTGAACAGACAGAATATGAGGAATGCCAAAATATTTCATGAGATGAATCCCAGTTTTAATACCTAAACAATCACATAGACAATCTGAATTCAAACTTGTTTTGGAAAAACACACTACAAATTTGGCGTGAATGGCTTTAACCCAAAAAATTCTCGAGAAAACGTTAAGACAATTGATAGGGAATTGAAAGTTTGATTCATTTGCTGAACCAAAAACAAAAGAGATTATCAACGTACATAAAAGATGCCTAATTAACAAAAATAGGATATTTAACAATACGGGAAAAAGGAGCCATTTTGCAAAACTTAAGGCATGAGAAGCAACCAAAACCGCATAAAAGATGAAAGGAGATTAGGAACAACTTTGTATCAAAAATTGGAAAGCTGAAAATAATCAATAATTTCACCATTAATGATGATAGGAAAGATACTCTTGAATGCAAGTAACCAATTAGAGGACGACCCTTTTCTCAAACTAGCGTATAATTCATTAGACTCAGTAAACAAAGTCTCTCAAATAATTGTTCATCATCCTTTATTTATAGAGTTCTAATGGCTATAAAAAAGACTACACAAAAAAAATTAGAAAAAAAAAATACAACAACACATAAAATACCCAAACAACACTACGCGCTACCCTTCGTTGGCATTCAATGCATCCTGCGTTATCTTTGAAGCTATTTGTAAAATTCAACGTTGTTTTGACGACATTAGACTTCTTCAAGATAAAATTTTAACGTTAATTATAACTATTCATGTTGTGATTGGACAGTGGAAGAATCAAATAGTATAGTTGTGACAAAAGTACAACAAGCAAGTATTATTAGGGAAAGATTAGATAAGGGTTAAATTATTAATGAAAATTTAATTGGAAATTAATGTTAAGATAGTTCAAAACTATCAGCATAGACTGACATGACTACATCATTGATTGTTGGGTGGTGCTCTAATAAAAGTTAGTTAAGAGCTTACAAAACTCAGAAATAACAGATTGGACCTTCGAAGAAAGCGAAGTAGGCAATTAAGCTTTATATTAAATTAATTTCATATTATTTAAGTTTTGAGCATTTATATATATATATATATATATGCTCAAATAATTGCTTAATATTAAAAATGAAAAACATTAAATAATTATGCACATTCATATTGATAATTTCATATTTCAGATTAAAGATGTAGAAAGAACTTATTTCAAAGTAATTCATATAAATGTGATTTTTTTTTTTAAGCTTATTATGCATATGTAAATGAAATTGAAAGGAACATAATAAATTTTAATATGAAATGAAAACTTTTAAAATAGAAAAGGTAAAGCATGCAATCCAAGAGTTCACCCCTTATGATACTGATTAGAGACGTAATGTACTCGTGCATGATAAATGAAAATATAAATGAAAATGAAAGTACATTTATTGTGCCTAATTAGAAATTACTCATGAATTAAATGAACTATTAAAATTAAGTTATAAATTAAATAATAGATATGCTAAAGAAGGATTGCGTAATAAAAAAATTTTAGTAATCATATTTTTATTGTTATATAATGAAAAGCTTGATGTTATGACATAAATGCTTATATGCATGAGATATTGTTACTGTTATACTATAAAACATAATTGACCATTGAGTTTGTTACTGAAAACTCAAATCATTAAATTAAAATTTTCGGTCTTCTCTTATTGATTCAATGACTGAACGAAAAAGTTTGGTCTATAGAAGATGATCAACTGAAAATAGATAACTATCTAATTTTATGTTTAAATTGGAAATTGCTTTAGCAGTTCTTTAGATAAAAATTAGATGTTTTGTTTATTGAGCAATTATACTGTTAAAAAAATTGTGATATTCATTCAATCATCTACTCTCGCTTCGTTAATTCAAGTCTCAAGGCTGGAACATGATAAAAATCCCAGATTCGCCCCACAAAGAGCAACTCTTTGATAGGCTCGAGTGAGTAACACCTGTTGGTTACTATGGGTGAGTACCTTGCACGCTCGAGGCGAGTGATTCCTCTTGAATTGTTAGGCAAGTCGTCTAGGTGATCCCCCCTCGAGAGTGAGCCCCTCTATCATGACCCACTTACTAGCTATTAAATATATATGAATTCATATGCGAGTATATAATATCTTTGAATATATATATTTCCTTTTCTTTTTCTTTTTTTAAGGTTGTACTTTTCTTTGATGAGTTGTTTATGATTCCTACTCATACTTTCATCAGTGAATTTATTCTCCAAATTGTAGGAAGTTTCATTAGTTCTGATATTAGCAAATTCCATACAAGTTGTCATCATACAATATATAATATACAGTGCAAAGGTATGGGATGATGAATATCGTATATTTTGATTATAGACCCCCATTGCAAGAAACTCTAACCTCTTCATTAGTGGTAACATAACATCGCTGTGAATATTTCCATATTTTATAGCTAATTGGAGAGGTCAAGTCGGACCAAAGGTAGTCCCATCAGATTTTGCATGGACTTGATGACAATGTATTTACAACCACCTATATTCATTCCAAAAATATTCCTAGAACAAAACTTTCCTAAGCCTATATTGCATATAAGCTCTAGTTCAATTCATTCGAAAAAATTGATAAGAAACACTTGGAGATATCAAGTAAACTTATCAATTTTGGAAAAACAGTGAAATTTTTTATCCAAACTCCAATAGAAATCAGAAAAATAGTAATTTTATTGCAAGAATCAATTAGAACGAAAAGAAAATACCAAGATACAATTGATCATCAATTCCAATCTCTCCTAATCTTTAGATGCCACTAGGGCCCAAGACACTAAGCACCAAAGACACCAAAACAACCACATTATCAAATAACCCTAACCCAAATTTTCTCTTCTTATTTAAAGCATAAATTCAAACACAAAAAATAAATAAATAAATTCAAACACACAAGTCAAAATTTCCCTCCAACCCTAGGAACTTTTATTGGGTGGGAGTGCGGATGTAGCTCTGTGCGTGCAACCAAATAGTTTCGCGCCAAGTGGAGCCCACCTTGACCCCATCGATTTGAAGAGCACGTGTGTTCTGTTTACCCGATAACCTGATAACACGAACCACCCTAAATACTTGAAAAAATGCGCGGTACCCATATCTTCGAGAACATCCGAAATGTCGCTTCCAATTTAACTTTTTCGGGCGATTTGCTAGTATACAGTCCATTCTTCCACAAGGAGAAGTTGCAGGCGATTATTCATCTTCCACACGAACGAAGCAACTTCATCTTCTACGCGAAGCATCCTGAGCTTCATCGTGGCAATGGGCAAGGTTTGTTTTTCTTGAGTTATATGTAATTTTCGATAATTTTCAGCTTTTAGGGTTTGAATGTTGTTGAGAATGCTATTTGCTCGTTAAGTTGTGTGACAGAATGTACCGCTGGGTACCGCTGCGTTATCCGAATGTGTACCCAGCGGTTCCTACCAGGTAACGCTGGGATATTTCTGTAAGCATTATAAGTTCCATAAGTTATTATAGATTCAGGGTTTGTCGTTAGATCAGTTTAATTTTTATTTTTCCGCTTTCTATGGACTCTTGGTATTGCTCGGTACCAAGCTGTTTTAGATTCTTTTTCTTGGTTCCGCTCGGTACGCTCGGGACCGCTCGGTACCGATCGGTACGTAGATGTCCCGGACTGGAATTAAATTTATCCTAATCAATTACAACATATTACGCAGGGATATGTGCCGAAGATTAGCTTCCGTTGCATAACGTCAACCTTTAGAGAAGTTTGTGATCATTTAGTTGAAATATTTGGCGAGAACCTTGTTGAGAGTTTGAAGCAAAATAATCTGCATCACTTTCTTTTTATGCCACGTTTAGTACAGAATTTTCCGTTGGTTTTCAAGTTGTTGTCCTGCTGGGACATTAAGAAGCAATGCTTTATCATTAAGGATCAGAAGTTACTATTTACTGCCGATGAAGTAGCTATGATATTAGGCTTACCAAACAGATGCAATAATTTTGAAATAGGTAGTGCTAGAATAACGGGAAAATCAGCCAATGATATTAGGAAAGAGGTGATTAGTTTAGATGAATCTACGCCAATACCTGATGTTTTGAAAAAATTCATCATATTTTTGTTGTCAAATCTATTTTTTCCTTTGCACAACTATCGAACACCAGCCTCTATCATTAGTGTGGCTCGAAATGTTGACAAATTTTTATCTTACAATTGGCCGGAATCAATAAGAGAATTCCTTATTGCTGACTTTAATGCTATTGTCAAAAAGATGAAGAAAGGACTGCCACTCGGTTACTTGAATGACTTTGTTCATATTATAATTGTGAGTACTGTGAATTTAAATAATTTTGTATTAATTGATGATGTTGAATATTAGTAGATATATTTTAAGTTGATATTCTTATAAATGAGTTCAGATATGGTTTCTAGAACATTGTACACTCCATGAACCATTGAATTCGAAATCAAGACCAAGGTATCTCCGCTGGGGATCCGATGTAGTTTATAACGACGCAGATGCTTCTAGTTTATTCGATGGTCTTGAAGCTGCTGATTTATTAACTTCTTTTGATGCAATTACAACTGAGGAGAGGGCTTTATTAGCAAATCCTCCCCCACAGACATCACCTGACGCCTCAGACATTGGAAACACACACACAATTTCAAAATAACTTCTGTACCTAGCGGTACCTACAAGTACCGACCGATACCTACTGATACCGAGCGGTACCGAACATTTAAAAAGGGTACTAAACGATACCGCCTGCCCACCAATACATATATTCTCACTAATACAAAATTTTTAAAACAAAAAATATTCAAGTAAACACTGAAGAAGTCACGACATTCATATCATATTTACCGATAATATATCCAAGTTTGGTTGGGTATTCTGTTGCAAACCATCTCCTTCTCTAAGCTGTGACTCTTGCATAAAACCTTCCATCTCCGACTAGTCTTTCATGTCCTCCAGCACAACATCCATCTTCAGACTTTACGCCTCGGACCTTACGCTCTTCTCCTGCTTTCTGAGGTTTCAAGTGTTACGAGAAAAAAGTTTTAACTGAGGTAAAAAAAACGGCGCCATCAAATATAACCCTAGCTTTAATCGCGCATTTTTTCAAGTATTTCGGGTGGTTCGTGTTATCAGGTTATCGGGTAAACAGAACACACGTGCTCTTCAAATCGATGGGGTCAAGGTGGGCTCCACGTGGCGCGAAACTATTTGGTTGCACACACAGAGCTACGTCCGCACTCCGCACCCAATAAAAGTTCCAACCCTAGCCACCCCCTCCTTAACGGATTCCCTAGTGGGGTCCACAAATGCCTTGGGCGGCAATCCCTAGGAGGCAGGGCCTGCTCCGCCTCATGTAGACTTTAGCCGGCCCCTTGCTTTGAGCCGGCTGGACCGGTTCAATATGAACCGGTCTAACAAAAATTTGAAAGGGGGCTTTAGGAACTCAAAGAAATCCTCTACTGCTAGATTTTTTTGTACAACCCCAAACTCCATAAAGCCAGACAGCCGAAACCTGAACAGACCTCTCTGCCATCCCTCCCCCAACCAGTCAAACCACCTCTTTTTGTCATCATTCATTTGTCTTCCAGGGTTGATGACCAACTAAGCTTACCATGCTGCCCCCTCATTAACTTTTTTCCTAACAAATATTCAACCTCTCCTACTAACAACCTACAGGCCAACGTAGCTGACATCTCGCTTAAGTGTGTTCATTGGCATAAATTGTATATTCCTTAGTGGTTCTCAAATCAACCTCACTTTGTTTCTCATTGTTCTCCATGTCCAATGACGATTCCCTCGATCAATCTATTTTAGCAGTCGGTTGGATTGAAAATTTTACGTCTAAGAAGACAGTAGCGTTGCCTCACTCTACCGGTTAACGTTTGTGTAATGAGGGAAGGCTAGCTAGCTTGCATGTTACTATGGTCTTCCATAGCATGGTGGGCGAAGGTATCTTACTCAATGAGAGAACTCATTCTCAGGGTCGTTGCAAAATGATATTTTTCTAATATCTTTCTCACACAACTCAAAACTAATTTTTGAAAAATAAATACATAAAAGACGAGCAGAGCCAAACGAAACCTACCTTCCACGTCTTCAACGGTCATGGAGTTAGGGGTGTCAAAATTTGACACGACCCAAAAATCCTACTCGAACCCGACACAAAAATTTCGTGTCCGGGTTTGGATTTTCAACCTGTTTCGAATTCCAGATCAGGTACGGATTGACCCGGAAACCCGAAATGACCCGGTTGTGACCCGGAATACTGTATTTCCACGTATTTACAGGATTTGGCCATGTTTCACAGCGAGCGAACTTCGTTGCTGCCGATCAAAATGACATAACTTCTGATCAAAAGGGAACGTCGTCCGTGGAGTGAAGTCGAACAGCAACGATGAGAAAGAGAAGATAAAAAAGCAAACCCTAGACGCCTCTAAGAAGACGAAAGTGATGATAACGTCATCAAAGGAGCGAAGTCGAACTGCAAGGAAGGAGCCGAAGAAGAGACTCGTGCAATCTCCACACCTCCTGCAGCGGAATGTAGCCGAACAGAAACAACGAAAAAGAGAAGATAAAAAAGCAAAACGTAGATGCGCACGGAAGGGAGAAAGTTACCTTCGCAGCGAACGAGCTCCCATTGTTGCTTCCAATCAAAATGTTGTAACTTTTGATAACGTCGTCGAAAGAGCGAAGTCGAACTGCAACGAAAGAGCCGAAGAAGCGACTCGTGCAATCTCCACAATCCACACCTCCTGCAAAACGAAGCTGAACAGCACAGCAAGCAAACTCCCGTCGTTTTGCTTCCGATCAAAATATGCCGGTCGGGTTTGGATCCAAAAAACTGGATCGGGTCAAATAGTTCTGGGTTGGACCCGGACCCGGACCTGTGACCCAATTTTGACAAGCCTACATGGAGTAGGTGGAATCCAACACTAACCGCAGTTGAAGTTCGCTGAGAAAGACAACGGAAGAGATGATGAATTAAGATCAAGAAAAGTAGTAAAGTTTCAGTAAAAATTGTCCATGTTAAAAGGAAAATAACAAAGGAGGGAATTTGAATATAAACATTAAGAAGAATGTGCTTCATAAAGAACCAAGCTATTACGGGTCAGTTAAAAGTTTTCCCTAATTATAATAACCATTCCCGAGTCGTTTCAGCTTCATCTTCTTTTTTCCCTTCGGTATTGCAAGTAGGCTGGAGAAGAAGCTGTTTGCTGAGGAAGAAACAATGCAGTTAAAAATATGAATAGATGGAAATAACGATGAAACTGTCAGCTGAGAATGACGCGACGATTGAAAATGTGAAATGCCAGATTGTCAAGGAAAACACCCATGAAAAAAAAAAATTAGGTTAGAACTTCCTGAAAATAAATACCAGCATTACATTATCAATCAATATTTTTGGCTAATCACTTGGATGAAAAATGTTGTGTACGGGTTTTCCTTTTTTTCCAGTCATACAAAGGAGATTACATCTGCATTCAGACAAGAAAAACCTTTAATCCCCCACCTAAAAATAAGGTTTGATCACTATGATTAGGACTTCGGAGATAGAGATTTTGAGGTTGCTTGGAGATGCCATTCATTATAAGGTCCTAACTGGCAAATGGAAGAATATCCTGCACAATCGAGAACCTGTATTCGAAAGCCGCAAATGCCCATTTAAGTATTCCTTCAGCTCTCGAGGATATTGATCAACTTCTGCTCAGAATGCTTGATATAGCATGGAAAATTATGCTTCAGGAGCTAGAGAACAAATAGTACTAAGAAACCAGCAACGTGAGGGTAATTCATGTTACTGAACTTCAATTTTTCTGTTGCTGCGCTTTCTCTTAACAGATTTTGTATTTTTACTAGCCAACATCTCTGCGGGTAGAAGTGCCTTTTGAGAAGGTAATTCACCAATGAACAGCACATTTTGTGCCCAACCAGCATATTTTCCAAACGTTGCAATGAATATCTCAGCCACACGAGTGGATAGCTTTGGAGTCATTTGTGCGCCAGAAAGCTCTGGCATGAAGTAGCGTGTAGCGATCTACACACATACACCAGTTAAAAGCATTTTCATGTTAAAGATAATGAGGAAAAAATGTGGGAATTTAGTTAAGAAATAACAATCTGGACAAATCTACTGAACTGGGCTGATTTAGTATCTTAGATGTATGGAAGATGAATAACAATAGGAGAATATTAAGCATCAAACAAAAAAACACCTATCACTCGCATTCAATGAACTTATTACAAAGTTAGTCGCGTAAATAGAAAAAAAAAAAGATCGAGTAAATCCATGTGTCCATTTAATCCTTAGAACTATCTTTTGCTTTCTGCTACTGTCATATGATTGAATTTCTGCATAAGGGAGTCGGACTTGTGAGTTGAGATATTACAAAGACTCGATACTTATGGTCAAATTTGTGTAATAGAGTTGGCCACACTATTTTGTGACTCGCTCCTAAGCTTTAGTACAAATCCTTGGCCCTCTCAAAATTGACCAAGACGTATTTCAGATGGGAATAAACATGCCTTTATCACTCTACGTCTATACCTAATTATATCACAGATGGGAATAAACATGCCCCACTAAGCATTTTCAATAAAATAAATTTCTAAAATTTGAGCTAAATAATTATATTCTTTGTAGTGTTACAAAAGTTAAATTTTCATGCATACCCCAGTAGATTTAGTACTACATATCTTTTGATAAAAGTTTCATAATTCGAAGATTTTGTCATCCCGTTCATCTGTCGTTCTCCATGTCCGGCATTCCTATTCATACTTATAGGGTTAATAAGGGATCTGAACATTTGACAGAATCTTTCACAGTTATTCATCTCCATTGAAGCTAGTTTTTACTTTTTAGCATCCATGGCCTCCATAAGTATATTTCTCTGCATGACAGCATGTCGAGTTTGTGTGCATGAGTCCAGTTCATTGTTTATTCTTTGGACCAATGACTCAGTAATTATTAGCAAACCATATTTTATATTATGGTGAGCTGAAAATTTTGTGGCAATAGAGTAAAAATTTATCATCCTAGCATAGCACAAAGATCCACACACAGATAACAAAGTTCACAAAAAACACTAGCGTATTTAAATGGAAAACTTAAAAAGCAAAAAACCATGGGGCTTGAGACCCAGTTGAAATAATCCACTATATAAGTTAGATTACACAAATTCACTCTTCCCCTCAATAAGAGAAGACTAGATTACAAAGGATAGATTGCTATTTTGATCTCATGTGATTGTGGTGAAGAATACTAAAGAAATGTGCAGGATGGTGATGATGATTAGGAGAAAGACATTAGTCGGTAGATGTTTGTGTCTCCAACGGATGGTGGCGTCAAGAGACAATCATTAGGTAATGGCGATCGGGTAACAATGATAAGGCAATGACGATCGTGCAATTATGATTGGGTGACAATAGTTAGGCAATGACGATTGAGCCTTGGTGGTCGAACAATTATGATTGTTGGCAGTGGTAGACATCAATAGTTAGACATGGCTTTGAAGATCTTTAGATCTTCAAACTCTGTTCAATTTCAAATTCCTTTTTTGTGAAGAATGAGAGTCTACTTAAAATTTTTGAAATAACAAATTGATAGCAAAAATCTCCAAAACTCCATTAGACAACTCGTGTTAATTCCCTTGATCATAAACCATCCTTAGGCATTTAAGTCCTCAATACTTCGTAATTGAGTAATCTTGAGCTCATTGGACTCCTTTGGCTAAAATGCTAATTTTGACCATAAACACGTACTATTTGAATATTGTTTGGTCTCTCAACTAGCGCCATGAAGTTCCCAACCATACTTCAGGTGTTGGATTTGGGCTCAATTAAAGACAGATTAAACATTTTTTGTCTCATTAGGCTCGTCTCGTCGAAACATATATTTTGACTATAATTCTACTAAAATTTGAGTTTGTATGACTTTGAATTTAATTCTAAAAAATTTTAATTCAAATATTGCATTAAAAATCTTGCTCGATCATATGTATTTTATAGTGTGCATGAGCACAAAGTGCAAGTTATTTGCTTGGGATATATTTTTTATAAATATTAGAAAAATAAATAATGTGCCAAAAAATTGTATGTGAATTTTTATACTTTTTATAATGTTATTAAGTAAGATAAGGCTACATTTAGGAGTGTTTATTGACTAAAAACATGAAAAGCAAAAGTAACCTTAAAAAAAAAAAAAAAAAAAAAAGCATTTGAAATGTCGATAAAAATCATTCTTGTTTATAATTAAACATAAGATAAATGTATGTCTAGTGCAGGTACATCTTACAAAAATTTAGATAAATGGGTCTCTCTATTTGATAAAGTTTCAAATCATTTTTTGATAATGGTATAGATGTGAGCTAATATTAAAATATGACTACATTGTGATCGTGGGCTCCGAAAATTCGTGTCTCAGCCTCTCTGCGCCGGTTTTTGTTGATGGGGAGAGTTTTAAAAGATTTAGGTTCCATGGTAAAATTTCAAAAGGCAGATTGAGTTCAAGATAAGACACTACCCAAAAATTTCGCGCTTATTTTATGAGGACTTTATGATCTGAGTTCTGGTTTCCCATAGGCCCAAGCCCGTATGGTTAATTACCCCTCCCGACAGTGAGAGAACTTCCGATTAAGGTTAATCGTTAAGTAGGTCGCCTAGCGTATAATAGCAATACTTTTACGGTTTGAATTTAATTTTGGATTTGGGGTTTATGATTTGAAATTTATCACTATATATTTAAAATAGGTGATGGGGGGAATGAAGACAGACCCGATAAAAATCTCATGATTTTGTCATCATGAGCTATCATGATCCCTAGTGTACTTAGTCAGAGAAGGTGGTCGACCCAACCTATGAAAATCCTTAAGTAAAAGAAGTTAAACTCTAAAACATTGAGGTGTCTTTTGGTTTAATGGTTGGAATTTCATTAAAAAACTCCGTAATTAAGCGTGCTCATACCGGAGAAATCTTAGGATGGGTGACCTCTTGGGAAGTTACACCAACAGGAAAAAATCATGAGACGCTTGAGCCAAAGCAGACAATATATCAATAGTTAAGAGTTTGAGTTATTACAAATGGTATCAAAGCAATACACAAGGCGGAAGATGGGAACTAAGTGTCATAAAAGACAAAGTGCTACGCCATGAGAGCCACCTCTTGAACCCTATATGGGATAAAGTGCTACGTGGCGAGAGTCACCACTTGAACTTATAGATGCCACCTCTAGAATCCTTTTTGCATGCTAACGATAGCATCAATTACTTAAGTGGGGAAGATTGTAAAACCCCTTAAATAAAAGAAGCTAAAGTAATAAATAGACGCATTTTGGTGTAACTGTTGAAATTTTATTAAAAAAATCCACAGTTAAGCATGTTCATCCTAGAGAAATGTTAGAATGGGTGACCTCATGGGAAGTTACACCTATCGAACAAAATCGTGAGGCCCTTAAGCCAAAGCGGACAATATCTCGATAGTTAAGAATTTGAATTATTACAAATGGTATCATAGCAATATATTAGTCGGAAGATGAAAATTAAGTGTCATACAAGACAGTGCTATGCCATGGGAGCCACCTCTAGAACCCTGTATGGGACAAAGTAATTCATGACGAGAGTCGCCAGTTGAGCTTATAGAGGTCACCTCTAGAATTCTATCTGCATAGTAGATAATTCTAGAATAAAGATGCTGATGAGGACATCAGTTATTTAAGTGGGGGAGATTGTAAAACCACTTAAGTAAAAGAAGTTAAACTCTTAAACAGACATATTTTGATGTAATGGTTGAAATTTCATTAAAAAAACTTTGCAGTTAAGCGTGTTCATCCCAGAGAAATCCTAGGATAAGTGACATCCTGGAAAGTTACACCAATAGGACAAAACTATATGGCCCTTAGGCTAAAGAGGACAATATCTTACTAGTTAAGAGTTTGGGCTATTACAAAACCTGACAAAAGGAACATTGTTAGCATAAATGAGTTGCTTCGTCCAATATTATCTTATAGACCTAGGGTGGATGTTTGTTTAAGATTATGAATTTAAGTCAACCTTAGCTAACAAAGGGTTTTAAATCTTATTAAGCACACCCTATAACTCATTACTCAATGGGGATTTTAACAATTATAAAACATATGGGCTTTGGCCGTAACAGTAAAATAATAGAGTTATTTTGCAGCAAAACTACCCAATCATAGAGCATGTGCCACATCCTTGCTGGCAAAGAATCAACTGAGAATGAATTGTAATAATACATTCCACAAGACACTACTATTTGTGAGCTGAAGTTATTCTTAAATTCATCACCCTTACCAAACCGTTGCGAGGTGCGAATGAATTTTAGTTTTAAGTTTTTGCTGATAAGATTTCTATTTAAATGCTTAGAATTTTATTATATTTTGAAATTTGAAGTTCTAATAAAATTTGAGTATTGAACCCTCCGGTTGAAATTTATATTCAATGCGACTATCATTGGGGTGACATGATTGTCATTTGATCTATATTTTGTAGGAATTTGAGAGGTATCTTAAAAGTTGGGGATCTCCTCTGGTCAAGACTTTCTATCAACCAGGCTATCATCGAGGATTTAAATAATTAGTCATTTGAACATTATTAACTTTGTTTGCTCACTAATAGAAGATTAGATTTAACAATTGATGATTATGAAATCGCTAAAATCGAGAGCTTACGTTTTATGATGAATTTCATCTAGAGAGCTTTTGAAGGCCTAATGTGGAGTTGTGGACTTTAAACTAAATATCCTGATAGATTTGTGATTAGGTGTTCATTTGTTAATCCAAATCATGTCGACTTCAATCCTTTCAAGGATGAGGATAAAACTTGAATATTTAATCCGCACAACATTCTTAGACCTTGAATTTAAAGGTCAAAGCAACGGTTGGAACACATGTGGGATGTATTTTCATATATAAATTACTGACAATCTTTTCCAATGCTTATAATCTTCTTAGAAGTCTTCAGGGGCAGACTTTCCATAAACACCAACTTGTGAGTTGTTTAGCCGATAAGGAGTTTTCTTTCATCTTTGTGGTCAATCATCAAACCATTGCACACCACATACAGCAGGATCGCTAAGCAATTTGTACACACATGCTTGCATATGAATATTCCATATTGCAATTGGATTGCCACGTTCTTGGCGGACAGGGGGGTTGTTCTGCTTTCTTGATTCATAGCAATTGTTGTTTGATAGTCTTTCATAGATTGTCAGAACCACTTCGTTTAGGCATCCCACCTTTTCACAATCATTTTACAGCACATAGATTTCATCAATGCAGACATAGCATTTCATATCTCCTAATCTTTCCCGATCTTAGCATCATCATCATCATCTCAAATTTCTCCACATGCTCGTAATTCTTCCAAGGCCTCTTTAAATTTACCCATGGCTAGATATACTACCCCTTGACTATAATAGCCCTTAGAATATTTAAGGTCCATTTTAATAGCTTTTGAAGCATCTTGCACTGCACTACCATATTCCTCAAACTTGATGTGTGCAAATGCATTAATAACATGAATATATAGATCAATAGCTTGAGAAAACCTAATTGCCTTGAATACTTCTGTTGACTGTAACTGCTGCATGCGACCGACTCCGAATCGGACACGACGATTCACCCACCGACATACACGACACAACCGCCCCTGGTCCCACCTCACAAACGGTCGCTCTTCTCACGAAATAAAAGTGACTCTTCCTCTCATTCGGTGAGGACTCACGCAAAAATCGTAAGGAAGAGAAAGGATTCGCGACTGACCTCTTGCACCGACGCCGATCCCGCGAACTCTCTGGCCTAGCCGACTCCTGCTGTCCTTCCGAACTCGCCTCCACCTGCCGACGCCGGACCACCCTGCCGCCTACTTCGTCGGACCCGCCGACGCCGACCCTGCCGACCAACGCCCTAGCCTCCTCCGTGCGTGAGCCATCGCCATGCCCTAGCTCGATCTGGCTTTGCTCTTTCCCGATTCTTTCTCTCTCTAATATGTATTATATAATATATATTATATAAGATATATATTATATATTATAAGATATGTGATATATATATATATATATATATATATATATATATATATATATATATATATATATATATATATATATATATATATATATATATATAAAAAAAAGAAAGAAGAAGAAGAAAGCAAAAATGGAGAGAAATAGAAATAAAGGATTTTTAACAGATGTCAAAGACCCCGGCCGTCGTACCTTAGGTCCGACCGGGATGGTTTGAAATTGAAGACCTGCGCCGTTGATTTTTAATCCGGACAGATGGTTTTAAAATTCGAAGGCCCCGGCCGTCGCATCTTAGATCCGGCCGGGATGGTTCCAAATTGAAGACCTCGCGCCGTCGATCTTTGATCCGGGCGGGAACAACTACGGCAGTGCCGTCCTGATTTCTCCCTCGGTGGGGAGGAGACGCCGGGAGGCTGCCGAAATTTTCAATGAACTACAGGGGACTTGGACAAAAAAATTAAAAATTGATTTGAACATAATTCAAATTTAAAATCAATTTTAATTCAAATTTGATCAAATAATGTTGAAATTTGGACTCGAACGAGACTTACACTTGAACTTGAATGAGTAGAACAATGGACTTGATCGAACTCAAAGATCAATTTGGGACATGTGGACTTGATTTAATTGATTTTTAATAAATTCAAATCTAAGTGAATATAAACTTTAAAGACAACAAAAGCTTGGACTTGAAGCAAGTGAACTCAACTCGAACTTGGATTTGAACTAAAGTGCAAAGGATTTTGAATTGACTTGAACAAAATGAACTATAAAGAAATTTGATGGAACACACAAGAATTGGGCTTTGGATGAATTAGCAAATCAAAGTTTAAATGCATCATGTTCATCTTGGTGAACAACAAATAATCAATTACCGTGATGACTTCCATCAATTAGTCATGTATAGTCTAGTTGCAAATAGAGGCATAACGATATTTCAATGAACCTTACAACACATGCAAGATGAGTGATTCCTAGTTGAAGATGAAAACCAAATAATTATCAACAAGAAGAGAGAATGACTTGTGGATGAGAACTAGAACCTAAGTCATGCTACCAAAATTCTAATGAAATGCTTCCAATAATTAAGTCTATGTATAATTTCTCATAAAGATCTTCAACTGAGCAACTCTCCAACTGAACAAAACTAAACATAATAACTTTTTGAGCAAGAATAACATTCACAACGACTCTGAAATTGCTCTCAAGCATGATACTCAAACAAAGTTTTAAATGCAAACATGATACTCAAGCATGCTACAATTCACCTATGAGTATGAATAGGGAATTCGTAGTGCCCACAACAACTAGCCTACAAACAAAGACACAATCTCCTACGGGGAAAGAATAGAGGAATTTAGAGCAAGCAAAATAATTCTTCTACAAGCATGATCTAGTAGTGGGGATTGAGCAAAAAACTTTAACGCCACCGAATCCGCAACATGTGTGCAAACGGACAGAAGGCGCTCATAAGCCCTTAAGTGAAATATTGGGCATTTTCTAAATAAAAATCTCTCTCATAATTTGATCATATTTAAATATTTTAAAATACCCCTTATGTATTAAATATGATCCCTTAAACTAAAATCAATCCCTGCATGTGCTCCGGTCAATATGTTAAAAGCATAAACACCAATGATCGAGAATGCTGCGCAGGGTCAAATACTAAAAACCCGGATGTGCTCCAATCATCACATCTAAGTCTTAAATCAAACGATTCGAGAATGCTGCGCGGGCTAAATATTCAAGTTTCATCCTCCTCCTTGAAAGGACTGGAGTTGACATGACTTGAAATAACAAAATACCTTTCAAAATCCTATAAAAATACAAGTGACCTTAATATCACCCCGATGATGGCCGTGTTGATCGAAAATCTCAACCGGAGGGGTCAAATCTCAAATCTCAAATCCAATAAATGTCTAAATATTTGGAATGAAATCAATCACCTAAAAACTTAAAACTAAAAATCATCCACCTCCCGCAATCGTTTGTCGGGGGTGATAAATTTGAAATTAACCTCAGCTCACAAAGAGCGAATGCATGTCGGGTGAATCACTACGATTCATCCTCAAACAGTCTCTTGCCAACAGGGACGTGGCACGTGCCCTCTGATCGGGTGGTTTTGCCGCAAAATGGCACCATTATATTACGATCACAGCCAAAGCCCATATGTTCCCTAAAGGCGTCAAACCCTTGAGCGATGGATCATAGGGTATATTCGATAGGCATAAAGCCCTCTGTTAGCTAAGGTGGATTTGGATATATCCCCTTAGACAAACATCAACCCAGGTCTACAAGGTATTTTTGGACGAAGCAACCCATGGTTGCTGACAAGATGCATTCTGTCAGGTTGGGTTGACTACCTCCTCTGACTAAGTAGACCAGGGATCATGACAGCCGGGACGACAGAACCATGGGATCTTGATCGGGCTCGTCTTCATTCCCCCCACCACCAGTTTTAAGTTTATGGTGATAAATTCTAAATTCCAAATTTCCAATTTTTAAATTCAAAATTTAAACCCTAAATTATTGCTATTATATGATAGGTTTATAACATATTCGACCTCTTTTACGACTAGCCTTAATCGAAAGTTCTCTCCTATTATTGGGAGGGGTAATTAACTATAGGGGCTTGCGCCTATAGGAAACCAGAACTCAGATCAAAAAGTCCTCACCAAATGAGGGCGAAATCTCTGGATAATGTCTTATCTAAAACCCAATATGCCTTCTGAAAATTCCCCCGGAACCTAATATCGTTAAAACTCTCTATCGTCGTCGTCACACAAACACTTAAAAATAAATAGACTGATGGCGCAGAGAGGCCGGGATCACACATACAAAATGAGAATTTTCGGAGCCCACAACTTCATTGGCTAAGATTTTAATTTATTCTGCTCGATCAATATTCGCATTTAAACCTCCATCTACACTCGCCATTAGAATTATAGCTTCTTATAATAATTATGCATACTATATAAGAAGTACCATTTTCATATTTTAACCTCTCAATAACAATAAGCGGCAGAGATGAATATGATAAGATTTATGAGTTGAGGTTATGAGATGGTAGATAGAAGAGAAACCCCAAAATCTGAAAGAACCGCGTGTCGAGGTAGAAGATGAACTTGTGTAATGTTCTTAATTTGAGAATGACCTAGCAATTTTACAATGTCGCTAAGTGTAAACTCTTAATGACTCATAAAATTTATTAATTCTGCATGTATCATATATTGAACCAATTCTAAATTGAGTCAATCATTTTCGAGCAATCAAATCATTTTCCCCTCCCTCTTTTTTTTTAATCAATTGAAATGACATAATTAATTTTTAATTATTATTATTATTAATTTAAATCATTTAAAATGATAAATTATGTTTGAAATTAATTATGTGAAAGTCCATCATTTGAAATTTCAGCAGCCTCTCAACGTCCTCTTTCCGCGAAGGGAGGTTGGGAGACACTTGCAATTAGTTTTTCCCGGTTCAATCTAAGATACAGTGGTGCGAGGTCTTCAATTTAAGTTCTTCTCGACTGGATCTAAGATACAACAATGTGAGGTCTTCAATTTAAGTATTCCTAGCCGGATCTAAAACATAACAGCGCAGGTCTTCAATATTTGTTGTTTAAACAAGCAAGAAAGAGAGAATTTTATAATTTTTAGTATTGAAAAAGAGATGACGACGGCAACGACTGTGAGGTCAGTTGGGGTCAATTCAGTCGATTGAGGATAGGACAAGATTGGGTCAAGAGGGCTTTGGATCAAAGTCAAGTTGGAGGAGATTTGCATGCGGGATGGATGCGAGATCAGGTGTGGGTATGCAGGAGCGACTGCTATCGTGCACGAAAGAGGGAGATTGACATGTCGAGCTGGCGACATGAATCGTGTGCGACTTCCTGTATCTATGTGCAATATTGAGAGACGAGAGAAATGAGAGGAAGTTTCGTGCATGAGAGTTCAAATGAGAAGGAGAGAGAGGGACGGGGGTTTTGTGCCATGAGGTGAGTTACGTGAGGGAACCAACACGTCGTTTGGGTGAACGTGCGTGAGGTGGGATGAGTTGAACGACGGCTTTCGTGTGCGGGCGCTGATCTCGGGTCGGCGTGTGTTCGGGATGCCAGTCAACAGTAATTAATCAAGTTTCTTGGATATTATATTTTCTTTTAATAATCGGGTCGACCTTGGTCAAAAAAGAAAATTATGACAATCTTTTTATCCCAAAGAAGAGCTAACCGATCTTTCTCTAGAAGGCTATCCTCTAATCTTGGCAAAAAAAGATTATTTTATATGACACATTAAATTTATAATTAATTAGAAAAAGGTGGTCAGAAGAGACCAGAGAGGTAGATGCCATTGAAGCGTCTACTACCATGCTCTCATATTGTTAGAGCTCTTATTGGCTTCCTTTTTTACTATTTGATTGGATCGGAAAAAAACCTTGTTAAGAGGAAAGATTTTGGTGCACGTGTTGAGTAGTGGAAGAAGACACGTATTAGAAAAAATACTTTAACTCTGATGCGGAAGCGTCAATCAGTATTGAACACAATGAACACAAAGTATAATCACAAATAGGGCAAACACCAAAATAATGCATAGCATACTTATGTGATTCTATAACTGTTTGACTAAATTCACGACCACAATAATAGATGATGATTTTCACTACATATGAGACATGGAATACTCACAATACTCTCCCCCTCTTCTTTCTCTCTCTTTATATTTATAATTGTCTCAACAAGCATTCCTCCCCAAGTTGCCTATCACCAAACCTTTTCATGAAGGGAAGGTTTAAGTGTTTAACCACTGTTATTTAAAAAAGCTCTCAATTCAATTAAACAATAATATTCTGAATAGAAGGGTTTTGCCATCCAATCTATCCTCATAATCCACATTGATTCTGCTTGTTGCCTACCCATCTCTTCAACATTAATCAATATCCCAACACCACACTATATATCCCATTTAAACATCCAGTCCTCATCATCACTTCACCGTTTCCCAATTACCAACTCATTGTTTCTCTCTTTGATCCCTCTCTTCCCTTCTTCAAAATGTAAGGCTAGAGCTAGGGCTAAAGTTAGGATTAGAGCTCAGCGACATATCGAACACTTCTTATGTCACATCTCCTTCTATCTCAAGGTATTGGTCAAAATTCAAAACCAAGAGAAATGGGGATATAACCTCATCAAGCTCTACTTGTTATTCTATAATTTATTGCTAATCTTTAGATTGAAAGAACGTGTTCATCAAATGGTAAATTCGCCGTTGTGAACTAATAATTATGAAAAACAAGACGACTATAAGCAAACATCTAAGGTCTTGGAACCGCTATATAAATTGAGCCAGCAGTAGCATTGTCATTTCGTACGGATGAGTCATTCAATTGACAGTAAGGTTCCAAATAATGAATAGGTTCTAATTTCAATAGTCAAGAATTAGTTTCCAAGAACATTTTGAGGACAAAGACTTACAAATAACGTGCCCCAAATCTTGGAGAATTGCAAGTAATACAAGCAAAAAGGTATGATGGTCTAACCAGCAACCTGAAACAGAATGATTGTCTCCGAAAGTTATAGGTTCACGTTCATAATACTAAACCAACCTAAATTCCCGTACTCCTCCTAGCACCCTCTATCAAAGACCCAAACTCCATCAAGAGCAATGTTAAAATTCTGAACTCCTCTCTCGCAAACACCATTCAGCTGTTCCCCTTCTCATCATTCATTGGCCAAAACTCATTTTACAGTTGTTCCTCTCAATTCTCTGTCTCCAGCCTGATAATAGAGGAGGTACTTGACCACAAACCAAATTTTTAAGATTTGATGCCCTCAACAGCATTGAAACAAATCTATTCTGATAAACTTTTCACACCCTCATAGACTGCACTTACTGACAACCATCCAATTTTCCTGGATTGCGTTGTCCTTGACACTCTTCCTCCTCTACCATCCCCCATCCTGTTATCACCATTGGCAACAACTTCTCCCTCTCCATAACATCAAATGCAGACTAAACCCAAAAGGCATGAATCCCAACTCCCAACTAGCATAAAGCTCTAACTACAAGGAACAAGGTTTTTTAGTTAATAAATAAAAAAAGGGGGGTAAAGAAGATTAACCTTCCACACATGGGTATCAACTGGAATTGCATGATGTTGGTCAAGGGAAAAAAGAGCAATGCAGGCAGCAACTTTTGGTCCTACTCCAGGCAGGGAACAAAGGGCCTCTAAAACATCCTGCAGATCCATGTTGCGGAGGGAAGCAAGCCATTCCACACCCCCACCGGGCTTTGCATGTAAAGCCTTGATTGCACCAACAATATACTTTGCTCTATTTGTTTGCAACGACATTTAACAGTCAAGACTTAGAAATACAGTATAAACTACAAATGCATTTTGAAGTTAGATGCTCAACATGTTAATTAGCTAAAAAACATAGGAGTTCATTAAAACAAAAACTGCTCTGGGGCCATTTGTTCTTAAAACTAAAATTAAGGTGTATTTAGCAATTCCATAAACTGGACCTTTTGTGAGCAAGGCCTCTAAGGATGACATTTTTTTTATTTATTACAATCCAAAATTTTCATATTCGACACATTGAAGTTTCAACAATGTTACTTATCAAACTTCTTCATGGTGGTTAAATATGAAAATTCAATGATAACAGTCAGACTAGACCCATGCAAAAAGAAGAAGACAGGCCTCCATTTTAAAAAGGGAGACCTTTATTCTTCTATGATTTGTCCATTAAATTTTATTTCATATAGTATGGGATTAAACTTATTAAGCATTATATCCAAATGAAGAGGGTCAAATTTCAGAACATGCATGCCGTCAACCTATTATGAAGCGGGAACAACTACAGAAGAAACTTCCAACGAACTTGAATTCTGAGGAAAAAGAAAAGAAAAAAAAAAGGTTATGCCAGATACATGTGGGAGTGTGATAACATACGACATTTTCTTGAATGGGAATGTGAGATATGAGATTACCAAGCAATTTTGCCGAAATAAAATAGCAAATAAGTAAATAACATAGAGTTGAACTAGTTATGAGAATTTGAAACTGATTTTGATGCTTCTTCGTGGCTGATTGAAGCTGCTTTAATGCGTTGCCTTTCTCTGAGAGTAATATTGCTCATAAGGAAAGGCATAACTTCTAGCAGAGTTTTCACAATTTGCAAATGAAGGAGATATTTATTTTGATTTGAAGATTAAATTTGCTCAATGTTCACGAAATAATAACAAAACAAACCGCCCTGGTTTTGTGCATATCAAATAATACAATGAAGTGGAACGCAAAGACAAGAAAATTTTGTAGGCCAAATTTTTAAAAGGAGTCGATTGTTAATTAGTATTAGTTATAGGAGTTGTGTCAAAGTTAAATTTGAAATCACAGTTTATTGAAACCATGAGAGGGATTTCCGGTTTCTTAAGAAACTGGAAAATGTAAGAAACCGAAAATCCCTTTAACGGTTCCTAACGAAATTGTACACAATGCATTCAATAATTGGAGTGGAGTTATTGGAGAAATAATTGGAGAAATCGTTTGAGTAATTGAATATTTAGATATCGTACAATCATGCACTAATTTTCCTGCGATAATGCATAAATAATGACCGTCAATTATGAGATGTTGGCCGACAATTGCCTCAGTAATTTGTATTATTTCCTGTAATAGTTGAAGAAGCAATAGTGACTTTTATTTTTTAATTATTAAATTTTAGATGAATTAGGATTCTTCTCCACTTATAAATAGATGTGTGCATGAGTAGAAGTAGAAGTGCAAGTTTGCCAGTGAGAGCAGAGTTGTTTGAGTGAGTGCAATCAAGAAGTGTTGGAGTGCGGCAGATTCTCTGTGGTAGATAATTAAGAAGATTAGTCTAATACTTTTATTTATGCATGATTTTGATAATTACATTTTGAAAAATATTTGGTTATTATCTCATTGTTGTGTCGAATTGTGTACACAATTTTAAGTACTCCTAACTGCATAATCTCCAAAAGACGGTATAAGGAGCAGCATGATTCCTCAGGGCTCTCAAACACAAAGCTGATTGCTTTCGGTCTAGCATCCCATATCTTGTTGTCTGTAATTTTGATATCAAATTTAGACTCAATGTGGGCAATAATTTCACGAGGTTCCCGATCTAACTATTGCCTCAATGACGCAGTGATGTAAGAACAAATGAACTTTGATGTGCAATTGTGGTGGCTACTTGAAATGACCAGAAGCATGCACGTGTGCAGTTAGCAATACATGAAACTGTATACACAATTCAACACAGCACAATCAAATAATAACAAATATATTTCAAAATGTAATTACCAAAATCATGCTTAAATAAAAGTATTGAACTAACCTTCTTAATTATCTACCACAGAGAATCCACAGCACTACTTCAACACTTCTTGATTGCTCTCACCGGCAAACTTACTCGGCACGGCGGATTCATTTCATTCTCACTTCTTCTACTCATGCACACATCTATTTATAGAAGAATCCTAATTCATCTAAAATTTAATAATTAAAAATAAAAATCGTTGTTGCACCCCCAACTCCTACAAGAATAATACAAATTATTGAGGTCATTGTCGCCCAGTATCTCATAATCGACAGTCATTATTTACGCATTATCATTGGAAAGTTAGTTAGTGCATGATTATACGGTATGTAAATATCCAATTACTTAAACGGTTTCTCTAATTATTCCTCAATAACTCCAACTATTTCTCCAATTATTGAATGCCTTATGTATGCGTTCATTAAAAACGATTAAAGGGATATCCGGTTTCTACTTAACATGATTTCTTAATACTAGAGCACAACAACACTACCTCAAACAGAAACAGTATACATGGCTCAACTGAAGGGATTTGATGACTCAACCCATCCAGATCATATCTGTCTTCTTCGCAAATCAATATACAGCCTCAAACAAGCATCGTGACAATGGTACAACACGTTCACCTCTTACCTTGTCTCTCTAAGCTTCTCTCACAGTAAGTCAGATCCATCTCTTATAATTCTTATTCAACCTCAAACTCAAATTTATATCTTAATATACGTTGACATCATTCTCATCACCGACAACAACCAACTTGCCATCTCTAATCTCTTGCGACAACTAACAACCAATTTACAATGAAACGCCTTAGATCGGCTCACAACTTTCTTGGTATTCAAATTAGCCTACACACAAATCAATATTTCCTCTCACAACAAGCATACGACTTGTCACGACCCAACCCGACCGGGACGGATCCCGCTCACATCGAGTCGCGGACAAACTCAAACTGACCGAACTGATTCCAGGATCTGGCTTTGGAATTTGTTTCAGAACCTTCTTCCAAACATTTACACAAAAAGACACAGAGCTACTATAAAAATCCAATGCAGCGGAACAGATCATCTATCTTTTCATTCATCAAAAATATTCATATACAAATACAATACATGGCTTCAGATAGAAAGAACAACAGAATAGAAAAGCCATGACTGTACAAAAATCAAAAGTTCAAAATACCTATAACAGATCAGACTCTGAACTCAGAACTCAGAACTCCTACTCCAAGACTTCATTCCCTTTCCCAGAACCTGAAAACCACGCAGAAAACAAGGATGAGCTACAACAGCTCAGCAAGACAACAAACCTCCAATCAAAATCCTCATAGTCCACATCAAACACATCAGACAGAAATCTGAACAGAAATCGGAACAGAATCGTATATCAAATCAGAACAGAATCAGAATCGTACAGATCAGATCAAATCAGAACAGAACAGAAATACATCACATCAGAACTGACAGAACATACCAAAATCAGAAATCAGATTAAATCATATCAGATCAGCATTCATATCAGAACAGACAGAATCGTACGGAAAATCAGCATCGGATCGTATCAGAATCATAATCATACAAATCAGATCGAATTATATCATACGGAAATCGAAAATCATATCATTTCAGAACAGATCAAAAGACAGAACAGATTCCCTGACACTAATAGAATCTCAACGGATTCTGGCCCCTTATGCCTCCCTTCCCAGACACTGACAGAATCTCTCACGGATTCTGGCCCCTTATGCCTCCCTTTGTGCTCATGGCACCAGAACAGATGTGCTTATAGCACCAGAACAGAACTTATCATCGGATCCGGAACTTGTATTCAGAAACAGATTTCAGAGCTCATTTCAGATTTTCCCTGACACAGACAGGATCTCACAGGATCCTGACCCCTTATAACTCCCTTTTTATAGCATACAATCATATCAATTCATTTCATAACAAATCCGGACAACTTCAGAAATCGTACGAAAATCTGGCAGCATAACGGCAGTATACGGAATTTACACAAAATTGACAGAATTAGAATTTTACCAAATTACCACAGAACATTCACAGCAATAATATAAGACTTTTATTCTACTGCCACAATATTTTTAGACATCGTCAAAAATTGCAGTCGAAAGAAAACACCGCGGAATCAAAATTACCCGGTCAAAATTCTCCAGAAAATAATCAAAATGTGCGCACTCGGCACCTCAGAAACATATCAAAAGTTACGCGGAAAAAACTGAACCAATCGGAAAATACGGACGAAATTCGCTAATAAAAACGAAATCCGGACAGAAAAGTCGTTCAAACTTCACCATTCTGAAAATTGAGAAAGGCAGAATGTGCCTTACCTTGCGTACAACACTTTCTCGAACAATCTCGTCGGACGAAAATGGCCCGGCATCGCCCGAAAATCAGCTTTTCCACTTTTCCTCTCGACTTTCTCTCTCCTCAGAAATCAAATATTTATTTTTGATTTTTCTCTCTTCAAAACAGCTGAAATCCCTTATATCCACTTGAGATCGACCCGGCCGATCTCACGATCGTCCTGGCCGATCAGAACAAAATCAAATCGTCCTGGAACGATTTCTCAGGACGATCATGAATTTCCTTGGACGATAAAAACCCCTACTCTCTGACTTGTGCCATGCTCTGATCGGCCCGGGACGATCCCAGATCGGCCCGGACGATACTTACAGGAAAATTTTCCTGGAACTTCTGTACAAAATCTGGAACAACTGTGGGCTCCGAAAAATTCCAATTTTAGGAATGTGTGATCCTAGGGGAATTTTCAGAAGGCAGATTGGGTTTGTAGATAAGACACTACCCAGAGATTTCGCCCTCATTTGGTGAGGACTTTTTGATCTGAGTTCTGGTTTCCTATAGGCGCAAGCCCCTATAGTTAATTACCCCTCCCAATAATAGGAGAGAACTTTCGATTAAGGCTAGTCGTAAAAGATGTCGAATAGGTTATAAACCTATCGTATAATAGCAATAATTTTAGGGTTTAAATCTTGGATTTGAATTTTGAAGTTTAGATTTTAGAATTTATCACCATAAACTTAAAACTGGTGGTGGGGGGGGGATGAAGACGAGCCCGATCAAGATCCCATGGTTCCGTCGTCCCGGGCTGTCATGATCCCTGGTCTACTTAGTCAGAGGAGGTAGTCGACCCAACCTGACAGAAGGCATCTTGTCGGCAGCCATGGGTTGCTTCGTCCAAGAATACCTTGTAGAACTGGGTTGGTATTTGTCTAAGGGGATATATCTGAATCCACCTTAGCTAACAGAGGGCTTTATGCCTATTGGATATACCCTATGATCCATCGCTCAAGGGTTTGACGCTTTTAGGGAACATACGGGCTTTGGCCATGATCGTAATATAATGGTGCCATTTTGCGGCAAAACCACCCGATCAGAGGGCACGTGCCACGTCCCTATTGGCAAGAGACTGTTTGAGGATGAATCGTAGTGATACACCCAACATGCATTCGCTCTTTGTGAGCTGAGGTTAATTTCAAATTTATCACCCCCAACAAACGGTTGCGGGAGGTGAATGATTTTTAGTTTTAAATTTTCAATTGATAGATTTTATTTCAAGAATTTAGATTGGATTTGAGATTTGACATTTGAGACTTTTAATTTGAGATTTGAAATTTGACATTTGAGATTTGAAATTTGACCCCTCCGGTTGAGATTTTCGATCAACATGGCCATCATCGGGGTGACATTGATGCCACTTTTATTTTTGTAAGAATTTGGTAGGAATGGTATTTGAAAAATATTTGTGAATAGACCCCTCCGGTTGATATCTTCGTTCAACACGGCCATCATCGGGGTGACATTGAGGTCACTTGTATTTTCGTAGGATTTTGGGATGCATTTTGTTATTCAAGTCGTGTCAACTCCAGTCCTTTTGAGGAGAATGATGAAACTTGAATATTAGACCCGCGTAGCATTCTCGAATCATCGGATTTGGGACTTAGATGTGAAGATTGGAGCACATGCGGGTCGTAGCATTTGACCCTGTGCAGCATTCTCGACGATTTGAGTTTGTAACTTTAATAGTTCTGTCGGAGCACATGCAGGGGTAGATTTAGTTTAAGGGATCATATTTAATACATAATGGGCATTTTAAAATATTTAAATATGATCCATTTATGAGAATGATTTTATTTAGAAAATAGCCCGAAATTTCATTTAAGGGCCTACGAACGTCTTCTGTCCGCTTGCACACATGTTGCGGATCCGGTGGCGTTATTCCAAATTAGATTTCATTTATAGCACATAGAAGATATCCCTTTGCTGTTAATATCCCACTCAACATAGCTTACAGAAAAATGCTTGTTCAATGGATAGTAGGAGATCATGTTAGTATTCGTAGGAGAATTATCTTGCTCGCTAGAAGCTCTCATATTATCTCCCATAAGTAGACTAATTTATTTGATACAAGCTCTTTGTCCTTGCTTGCAAACTAGTTGTTGTGGGCACTACAAATTCTCTATTCCTTCTTATAGGTGAATTGTAGTATACTTTAGTGTCATGTTGGAGCTTAAAACATATTTGATGGCCAATAGAATGACTCATGTATTTCACATATTCTTTGGCCCATCTCTATATGTAGATGCCATATAGTTAGATGTGAATGTAAGTTTTGGAGAACTAGTCTTTGACTTGGTTATTTTCAACTTCTAGAATTTATTAATCGAACACAACTTCATTAAGAAGAAGATTGAGGTGACAATGACAGCAGTCTTTAACCTTCCTCAAAATAGTTTTCTCTTACATTTTCATCTTTGCAATATGAGTATACCCTTTAACTCATGATTTCAAGTTTCATTTAAATATCACCTTCAAATTCTTCATCCCAATCGCATAAGAGGCTCTCAAATCTTTTTAAGAAAATTCTCCTATCAAGTCAAATTGTCAGTAGAACAAGACATAGTTGTTTCTGCATTTTTTTTTTAATCAATTTGTAGTTGTAGTTGGAGCCAAAGTCAATGCCCATTATCACTCATCGATATGAAGTTAAAATACTCACAATTTTTTTAGAATTGTTTGTGTAATTAATATCATTTATGATTTAATAAGGACTCAAATAATCTTACCATTTCTTTGAGTACAAAAACATTGAAAATTTCTATTTGAATGTCTCACATATCAAGTCAAATTCAAATCAAATTAGATTTGAGTTCATTTCAAGTGTAGGTAAAACATTATTTGATCAAAGTTTATTAAAATTGATTTTTATGTTTGAATTATGCTCAAATCAATTTTAGATTTTGTAGTCCAAGTCCTCTGTAATTCACTGAAAATTTCGGCAGCCTCCCGGCGTCTCCTCCCCACCGAGGGAGAAATCGGGACGGCACTGCCGTAGTTTCTTCCTACCCGGACCTAAGGTCGACAGCGTAGGGGCTTCGAATTTAAATCATCCCACCATGATCTAAGATCGACTGCGTGAGGTCTTCAATTTGGAACCATCCCAGCCGTATCTAAGATGCGACGGCCCGGGGTCTTCAAAATTTTAAAACCATCCCAGTCGGACCTAAGGTACGACGGCCGGGGTCTTCGACACCTGTTTGAAAAATCTTTTTTTTATTATTAAAATTGATTCTATATATTTATTATAATATAATATGACATTATATTATAATATTATTCTGTTATATTAATATAATATAATATAGTTGTTATATTATACTATTATATTAATATATTAATATAATATAACATTTGTATATTATTATATATATTATATAATATATATAATAATATCAATATAACAGAGAGGGAGAGAAACGGGATGAAGCCCGATCAGACTAGGGCAAGGCGTCGGAGGCAGAGGGATCACGCACGGGCTCGGGGTTCCTTGGTCGGCGACGGAGACGGCGGAGGCGGGTTCGGCGAAGGTTTGTCTGGCCGGAGGCAGGGCGGTCCGGCGTCGTCGGCCGGAGTCGGCTAGGGCGCGGCGAGCAGGAACCGACGGGATTCGGCTTGGGTGAGTCGGCCAGCGGTGGAGACAGACGAGAGCAGGTATGAGCTTCGATTTCTCCTTCTCTTTCTCTCTATGCGTGTGAGTGTGCGTGTAACCGTTTGAATGAGAGGAGGTTTTATTTTTGTATCGTGAGTATGTCGGTTCCTGTCGAGAGAGTCGGTGGCGAATCATCGTATCGTTTGGGGCTTCAGTCGGTGGCTTCAGTCGGTTGGTTTTGCCGTTACAGTCAACAACAACATCTGCACTGATCGTCTCGGGACGATTCAGATCGGCCCGGACGATCCTGGAGCAGATTTGATGTTACACGACTCTCCATCCTATAGCAAGCAAATCAAACTCATTGAAATTCTCTATCCAACCCAACCTGCACCAAACTACCACCACTATTCCAGCTGACTCCCCCTCCTTTAAGATCCCAATATGTATCGGAGATTCACCGAATCCCTACAATATTTAATGCTAACACTCCCAGTTATTGCACTCGCAGTTAATCTCCTCTCCCAACACATGCACAACCCTCTACAACAACATATTTACCTTCTCAAACGCCTTCTTCACTATCTCAAAGGCACACTCCACTTTGCCATTCCTATAACCCGCAGTCACCTACATCTTCAGTCTTTCTCAAACGCATACTGGGCGGAAGATCCTATCTCTCGCAAATCAACCTTTGATTACTGCTCTTTCCTAGGTAATACTATTATCTCATGGACAATCAAGAAACAGCACACAGTAGTCAGATCATCCACCGAATCTAAAACTGTGCACTGGTAGCAGTTACAACAAGCATTTTATGGCTTCGACGTCTCTTGATGGAGTTCAGAATTCCATTGGACCAACCAACTGATCTATATTGCGATAACACATCAGATAGCGCACTAGCAAACAATCCAATCTTCCATGCCATAACTAAACACATAGAAATCGATCAAAGATTCATTCTTGATCACATACACAACAACAACATTCGGCTCCTTCCCATCAGCACAGTGGAACAAGTTGCAGACATCCTCACCAAACTGCTCACCACACCAAGATTTCATCAACTCCAATCCAAACTGACGGTCATACCTAAGGTTGTAAGTGAGTCGAGCTTATCGAGCCAGAGCTTCTTAAGGCTCGGCTCGTGAACTCGAGAGCCAGCTCGAAATTATTTTAATTAAATTAATCAGTGAACATATTTTTATTTTAAGAAATAACCGGTTTGAGGTTCTGATCTTCATTAATGATATGGCAGCCTATATGACATGTTCTCAAAAAAGAAGAATAAAAAATATACTTGTTTCGGCTCTTCATTAATGATATGATAGATTTGGTAGCTCTTCATTAATATATGAGAGAATTTTTTAAAAAATATGAATAAAAAATTACTAGTTATTTTCCCAAAAAAAACCTATTGTTTCTAATTTTTGAAATACGGGACAAACACGGGTGGCAAAATGAGAAATTGGGTGGTAAAAATGGGACAAATGCAAAATCAGGGGCAAAATCGAGCTGCTCAAACTCGTTTATAATGGGACGAGCTCGAGTTCGGGCTCACTTTCCGACTGACAAGCCGAGCTCAATAGTGCTAAAACTCGACTCGACTCAACTCAACTCGTTTACACCCTTAGTCATATCAGGCCCATAGAGCACAAAAGCGCTGCCTCTAACAGAATTACAGTTGTTAGAGTACAACAAACAATTAGGGCTGCAAACGAACCGAGCCAAGCCGAGTATGTGAGTGTTCATGTTTGTGTTCATTTAATATCAGCTTGTTCAAGTTTGGTTCATGTTTGTTCGAGCTTTATTGTTTGTGTTCATGTTTGGTTCATTTAATTTATTGAGTGTTCATGTTCGGTTCATGTTCAGTTCATGTTCGTTCGTTTAGTGCTTATCGAGCTTGTTCGCAAACATATTTAATGAATTTTTTTTAACTATCAAACAAACACGTTCATGAACATATCTATGAACAAGCACATTATAATAAAAGCAATTGTCTATGTAACAAAGGCAGATTATTTATATTTATTAATTTTATAATCAAATATTAATTATTTTTATTGAGCTTATTCACGAGTTCAAATTCGAACACGAATCGAACTTCTTATCGAGTTTAATGTCGAGCTTGTTCACGAACTTCAAATGATGTTGTTCGTGAACATAAATGAGCCGAACGCATTAGTGTTCAAGTTTGTTTATTTAAGAATCGAGTATTTAAAATATTGTTCAAGTTTGCTTGTTTAGTTAATTAAATGATCTTTAATCGAACCAAACAACGAATAGCTCGTCAAACGTTTGGTTCGCTTGCAGCCCTACAAACCATATATATATCACTGCCACTCACATACAACAAACTATTTTCATCTCAGCTGTACAAGTGTAAAGCTTCCTAAAGCTAACCTTATATAAACTGATGTAATGCTACAGTGAGAAAGTTGAATGAATATACTACTTGCCATATACTGTATTCTCTGCTTCGTTCTTTTCTCATAGCAGGTTGTAGATTTCTCAGCAGGCAACAGAACTTCTACACTTAAGCATCTGGAAAATAATTTTCCGGTTTTTTAAGAAACCACAAATTCCTTTCCCGGCTTCAATAAATTTTGATTTCATATCCCGATTTTGCTCCTTTTCAGATTTAACTCTGACACAGCTCCTATATAACTAATTCTAATTAATAACCTGATACTTCTAAAATTTTGACCTATCAGAAAAAACTCAGCGAATTACTATGTTTTTGGCCCTTCAGAAATTTACATGTATGAATTCATTATCAATACCAAAACTTGCTAATTAAGAATCAAAGGCTGGATCCTAAAAAGAGCTTACCTGTAACCAAATCCAGCTTCTCTAAGCTGCTGCTCGCTGACAACAGAAAGCCTCTCAAGGGTGGGAAACTGGTGGAAGTGAAACCCACCAACCGACCCCAAATACTCCCCAAAAGAAGACAGAACCCCAACCATCTTCTCAATCCTCGCAATGTTATTGTTCGAAGAGCAGAGGAACTGAAAAACGCACTCCACCGGATCCTGCCGCAAAACGCGGGCCCCGCCATCGAATCGCCGAGAGATCTCATCGAACCGCGGATCCGCCGCAGAAAAGCCTCGCCACATAGCGGTGAGGGAGACCTCGAGGTTAAGATAGTCACTCAGCGCAGCCCGCGCGCAAGAAGCGTCTGAGGAATTGTGAAGAAAGAAGTGGACTCGTCCATAGGGATCTTCATCGGCGTGCTTGAGGGAGAGGAGATGGGGGCCGACGACGCCAGTAAACTGGGAGGGACCAGTGCGACGCCAACGAAATGTCTGGCCAGTGGGCAGAGTGAGGGGAAGTGATAGCTCCGATCTAGGTACGTCGAGCAGCTGCCAATCACTGCCGGCAACGGTGGCGGAATGGAGAAGGGAAGTGGTGAGAGATCTTTGAGTTCGAGACCGAAAGGGGGCCGACGTGTTGGATTCTTCCTTTGGAGGTGTTGTAGGATGTGGAGATGGAAGAGAAGTGGCAGAGAAAATCAGCGGAGTTTTCGGCGGCGGTGTCTTCAGCCGCCGCAGCTGGCTCATGACTCCGCAGAAAGGGCGAAGTTGTTTGGGTAGATGTTGAGCGGGGCAGGGGAAAAGCAGGGATCTCATCAATGTCGCGACCGAGAATGAAAGTCATTAAAGCCCAAATAAGGAGGTTTCTTTACATAAAACTATTGATTACATATATTTAGTAACTAAATTTTATTATTTACGTATATAATATTTAAAATTTTAAATAATCTAAAAAATACCAGTCCCCTCTCCCTCTTTGGTTTATTTTAAAGACTTTTGAGGGAATAAAATGTTAATCAAGTATACTGAATTCATTTTTATTGATACTTATTGATTGTCCAAGGTTTTATTTGATATAGATTTCTTTATATTTTTTTAAATTATTATTTATAAAAAAATGAATTAAATTTTTTTATAATAAAATATTATTTTAAAAAACAGCAATAAAATTGTCCAAAAAAAAAACTAGATGAAGCTTTCATCCAAACTCCGATTAAAATAGGTCACTTCCATTGTACATAATTTATGTACAAATTATATATTTATTGCGTCCTGGAATATTCGCGGCGGTAGAGAAATATATAGTTTAATGTCTTAGCGTTGTACGAAGATCCAGCACACAATCAGATAAGTGAGAGGATGTAGCATTCATAAGTGGCACCAGAGTTTTTACGTGGAAAACCCCTGAAAAAGGGGGAAAAACCACGGGGCCTGGCCCAGTTTGAATGAATCCACTAGTATTTGTAGTCGATTACAAATGAGGCCCTTTCTTAGGAGAAGGCCTTGGATTGATGTAGCAAATGTACATCATATAGATTGCATTACATGGTAAGAGTTACATATACAGGTTTGTTTGGCCTGACGGACCGTAGTCGGCAGGAGACCGTAGTCGGCAGGAGACCGTAGTCGGCCGGAGACCGTAGTCGGCAGGAGATCGTAGTCGGCAGGAGACCTTAGTCGGCCGGAGACCGTAGTCGGCCGGAGACCGTAGTCGGCAGGAGACCTTAGTCGGCCGGAGACCGTAGTCGGCAGGAGACCTTAGTCGGCCGGAGACCGTAGTCGGCCAGAGACCGTAGTCGGCCGGAGACCGTTGTTGGCAGGAAACCGTAGTCGGCCGGAGACCGTTGTCGGCAGGAGACCGTAGTCGGCCGGAGATCGGAGTCGGCGGGAGACCGTAGTTGGCAGGAAACCGTAGTCGGCCGGAGACCGTAGTCGGCAGGAGACCGTAGTCGGCCGGAGACCGTAGTCGGCCGGAGACCGTAGTCGGCCGGAGACCGTAGTCGGCAGGAGACCGTAGTCGGCCGGAGACCGTAGTCGGCAGGAGACCGTAGTCGGCCGGAGACCGGGGTCAGTAAGACCGTTGTCTGTTGATGGAGGTCGAAAGGACCATAGTTGGTAGGAGACAAGGAGTCAGGTGTTAGTCCCAGTGTCACTTGGAAGATCGGATGTTGATGGTCTGGCCTTGAGTAGGACGTCGGGTCTTAAGCAGGACGTCGGGTCTTCAGCATGACGTTGGGTCTTCAGCAGGATGTCGGGACTTAACGTCGGGCCTTGAACAAGACGTCGGGTCTTTGGCAGGAAGTAGGGACTGAGTGTCAGGCCTTGAACAAGACGTCGGGTCTTTGGCAGGATGTAGGGGCTGAGTGTCGGGCCTTGAACAAGACGTCGGGTCTTTGGCAGGACGTCGGGGATGAACGTCGGGCCTTAAGGTGGTGGTCCGGCGAGATTTTGTGGTGGTCCGGCGGTGGTCCGACGAGATTCCTGCGGTGGTCCGGCGAGGTTCTGCGGTGGTCCGGCGGCTGTCGAGGAGGAACTCTTTCCTTCTCTTCTCTTCTTCTCTCTCTTGCTTGAGTCCCCCTCTTATGAGAAATGAGGGCTCTATTTATAGATTTTCTGGAGTGGCATGGCCCGTAAATAGGCATGAGATCAGGGGCGAATAGGGAGTGGTCCAATGGACGGCCGATATTGAATCCTACGATCATACACCGTTCAATGGACATTTGAAGACCTTAGTGATGTCGGAATTCTGTGATCTTGGGCTCGTTGGATTCGTCTCGTCGAGCCCTTCGATTCGAGTATAAGCTCGTCAAAATCAGAGTCCATTTGGTAACTCAAATAGTGGTTTGAACCTTCCAACAGCGCTTCGGATTCATGATTTGGATCCATTTTGACTCGGATTGGGTCGAATTTGGTGTCGTTGGATTCGTATTTCCGAGATGCTCAGTTTGACTGTAAGCTCGCTGAAATCAGAATTCAGGTGCTCCCAGATTTAATTTTTGAAGTTTCCAACTTGATTTTTGCCTCGAGATTCGTGCCCGATCAAGTTAATTTTTGCATGACGTATCAATATTATATATAGATTATGTGAACTTTATTTTTGGACATTTAGACCAATTAAAATAAACTCGCACACAAAAGTCTCGAATTCAAAACCTCTTAGTTGATAGCCTAAGCACCCAATCAACAGGTCAAGATGGTCTGTGTTATGTGAACTATTTTAAGCTTCATTTGGGATGATTTTTTATTAATTTTTAAATCAGCTTTTTAATATAAAAAATTTATTTGTTGTATTAAAAAGCTTTTTTAATAAGCAATAAGAAAGTTTGTCCCGCATAAAACCTTAATGGAGATTCGGACCGCATATAATAATTTCTCCTTAAAAAAGACCTAAAACTCCTAACAAAAAAATCAAGGTGGGCTGCATCTCCCTCTTTAGGGTGAGCGGTGACGCACGGATTGCTCCTCACCAGTTTCTAACTTCACATCAGATCTACACATTTTGCTGCCTCGTTCATTGTTGGAGCGGCGACTCCGTTCGACGCTTATCATGTGATCACCTGTCAGATTGTATTGGCGACTGGAGAGAGCCCCGTCTTTCAAATCCACCGACCTTGCTCCGTCCATATTTGATGTTCATTAGAATTCACCGGGATCTCTACATCCAAGCTTCACTAGACGCCGCCCCAACCGTCCGGCCCAGATTCCGGCCGTACTCCTGAGCTTCATCTCCTTGCATCTCAACAAAAGATTCACCTACATCTGAGAACGTCGCAACTTGTGCTTGGCGTCGTTAGTGCATCTCTAACCGAACGACAAACGAGCGTATGGTTGTTCGGTCGCTCCAGCCGAACGTCAAATTTTTCGTCATTTAATTATGGGTGAACAGTACGACGCCAATATTTGCGTGGCACTGTTCACCTACGCTATTGTTGCGGACTAGAATATACGCGCCAATAGAGTTAAAAATATTCTGTCTCAGCATTGTACGAATATCTAGCACACAAACAAAGTAGAAATAGCAACACCAAGATTTTTACATAGAAAACCCTATAGCATTTATTTAATTATTTAGGGAGATTTACATACATACCACTTTATACTATTCTATTTACATATTTAATACCTGAAATTTTAATATTACATATATACCACTTATACTTCATTTTTATATCAAATATGAGTGACAGAAATGAAATATGTGAGTGATAGAAAGGAAATATGACTAACATATTTGATATTAAAATAGTATAGGGTTGTATGTATGTAATATTAAAGTTTTTGGTGTTAGATATGTAAATAAAATATTATAAAGTAGTATGTATGTAAATTTCCCTAAAATGTATTATTTTTACAAATACTACTCAAAAATTTAAATAGAGATTGGGTATGCGGCCGAGTGGTCGACTGAAGAAATTTCTCACATCTCACCCATGCTCGAATCTCCTAACTGTCCCAAAAAAAAAATCTAAATAATCTTATAAATATCATTCTTCTCACCATTTTTGTTAGGAGAGATCATTCTGTGCGGCATCCAAGAGGCAAATCCGAATGCGCCACGTCACTAGATGCACTGTGCCTTTGTTAGACACATGAAATTTTTTACAATTTAAATATATATATATATATATATATATATATATATATATATATATATATATATATATATATATATATATATATATAATTTTTTTTAAAATTGCTTATTGAATTGGGACTGATTGAAGAAGTTCAATGGAAAAGCAAACTAATTGGTATTTTTTTATCAATATAATTTTCAATTATATAATATAAGAAAAATCTCAAATATTACTTTTCTTAACATCATAGAAATCTTTATTTATATCATCATCATCAGTTCATTAAAAAACTTTATGATTTTTTTTTTATTTTATTTCATTCATTCAATTTTTCTCCAAGCCGTACTAACTTATAGATTTCAAGTTATCAAAATCATATAAGAGTTCTTGCACTCTTTTCTTAACCTATCCTTCAAACTTGGACTTCAAAGAAATACAAAATCCCCTTCAAATAGTTTTGATTTCCAATGCTAAAAATATATAATATTTCATATTTATACTATGTTGCACCGATACACCTATTTATGAAGGCGTGCTGCATCCGATACACCGATACACGGATATGCCTCCGATACGTGTCGGATACGCCAAAGCCGTATCCAATTAAAACACTATTTAATTTCAAAAGGACACACGTGTCCGTTGAAAAACAAAAAGAAATCAGAAAAAAAAGACGTGTCGTATTTACTTCCGCGGTTGCGAGAAAGATTCTCTCATTTCCGAGATGGATTTGAGTTTCTTGATTATATGAAAAAAATTAAAAAAACACTAATCTTTCACTTGATTGGCCTGAATTAGAAGCTATGATATTTATTGAAGATGATATAGAAGTTCAAAGACAAACCAATGAAGAAGATAATTATATCATTACTTCTATTGAATAGTTGAAACTTCATGTGCTAGATAATTTATGTTTATGCTTTTGTTGTTGTACTAGACATTTAATGCTTACTTATATTTTGATATTATAAGATACAAGGCTACAAATGATGTTGTTGTCAATTTTTTGTAATTTCAAATATTATACTTTGATTATTTTCTTAATTTTTATGTATGATTTATAAATTATAATGTTGTGTCCGCGCCGTACCCGTATCCTGTATTTTTATGAATTGACGTATCCCGTATCCGTATCGTGTCGTATCCGTGTCGCCGTATCCGTATCGGTGCAACATAGTATTTATATAATGGCTTATAATATTATGAACCGATATTACATTTTCATTCCGAACCGACATCGAAATATCTTAAGATATATTATGTTAAGGATTAGGAAATATAAATATTTTGCGACACTAATTTCAATGAAAATTAGATAGTGTTCTAACCCGTAATTTGTATCAACATGCCTAACACAAAATTTTTTCCTTATAAAGAAGTCAAAGTATCTCAAGAAATTCTGATGCTAATTATATTTGAATGCATTTAGAAACAATTAAATTTACTTCGAAATTGTCGCAATGTAGATTCTTTACATATTGCATTAATTACAATACAATATAATAATTTTAAAGTTGTAAAAAAACAACCATGTTTCATTATTTCGGTGATGATATATGTTTGTATAATTTAGATCTCAACGATCAAATGTTTGTTAAATTTGACTATCAAACCATTTTAACTCCATTTTTAAATTTTAATATAATTATCTTTGATAAGTCATAAAAAATCACCTTAGTCAAGCACAAATCTTTATATATATATATATATATATATATATTATATAAATATTAAATTAATTTGGGACATACAAACTCCAATTGCAGCAAACTTATACTCAAATTGAATGTTTCAATGAAATGAAACCCAATGACACTAAAATCGGTTCAATCCGAACCCAAATGAGCACAAATTAAGAGATTAAAGCATTTTTGTAAGTTCTAATGCATTAATTGGATGATCAAATGATAAAAAAATATGATATACTTATAATCGAATCGAGCAGCTCGACGGGAAAAATCCAATGAGCCCAATATCATTTTATTCTGACATCATGGAGGCACTTAAATGTTAATGGAAAGCATCATAATTGAGAGGATCAATATGGACCGTTCAATTGAGCACTCCGAATTTTGTTATGAATTTACTACATATTTTATGAGATATGTCACTCTCAAATTTTATAAATAACCCCCTCTTCCCACATCAAAGGGGGCTTAGACTTTTGGAGGCTTAGACCCAAGGCTTACTCAAGAAAGCTCTAAGGCTTAAAGCATCCTGGAGCTCCACCCCAACAAATTCGTCGGCGAACCCTCATCACCAGGTGTCTACAATTGGACCTTTACACGACTATCGTCATCGAACCTTTGTCCTGGCGCCATCATTGGACCTTCATCTGTCCTCCATCGCCCACTGACCACGGTCCCTCCGACCTATCTGATAAGGTCAACATTAATTTGATAAGGTCAACATTATCACTCAATTATAAGCTTCTTAAAGTAGCAAGATGTCAAAAAAAAAAAAAGGAAAAATGGTAAAAAAAAAAATAATAATAATAAAAAAAAAATAGTCACGTGGACGGTAGCAGTATCTATCTGCACAAGGCAAACAGCAAGGGACCACCGACCACTTACATTTATTTAATTTGGCAGAAAATAAAGGAGAAATAGATGTCTATCTACGCTATTGAAGTATTGATTGGCAAATAGAGCCACAGAACGAATTCTCATCAATAATATAGGTTCAAATCTGGAATTCTCCAGCTTCCAATTGGTCAACTTTCTCTGGCCTATTTCCGCCCATTAATTTAAATTGGTCAGTCCCATCAAATATTTTGCCATGGAATAAATTGATAGTTTAATTAATTAGCAAATTATAGGTCTACAAATTGATCAATTTTGGTTGACCGTTGGGTTTAGGCAGCATTTGTAATTTTGAAGCTTGGGTTAACTCGGGCTCACGCAACCCAACTGAACTTATCAATTTATTTTATTAAGTGTGGAGATGAAGTTTTATTAATATTCTTAGTTAAAATTATTCTTAATTTTTTTATATAATGGAGGCTAATAGCTTAAGATTCTTCACACAAAATTAATCTATGATGATCAACTTTGATATGACATCAAAATTTTATCTTGATCAGGCATGAATCTTAAGGCAGAAATCAAGTTCGAAACTTACAAAATTAAACTCGGGGCAATTTGAACTCCTATTTCAGCAAACTAACAATCAAACTAAATGTCTCAAAAATAAGACACCAAATTCGACCTAATCCGAGCTCAAATGGGCCTAAATCGAAGACCTGAAGCACATTTGGAAGGTTCAATCCATAGTTTGGATTACCAAACAATTTCCAAATGTGTCGTGCTTATAATCGAATCGAGCGACTCGACGAGACGAATCCAACGAGCTCAAGATCAACAAATTCGGATATCATTAAGACATTTAAATGCACAATAAACTGTCCATAATCAAGGGATTCGACATCGGTCGTCCGTTCAAACCACTCCCAATTTACCCTTGATCTTTCTCTTATTTACTGGTCATGTCACTTTCAGAAAACTATAAATTGACATCTCATTTCTCATGAGAGGAGACCCAAACAAGAAGATAAGAGAAGGAGGCAAGAATAGAATAGAAGGAAGCAATGAAACAAAAAGAGAAGGACAAAAAAAGGAAGAGAGCTATATTGCCACCAGACTCCTCCTCGACCATCGCTGGACTTCCACCAGGCAGTTGACCGACATTAGAGTTCTGCCCGATTTCCAACTGACACTGAAGTTCTGTCCAGTCGCCGACTGACGCCGGAGTTCTGCCCGACAGCCTACTGACGTCGAATTTTCGCCCGACCGTCAATTGAAGCCAAATTTTCGTCTGACCACCAAACGTCACCGGATTTACAATCTCCGTTTGTAATTGAATTTCAACATGGGGAGTTGACTATTGTAATATTATCGTCCTCAATTTTAGAGATGAGTCAACCTCTAGTAATCTAAGCAAACACTAGTGAAATCCTGTCAACTGGAGCTGGCCACCACCAACAGTCGCCTGCCATCTCCGCCTACCTTTGGCCACCACTGTGGAGCATAGCTACTCGTCGTGGGCCACCACTGAGAACGCCAGCCAACACCACCACCACCACCACCACCACCACCCATTGCCGATTATTGGCCATCATCATCGCCATCCGCCGTAGATCACCACCGCTGCCACCCTCCAACCACCATCATCGTTGGACTCAGCCAATCATCATCTGCCGACCACCACAAACTCCATCCGCTAGCCACGACTATCACCCCTTACCGATCGTCACAATCTTTAAACTTTATACTACATTAATCAATAAAAAAATCACACTCATCCAAAATAACTCTAAATTATTTATTTTATATATAAATAGAAAGAAAAAAAATCAGAAATATTTTGGTAGACTAAAATGCATTAATTGACGTGCCAGTTTCTTCAAGAAAGCATTGATTTTGGAGTGTGAATTAATAGTTTCTTAAGATATTTAGCAAGTAATCGGGTACAGTAATGGCTACATATGTTCTCATAATTATATTTTACCCCTCTACTTCTTGCACAAATTTATTACTGATTTTGTGGCTTAAGATATAGCTGTCCACCTTTCTTGCCGATTGCAGCTGTTTTTTTTTTTTTTTTTAATTATTTTTATTTTGCGAAGTATGAGGGGCAGAGCCGGTGCCATTAGCCAAAAAGATCAAAATACCTTGTTGTTGGAAAGTAAGTAAATAGCTCAGCAGCGAGCTGAAAATATAATAAAAAAGAAAGAACAATAAGATTTAATGTGAAATTTTTGAATTTGAGAAAAAATTATGGAGCCTCAAAACACCAAGGAATTCAACATTAAATTTTGGGAGAAATAGTACACCTTCATCATTCAAAACTAAAAAGAGACACACAAAAACTTTTTAAGTGATCCAATCCTTCAACTTAAACATGAAAAATGAGAAATAAAATTGCTCAGCGGGACTCGCAGTGTCATGGCGCTTCGCTCTCTATCTTTAGCCTAACTAGCAACATCGAGGTTTGGAGCGTCGATGTGCTCCACTCTTTGTCTCCAACTAGCTTGAGTATATAGCACCGCAACATTGTATGATTGTGTAAATTTTTTTTATTTTTTTTTTCGGGGGTTGGGGAGGCCTCTGATAAGCTCAACCAATTGAATTCAGGTATGAGTTGTTGGGGAAGTAAAATCACATGGCAAAACAAGCAAGAAATGGAAAATTGCAACGAAAAGAAAGAACATTATGATTTAATATGGAAAACTAAAAAATTGAGAAAAAAAACACAGAGCTACACCACTCTTGTGTTTGAGTTGCAGTATTGTGGCACCGACGATGGGAACACCACTATGTTCCACTCTATATCTCGTGCATGAGACGCAACGCTCAATTTGGAGTGTTGCGGCGCACCGCTCTCTATCTATCTCCAAGCAAACAATATAGTGTTGCAGCGCTAGCTATGCAATATTACAAAAGCAACCGAACCTAAGTAGGAGGAGGCCCCCTGCAACCCTCAGCGAGCTCGATCAAAGAGGTTTGAGGTAAGCAGTACAACATTTGATCGCCACAATTAGATTTCATACATAACTCAGATGGGCCAATAGTACAACCAAATTGATCAAGGCAATTAGATTCTCAAAAAAACTAACACAAATCTCACTTGGGCTGATCATAATAGATAAAAATATCAACTTAACGGCATATTCTTAAGGATTAAATTGCTGAATAGGTGAAACAATCTCAATCGAGTCAAACTAGCTTGGTTACATCTTTCACTGTTCAAAGCTGTCTAGTCGTGTACGTGTGGATCGTCAATTCGTCATCATCCAATTAAATAACCCAATATAATATCTAAAAATTTATAATTATGATATAATAATTAGGTAAATTAAATAGGTATGTAATAAATTCTTATAACAATAAATCTATTTTAATTACACACAATATAATAAATATATTTGAATTCAAATGAAAATGAAATAATCACATAATATATAAACTATGAATTAAGATATAAAAAAATGTTAGAAATTAAAAAAAAAGAAAATATTTTAAAATTATAACTAAATAAATCGAAAAAAAGTTAGAAGTAAACAAGTGTTAAATTATTTTTTCCATATATTTTAAATAGAAGAAAAAAGATTGGCTTAATTTTAAATAATATATTATAAAATTGAATTTAAATATTTTAAAATTAATGGGCATGTGTAACCAAACGTAGAGATGCATTCGGATATTCACTTAAAATTTGACATGTGGAGTGCACATTAGTTGCAGTTTTGTGCCATTTGCATGTGATTTGCCTGCACTTTAGTTGCACTTTAACTATTCTTTTGTTGCACTTTTTTACTGCGTCATGACTGTGCTTGGCTTAAAGTTTCAAGGAGACATTAAATATATAAAGTAAAAAATAAATCAAAATAAATATCTACGTGTCCACTCCACGTGTTAACATTTTATTGGAGTTCGGACGTACCTCTATGTCCGGTCTCCACTGTACATCCAGTCTCCACACCTAATAATTTTCCCCTTCTTAGTTGGTTTACAATTAAATCAAGACACGTGACTTTTCTCATTTATACGAGAAATTATTATGTGTGGTCACCGAATACCGTTCAGAGACGAATCATGACGTACTATGTCGTCATTTTGTTATATACCAATATTATGTACCACTGCATACTGGATAATGTGACATATTTTGATTCACCTTTGGACAGTCTAATGACCACACGAAATAATTTCTCCACCTATACACACTTTTCCTCACTTATAAACATGATGTATATAAGATAAAATTTTATACATTATATATATAAATTATACCTATCATATATATAAGTGAAAAAAAAAAATTTACATGTCATAATTTAATTGAAGTTCGGACATAGAACTATATCCAGCTTAGCACAAAATAAATTGTCCCGTTTCACACTATACTTTTTTTTTTTTTTTTGGGACATTTAGGCCATTTAAGGCAAATTCACGCACACAACGCATACACATGGACTCGAACTTTGGACCTCTTAGTTGGAAGCCTAAGCTCTCAATCCAACACGTCGACGGTTGCACGAAACCGCATTCAATATAATTTCCATGGCAGATATTATAGAATTATTGGCAATATAAACCACCCTTAGGAATCCAAAGAGGCAAAGACCAGAGCAGAACGCCTTCCGCCCGCCGGAGCTCTCCTCTCTCACTTTTCCCATCCAACAAGATATAACCCCTTCGTTTCCAAGTCGAAAGAAATTAAGAGAAGGAATGGGGGATGAGTTGCAGAGCCCCGGAGAGCTGGTGAGCGAGCTCCGCGAGAGCTTCAGGTCAGGGAAGACGAGGAGCTACAAATGGAGAAAGACGCAGTTGAAGGGCATTCTGCGTATGATTGTCGAGAAGGAGACGGAGATCACGGACGCTCTCTACGTCGACCTTTCCAAGCCGAAGTTCGAGTCATTTATCCAAGAGGTTCCAAACTCTCTTCCTATTGATCTCTTCTGATTCTCTTCTTTTTCTTTGCGAATTTAATCTCAAATTCATCATCTTTTTAATTAAAAGTTTAAGCACCCAACAAACAGATTAAAATCTTTTAGGTTATCTGCGCTCACCGAATCAATTTCGGAAAGCGGTAACTTAATCTTTTTTTATGAAAACTATATTGATTTTCCAGCATTGAGATAGGGATAATATATTGATTTGGTGGAGCATTACTGTTCAAATTATGACTTCGTTTGGCAGAGCTTTTTTTCTGCGTTTTTAATTGGATTTTTAGTAAAAAATTGGATTAAAAACTTCTTTATAAAGAATTAAGAAAGTTGTCCCTAACGCATAAGATATTTTGATTCAAATTTTCTTCCATAAGCTATCCACCTACCTTTGACTTCCTTCTTTTTTTTAACGAAGAGTATAAGTTAGAGGTTTATTATTATTATTATTATTATATGTAAGGAATATTATATAAATTTGATTTGATCTATCAAAGAAGTAATTTTGTCAGTTTTCGGTCATAGATTGTTTGAGACTTTGGTTGCATTAAATTGTTGAACTGGCTACACACTGTTGATAGGATCAAAGGAGTAATGAATGGGGGCTCCGAAACAAATAAACATAGAGCAAAAATTGATGCTTCTTCACTTATCAAATAAATTCCTAATTTTATTATTTAATTTATACCACCCAGGAGTTGATTTAAGTAGGATTTCGTAAATCTTCTAAATCAAGATTTCAAAATTTCTGAGGAGTCTAAATCCTCAGAACTTTTTGATAACATTCATGATAAATCCTATTAAATCCCGTGTGACTGGTTGACTATAGAGCAATTTTAACAAGCATACTCTTTCTCTCTGGCCAATGGATTTTGTAAATTCGGCAAAAACATGATTTCAAAAATCCGGGATTTAGCACAAAAAGGCGGAATTTTCCGTCTACATTGGCTTTCATTTGCCGTGAAATTTGGTTTTGCATTTTAGGTCGTTTGGCTGGATTTTGCTCAAATCTGCCTCAAATCCGGCCTAAATCCTGCTACCAAACAGCCCCTAGGTGAGTAGTATTATTTGATAATTGGACTCAGGTATTTTAATTTAGAGATAAAAGAGATACATACAAATTAGGGGAAATGAAAATAAGGAGATTCACATAAATAAAAATTTGAGGATTTCTAAACTAAAAATAAAAGAATAAATATAAATTTTCAATGTTCTTTTTTTTTTGGGTGGGGGTTTTGGGTGGGGGTTGGGGGGGAATTCTCACTGTTCTTACTCATCCTTCTACTATGCTAATATAAATGTCAAAACTAATTATAAAATTTCTTTTTGTTTAACTTCCATAAAAACAGATGTTTAATTTACTTTTCTGTTAAAACGTCCCATTAAAAAAAAATCTGTCCTTTCTTTTTTTTTTAAAAAAAATTTCTTTTTAATTCTGTCATCAGATTTTTTTTCTCTCATTTATTATCAATCAGAATGTTTGAATCTTTTCACCAAATGAGAGAGAGAAGGAGAGACAGAGATCGAGAACGAAAGAGAAATGACAAAAGAGCGAAGAGAAAGAGAAGATAGAGACGGAAGAGAGTGACAGAGATAGGGGGGGAGAGAGAAGCAAAGACAGCTATAGCCTATAGGGTGACGTAGGAGAAGATTATTTTTTTCACAGTGCACTTTTGGATAAGATCTGAGTTTTAAGATCTGCCAATATGGCAAATTAAGGCCAAATAGTGGAAATTAGAAAAAAAGAAATATTTCTGGGTGTAATTGAGAAAAAATTATTCTGTCTGGACACCGGGTGATTCGGATGTTAATTAATTAAAATAAGCCATGTTATATGATACAATGAGGTACTTAACATCAATATCGAGCAAAAAAAGTAACATGACAGGTTCTGATTAGCCTCCATATCCGCACTGAATAATTTTTTTGGGACATAGTTTTAATGTTGAAGCTCAAATTTAATAAAATAGTTATTCAATTTAAGATTAGTGGCAATAAATTTCAAAAATTTTATCTGCTAAACTAGTTAACACCCACATAGGCGTTTGTAAACATCAAGCCATACCACAATCATACAACTATCTTCCATAGTAGAATCCTCATCTATGGAACACTTAACTTAATATTATGCTTCTCTTTTAATGACCAACATTTTGCACCATAAAGCATTGCGGGTCTCACCACCTTCTTATAGAATTTTCCCTTAAGTTTGAGGGGAAATTTTCTATCACACAACAAGCCGGATGCATTCCTCCACTTCAACCATCCAACTTGAATTCTACTAATAATATTCCCATCTATTTTACCATCATTTTGAACAATAGACCCAATATATCTAAAATGTGTACTCTTATTAATGACTTGATCGCCCAAAGTTACAATCCTTCAACTAGATCTATTACTACTAAAATTACCCTCCATATATTTGGTTTTAGATTTACTCAAACGAAAACTTTTATACGCTAAAGTTGACCTCCATAATTCAAGTTTACCTTCAACTCCCTCTCTAGTCTTATCAACAAGAAGAATAACATCAGCAAAAAGTATACACCAGGGTACAACCCCTTGCAAATATCTAGTCAGAACATCCATGACTAAAGCAAAAAGATATGGGATTAAGGCTCATCCTTGATTTAATCTAACTGAAATAGGAAAATACTTGGTCAAACCACCTTGCTTGATAACCCCTATTATACCAATTTCCTTATGCCCAATTTACTTATGCCCAATTTACTTATGCCAACTTAATTATTAATTTATCAAAACATTTTAGGGGATCTAAGTGTAACAGTATAGCATTAATTTTCTATTTTTATTCTTTATGGAAGCAGCAATTGAGTAATTTCTTACACTTGCTTCCACAATGCAGATTACATTGGCAAAGCATTCCTGCGAGTTGACTCTAAAAGAATTGGAGCATTGGATGAAACCAGAGAAGGTAACGACAAATAAACACATGGAAAAAAGAAATTGATTACTGTGTCTTTTTCTTCATGATGACTCTATAGCCTTTGGATTAACTTTGATGAAGGAAAAAGCAGAAGAGCTTGATGTGAGCTAAAATTTTCAGCTGAATTTTGAATGACATTAGATTGAAATCATAAAAATATAAAGAAAATCCGCAGGTCTCAAGCATACTCACAGCATTCCCTTCATCATCCAAGATTGTATCGGAGCCTCTTGGTGTTGTGTTGATCATTTCAGCTTGGAACTTTCCCTTTTGTATGTATAATTATCCATTGTTTTATACAATTCAGTAACCATTTTTTTATCAAATTATCTGCATAGTGTATTTTTTATTGTTCAGATTAGTGATGCCCAAATATTCATAAATTTTAAATCTATTTACTTGCAAATGAAACTACTTTCAGTAAGAAAAAGAAACAGATATTCCTGATTTTGAGAAGTGCACTTTTTTTAATTTATATAAAGCAATCAGTAGTTTCTTCTGTTTGTCTAATCATAAATTTTTGCATAACCTTACTTTATTTACTTGTTTTTTTTAAAAGGAAAAAAAAAGCTCAAAATAACGTAACCCCCTGACTATTCATACGTGGTTAATTGGACCCTAGAGTTTCATATTATCCAATTTAGTTCTATTATACAAAATATATCTCAAGTAGTCCCTCAAGAACTAAATTGAAACAATTTTGTATGGTTGAGGGACAAATTTGGGATCAATTTTGTATCTCAAATTCTGTTAAAATTGAGAGACCAATTTTATATAATCGGAAGACTACATTGGAGAAATATAATACTCTGGTACTAAATTGACTACACACAAATAGTCCATGTATTATTTTAAATGTCCTATCTGTTTTAAAAGATCATCAATAGCTCCTAAAAAAATCTCCATTGCAATTGATTGAATCACATGCATGCACTTATCACATACCCATCATCACAAAGCATTTTCCAAAAGTGCACTATTTTTAATCCATATATGAGATTAGTAGCTTCCTCTGATAGCATGCCCACAAATTTTTCATGACCTTGCTATATTTTTATGAAGCTCTTTATAAATTTTTTTCAGTGCAATTAAATGAATCACATGGCATATGTACTTTTATCACATGCTCATCATCACGAAACTTTTTTTTTATTATTATTTCAAATGGTTGCAGAATTAGGGGCATCTTAGTGGGACTTCTTGGTCCAGTATGAAATCTCTTGAGCCACCTTGTTTCGTTCAGAGCTTTAACATGGCTTGTGTTCGAACACTTTTTGGTTAAATTTGTATTTTTATAACATCATTGTCATGTTGCTTTTGTTTAACTCTGTTTGATCATATGTACATATCTCTATTTTTTTAAATATATGCACATACTTGAAAACTTAATAGCAACAATATAGGCTTCATTTGGGATGGCTTTCTTACTGCTTCTTAAAGAAGCTTTCTAGTACTAAATTTTTTGTACTTGAAAGCTGCTTAAGAAGTAAAAAAGTCATCCCAAATAAAGCTATAATCTTGCTTAGGTTTTGAGTTCAATGGATTTGCTTTTGTCCAACATTGTGATGTAATTTGAAAATTAGTTTTTTTTTTTAATTTTCGAGTAAATTTGAAGTTTCTTTTTGGTTGATTTTATGCAATCATTTTTCTCAAGATAAGCTTATCTTGCTCTCTTCCCAGTGTTAGGTATAGATCCTGTAATTGGAGCTATTGCAGCAGGTAATGCTGTCGTTCTCAAGCCATCAGAAATTTCGCCTGCTACATCATCATTATTTGCCAGAATATTGCCAAGTTATGTTGATAGCTCCTGTATCAAAATTTTTGAGGGGTCTATTCCTGAGACAACACGCCTTCTTGAGCAGAAATGGGATAAAATACTTTATACAGGTTAGGCTATTATTTCACTTCATATATAATTGGAAACACCTTCCATCTAATGTTAGGATAGTGATAAAATTTTGAAAAAAAAATAAATGAAAATGAATAATAACCACATCAAAGATCATAATCATGAGACACAAGTTTATGTGATTAGGTGAGACTCATTTATGTCCATGACCACACAAAGATCAAATACTCCATTAAACTTTAAAAGAATAGCTCATCAAGATTTGTTTTTTTTTATATTTTGAAATTAATGATAGAGATATTCCTCTCTCTATATTAATAATTGAGAATGAACTCAAGCATTTATTATGAAAATGAGAGTTGAACTTAGAGAAGAAGACATTGATGCATTTATCATCTTTCATTTTCTGTTGTGAAATCTTTTTCCTCTCTATCCTTCTCTGCTATAAGGGTTTCTTCCTATTATGGTTAAAAGCTTAAGCCCCTCTTCCATTTCTCCCCTCTACTTTCTATTTTCTAATAACATTGAGACGCTTCAATATAATGCAATCATCTCCTTTTATTATGCTTAGAGGTGATAGATAACAAGTTAGAATATGTTATGTAGTTATTAGGTAGGAAAGGTTAGGTAATAAATTATAGGATTTTGGTAGAGGATGATGATTAAGCAGTTTCTATGAGTTAAAAATTTATCTTCACATCTCAACATTGTAAATGGCTTCAACATATTATAGTAAATATACTATAAGCTATCTTATAAAAATGTAATATGTTTATTGCAGGAAACGCAGTAGTAGCTCGCATTATCTTGGCTGCTGCTGCAAAGCACTTAACGCCAGTTGTCTTGGAACTTGGTGGAAAATGTCCTGTTGTTGTGGATTCTGATATTGACTTAAAAGTAAATATGCGTTATATATTAAGGTTTCGTTTGGAATTATTTTCTTACTGCTTCTTAAAGCAATTTTTTAGTATAAAAATTTTATTTGTTATACTAAAAAACTGCTTTAATAAGTAGTAAGAAAGCCATTCCAAACGAAACCTAAATCAGTTAATCTTACAAGCTTTATATCATAATCTGATTGTAAATGGAGATTTAACATTTTTATTTTTATTTTGTCTTTCAGGCTGCAGCAAGAAGGATTGTTGTTGGCAAGTGGGGAACCAATAATGGACAAGCTTGCATTGCACCAGATTATATTATAACCACTAAATCTTTTAGTCCAAAACTGGTATGAATTCTTTTAATAAAGAAGGGAAGGAGGGAGCTCAGGGAGGGATTGGGGTTTCTTGTGTTCTTATATATTAGTCTACTTTTTAAATAGGTAGATGCTCTAAAGATTACTTTGGAGAAATTTTATGGGAAGGAACCAATGAAATCAGAAGATCTATCCCGTGTTGTGAATTCCAATCATTTTTCACGCTTGACAAGGCTACTAGCTGATGAGAAAGCTTCAGACAAAGTCATTCATGGAGGAGAGAGGGATGAGAAGCAATTGTAAGTATTTTTTCCAACTTTTTAATCAAATTCCATTAAGTTTCATCTAATTAACACACTTTTTTCTTTAACACTACAGGAAAATTGCTCCCACTCTCTTACTAGACATTCCAGATGATTCTTTAATGATGCAGGAAGAGATCTTTGGCCCTCTGCTTCCTATTATAACGGTAATAACAGGTCATTTAGTCTAATTTTTCTTACCCTTACATTGCAATAATCTTCAGTGAAATAATTCATCAATAGAGTTCATTCTAATGAAGCTAAGTACAGCGAGTAACATATTCATCAAAATATTGACTATAAGTATTTTAAGAAATGTTCCCTCTCTAATTTGACAAGGTTGACAATTTAGAGGAGAGCTTTGATTTGATAAACTCCAAGCCAAAGCCTCTTGCTGCTTATCTGTTCACGACGAGCAAGAAACTCAAGGGAAAATTCCTGAACTCTGTATCTGCTGGAGGGATGCTCATCAATGACACAACCATTCATGTAATCTCTCCATCTTCAAGCTTATAATCCTCCAGCTTCTACATGAACACTTGAACTATCATGTTGATTTTTCTACTCACGTCTTGCAGTTTACAAATACTAATTTGCCTTTCGGCGGTGTGGGAGAAAGTGGAATGGGATCATACCATGGCAAATTCTCATTTGATGCATTTACTCATAAGAAAGGTGTTCTACATAGAAGCTTTGTAGGCGAAGTTTCTGCAAGATATCCTCCATATACACCCAGAAAACAGAAGTTCCTTAAGGCTGTTCTCAATGGTGACATTACAGACTTGGTTCTTTCTGTGTTTGGATGGTTAAAATCGTAATTGCTTGCGTTATTTCTCTCTCTAATCTTCTTCAACATATGAATTTGAAGCATATCGATATTGTGACAAATGATTGAAATAATACCTCAGAATTGTGGGAAGATTGTACCTTCCAATGTTTAGTGTTTTATATATTTCATTGTGTGTTACTTAGTTCCGGAAAGGTGGATCAATTATATTTTGTTCAGTGCTGTACTTTGGACTAAAGGTTTATTTGAATTTCCATATAATAAACAAAGTAGTCTAACCTTTTTATGGAGAGATAATTATGTGCGGCAATCAGACAGGAAGAACCATCCGGATATATGAGTGTATTCATTATGTACATATTTATACACATTGTATATCAAATCAATATACGCATACTATGTACACTCACAATACGGACAATTCTTCCCGTCCGGATGCCGCACATAATAATTTCTCCTTTTTAGGAGGATTAATCCTCAAAGTAGTTTTGTTCTTGTTAATCTTAGAGGCTTTAGCTGATTGGTTAAAAGTTAAAACTCAACTCCAATCACTCCTACCAGACAAAATTCATGATCTTCTACAAGCAAACTTATTGCTTACAATCATGATCCCCTCGAGAACCCAGTATTGTCATATAGGACCCTATCAATCTCGATGTCCCTTAAATCTCACTAGCCTTGCATTTGCCAAAATGCGCACAATGCTTTTATTGCACTCATCTCTTCATATGCTTCTGTCTGAAACTTTGCACTTACTTGGCCTTCATCCATACTAATGGCCTTTGCCTACATTTGAGCACACTTGACTACTTTTTAGCTATTTGTTATGTATGTATGTGTGTCATGCATTTGTTGATTGTACACAACTTATTTTACTATTGGTACAACAATTAAGGTTATTTATTTATTTATTTATTTTTTAATAAAACTTAGGGCGGAGCTTACGCATTAACAATGATAAAAATTTCACATCCTTAAAGGATCAGAATCTCGTTAAAAATACAACATTTGAAAGAAAATTTGAGAGCTTTAAATCCTACTTAATACAAGAAATTAAAAAGCAAATCAAAGCACAGTAAAAGCTGAAATACAAATAAAGGAACAACATCAGCACCAACCACAACATCCAAAAAGGCACCCCAATGCATGGCCAAGCGACACAGTCATCACCAACAGCAACCCAAGTGATCTGGATCAAATCCAAGTAAAGAAAGCGCCACCCTGCAAACAATGCTAAACATAGAGACTAGAAAAAATAAAGAAGAATGTAGGAGCACTTCTCCCACAACCAATAATAAAGAACCAACAGAAAAAAAAAAGGGAGGAAAAGGAGGCTGAATTAGCAAATACTCAAATCAACAAAACCAATCACTTCTTTCTTATTTTACGCCTACCCTGCTTGCCAACACCATGAAATTGGACTTTTTTAGCACGATGACTTACATTCAAGCTATACTCATAAAAATCATCCTCTATATCATCCAAACCGTCTCTAGCATTCCTACAAGGAGAGGAGCAAGACCCATCCAAGCAATCCGAATGGCCCACATAACTCAAGTTGAATTTGGAAACCAATTGATTTTTCAATTCTTCAGAAGAAATAAGTGCAATAGGAGCATCCACAACCGGCACATTCACAGTTGTCCCCAAACAACTATCTGAAACATCATTAGCTACCAAAGAAATTGGAGCAATAGAATTAGGAAATTCAATATTATTATCCAAAGTTGTACCCAAAAAAGTAAGATGTTGAGTATCCAAACCAACAATTGTGTCAGCCTTCTCAATAGGCCCAACATAAACCAATCCATCCAAAGGACTTGAAGCATCACAGTCCACTTGATCCACATAATCCAAATTCTTAATGGGAGATTCAATAGGAGAAGCAATATAATTAGTCATACAAGCATCAATTCCCATAATCGCAACCTCAGACTCATTAGTAGCAAAAGAAGCAGGCATAGGCATAACAACAATTGACGACAAAACATCCTCCTCACCAGGACCAACAACAACCCCATCAACCTCCACCTCAATATCAGATACCCATTACCCCACCAATATTCCCATTAATAAGAACCTTATTAATATGCAAATCTATGAAATTCGCCACATCAACAATAACATTTTTTGAAACACCAGAAGCCTTTCCAACAGTTGTAAGTTGATTAGAAACTGGGACAGAGGACTTATTGCAATCCCCCCCTAGCATGCCCAATACAATTACAACTATCACAAAAGGGGGAAATTCCTCCATACCAACAAGCTGAATATACACATACTTTTCAAGTCTGAGCCAAACTTCGTTCGGATATTTTTTAGTAATGTCAAGCTATACCAAAACCCACGCAACAGATGGTCAAGATCCAATGGAGGTGACATTGTCAGCCTTCAAATGACGTCGAAATAATGTACCAAGAGCATGGAGGATACGAGGAGAGAATAGGTGAGGTCTTAAATTAGGGAATGAGATCCAAATGAGAATAACCTGCGATTTAACACCAATATCAAGTAAGGGCGACCATTTGGTTAACTTCATATAACAATTATTGATAAAATAAGATATATGAGCAAACACTCTGTTATAGTACAAATCATTCATCAACCTAATCAAAATATGTGATGGGTTTAACAAAGTCACGAAAAAATCGGCATTAAGCTTAAGGTTGAAGAAAAATTTTCGGATAGAATTTAGTCTATGGCGATGGCTATGAAAAAAAAACCAACCAAAGCAAATTGCAAGGGATCCGCTAGTGCCAGTATTTCCTCTTCTGAGATCCATAGAGAGGGCATACCACGAAATGAAGAAGGTTTAAGCTCAGGAAAACACACATCTGAGGAGGAACCAGATAAAACATCTAAAAAAGTTCTTGCTTTCAAAGAACCATCCAAAAATCCTGTGTTAGAAATGTGATTCATCGCCATCCGACCAGGAATGTCCGGAGGACTGCGAGACTAGAGAGCCAACCGAACAATAACAACAAAACTGAAGTAACAATCTAAAAAAAAAGGTATTTTCCTGCGTGGTTAATTCTGGCGGTCTTAAAGCCGTCAAAATTTTTCATAACAGCCAGAAAATTGGTATATTCTACCGGAAAATGCCGTCAATAATGAATAATTTCCTGTAGTGAATTCCCTATTGCAAATTATCTATAGAATTCACCCATCACATCATCAAGTGAAATAACTTTACATGATTGATTCTACCATTCTTGATACTGCAACAACATTATCCCATCTTCTACAACACTAAGCTTTTTTACTCCTTCCCCACTAGTCTCTTACCAATCTATCCTAGCTATAGAACATCGTAATGGTTGTAGTAACCACGATGGAAATGAAAAAATAAATAAATTTTCCTTCTTGTCTTCACTGTGTAAGAACTAACTATCCTACATATCATTGTTGGGGTAGACATGGCTGTCCTTTTATGGCTCAACATGATAATGTGAATCTTTAGTTGCTACCGCTGCTCTCTGCTTCCACTATCTGTTCTGATTCTGGAACTTTTTTTCAAGAGAATTATGATCACCCTGTTTAATAAAAATCAGTAATTCTATTTTTCGCATTAGAGCTCATCCTAATTATTTAATAAAGCAGTAAAAATAAGAACACTAATAAAATAATACTGATAAATTTTTTAAAGACTTAACAAGCAGTAAAAGTCTTAAGTATTGACCCGTATAAATTGATATAGGTTGATCAAAATTCTCAATGGCCTAAAAACGGTATTTGCTCGTCACACATTTTTTTTTGTTTTTTGTTTTTAAGGAAAGCAGAAGCAGAGATCAATCATGATTTGAGAGGATGAAACGTCATCCTGTACCGCCTCAAGAACGTAGAAAGAAAAAGATCCATACGTGTCGTCCTTGCAGAGGGAAGCGGAGATTATTCAATTATCAGCACAGAATAGAGCACACTGCACATACTTTAGCTATAAAAATTTATCAATAATGTATGCAACAATGAATCAACGGCTCTATGGTCCTATGGATATGAAAAAAAATTATACAATTTTAATATAAATTATTTGATTTTTATTATGTCATTATCATCATATTATTTTCAGGATGATAATGACAATTTATTTGATGTCTGACAGTCTTCTGAAAAATTAAATTTGTTCTGTGGATGAGCTCTATTATTTATTGTGATCTTTCTAATTGTATGAATATTTTATATATTTTCAAACTTATATCGTTTTGATTTTGAATTCTGGTATTTCTTGTAATGTTTAAACTTGTAATGCTTGTACTTGTAATTATATTTTCTAACTTCTTCTTGCTAATTACTTTCTATGATTTGAATTACTTCGAGATCTTAAATTTGAATCGAGAATATTATTGTTATGAACTACACTTGATGCTTCAAGATCATTAGTCGCAGTAAGTTGTTTGAAAAGGTGTTGGCTGAGTTATAAATATAATCTAAGGTGTAATGTTCATTTGTTCCGTTATTTATTTATTTATTTATAAGTATAATAATCATCTGGGAGACAGAATTGTAGCCAGATACAGCTAGTTCTGGCACCATCATGATTGGCGGAAGTTCCAGCTAAGGGATTGAACCAAGCAGTCAGATTCTTAGGAAGAAAAAAAAAAATTTACAAGATTTGGTTTCATAGGTACACCAAGTTCTAAGGTTCTGTTTACTTTCCTTTGTGATGATTTGCATTTCATTAACCTCTTCTTGTTTCTGATATAGCGTCTCAATCCTAAAAATAACAATGAATATTGACAAGACGCTCGATTTGATTTTAAGCATGTTTATTTCGGAGATCATTTTGTTATCCAATTAATACTTTGAAGCTTTTAAATATGATTTATGTCATTGTTTTGAGCTGATTTGGGCTCGTATTGAACCGATTTTGATGTTATTTGGTTCGTCTTGCCGAGATGTTCAATGTGACTATAAGCTTTAAAAGGCAATAAAAATGTTGTCACAAATGAAGCTTTAATTTTATTTCTTGTTTATATAATACTTATTTTATTTCTCCTATTTTTCATCTAATCATTTTATAATTAAATAGTATAGAATGAAATCAATAGAAAGTTTATTGTTAACCTTAAGAGTAGGGTGTCAATTTCGGGTCACGGGTCGGGTTCGGTTTGAACCCGAAACTGACCCGGGTTCAAATGGGTCAGAAATTTGAACCTGGACCCAACCGGGGTAGGTAAACGGGTCGGAAATTCGAACCCGAACCCAACCTGGCGGGTTGCCAAGTTGACCCGACTCGACCCGCATGGCAGAGAAGGAGCTCAGTTTCGGGCGACGGCGAGGCAGCGCGACAGCGGGCGCGGGGCAGCGGGCAGCGCAGGGCAGCATCGCGGGGTTGCGGGCAAGGGCGGGAATCCAATTTTTTTTTAAAATAAACGGGTTTTCAATCGGGTCAACGGGTCGGGTCCAACCCGGATTTTTCGAGTCGGGTTTTCGTGTCGTGTCAAATATTGACACCCCTACTTAAGAGGTTGCCTAGGGGCATCTCCAACCGAAAATCCCATTTTTCCCTTCAAAATGTTGTGAAACTCAAAAATGACACGATTCATGTCCAATCGAACTCCATTTTGAGCGCTTCTATGAAGGTAACCGTCTTCTCCTCTTTCATGCATTTATTCGGCAAATCCGATAGATACAGAAAATTAAATAGCATATGTGAATAGTGCAACATCAATATTGGCATCGCACTGCTCACACTCCATCGATTAGCAGTTTTTTTGCCGTTCAAATGGAGCAAACCAGCTACGCCTTACAGTCGTTTAGAGTTCGGCCGGAAATGCCCTAAATATTTGTCGAAAACTTTTTTTTTTATTGAGGCAACCGAGTTAAAAAAATGAAGTTCAATTGGAAAGTCCTTATTTACCAAGCATTATTACTGTCTATAATTTTCTCTATTTAATTTATTTTTTAATTAAAAAATTAAAATATTTGTTGACTACAATGTAGAGGCTATGCTAGAATATATGAAACCAATAATATTTTTTTATTATGAAAGAATTAATAAAACCACTTTCTCCACAAAATTATTTTTAATATAATGAGTTTTTTTTTTATATAATTTTTCAATATTTTCATCTTTTAAATAAATTTCATTAATCTTCACATTTCATATTTTTATCATAAATAAGATATATATATATCATGGGTGAGATATCATTTTTTTTTAATTTAGTGCAATAACAATGCTAAATATATGTTATTTTTAATATGTTTTAATATATCTTAGGTGAGATATCACATCCTTTATGATTAGAAAAGAAGATCAAATAATAACTAAATTAGAGGTATAAAAATTAATTATGCTGGCAATCTCAATTCAGAAGAAGGAATATCATGCCATGCCAAATAAATAAAATAAAATAAAAATATTATTAAATGTAGTTAAATGATATTATTTTAATTCATTTAAATTTTTCTCTCAATGTCAATAAAAATAAAAAATATAAACAATTCAAAAAAAAAAAAACTATTATAATTTAATATCTAAAATATTATAAAATATAGTATCTATAAAATTAATTTTGAATTCAAAATATTATATTTATAATAATAAATTATAATATCAAGTATTAATAAACTTTCTATTCAACAACATATTATAATTGATTATGAGTCAATTTTTTATGCTAACCATAATTAATATTAGATTTTATATGTTGCTAATTCTAAATTTTTTATAATAACCATTAGTTACATTAAAAATTAAAATATCTCTTATACAAAATATAATTTATATTTAATTTAAAGATTTTTATGGCATTGTAATTTTAGTAACTAAATTATGTCATAATTATTATTAAAAACAATAAATAAGTAATTTAAATTTAAATTTTTATAATATTATTTTATTTTATTTTATTTTACGTGCAATTTTCTAAAATGGGTTTTTAATAAAAATAATTTTGAACTAAAAATATTTGTACTAAAAAAATTGCTTTAGACAGTAATAAGAAAGTTGTCCCAAATGAAACCTTAATTTCACACTTTTGATGTCAAATGGAGTATCTACAACTAATTTTGAACATTATTGAAGAGTTTGAAGTCAATTTTTTTTTATATTTTTTCTCTAATGAATGCGCTAATTTTATATACGGGTGAAATTATGAATTGAGAGAATTTGTTCAAAATCCTAAATGGAGGTTCACATTGACGTTTGGCGTCCCATAATTCTTTCAAGTTTATAGTTTATCATCTAAAATTTTTCGAAGATTAAGACTAAGGCTTCGTTTGAGACAACTTCTTTATTGCCTCCTTAAAACGAAGTTTTAGTATAAAAATTTTAATTTTTGTACTAAAAAGTCGCTTTAAGATGTATAAAAAAGCTGTCCCAAATGAAGTATAAGAGAATCACAGATAGTGGATGACCTTCAAGGAAGGTTGACCTGCAGCTAAGTTTGCTTAGAGCTTATTTTTCATAAGGCATTATTTTTGGATTCAAAGATTTTTTATGATAAAAATTAGGGAGCAAATGATGTCACCAAAAGGTACCATTTGGCCAAGTAAAAATCTTGAGGCAAATACTTAAATTAGAAACTTCTAGAATAAATTTTAGAACTATCCAAAGATTGAAACAAAATTTTCGATGAGATGACCCTAATGAAACAAAAAATATTCTAATCTGATTGTACTCTTAGATCAAGCACATGAAGTATTGTTGTAATGTTATGATGAGATTTAAAGGATCAAATTATCTCTTTTTATTGGGCACTTATAGCCAAATTGTCAAAGTCAGCATCTCAATAGGAGGAATGTAATGAGGTCAATATCATCCAATTCCAATGTCATTGAGGTACTTAAACACATAAGGAATGATCTATGATCAATGGAATTAATACGGGCCATTCAATGAAGTGGTTTGTGAATTTAGTTGGAATTAGTAAAATGCTACTCTTAAAAAATTATAATAGACATAAAAACTATTTATACGAAGAAGACTTGGAATTAGAGAGATCGATAGAGCTTATAAATATATCTAAATAAATCCAAAGCTAGACATGTACAATCATTACTAACAATCAATGTTGTCATACTTCCTTGCCTGATCGCCATCATCTATCTTTTTGTCGTGATCCGACCATCAGAGCTTGATCACAATCAACCAACTGACTCTGCCTAACTGCTTTCACCACCCTTTACTGTATATCTAGTATTATCTACCCCAATCATATAAGATCAATCAAGTATTCTTTATTTACATTCCTTTTTTTATAATTTAGAGGAAGAGTAGACCTTTATAGCGCACATTAGATAATTGATTATTTTAATGACCTCAATCTCATATATATTTTTTTTCTTTTTACTTAGATAATTTAAATTTGAATTTCTTTTATGTACATATATAATATTTTTATATAAAAATTTCTTCTCTTTATTATGACAAATGTTTTAACTAATTAGTAATATTATGCTAATTATTTTTCAAATTTTAAAGTTCAAAATGATATCAACCATTGCAAGTGATATCGCCGTACTGTAATATATATATATATTAATGTGTTTCATTGTAGATGATGCACTTCATACTATTGTCTGTGATGGTGATTGGATGTCCTGTCTCTCCCTCAGGCAATAAAATCAAACGGCTTTTGCCGGATGAGGACGCACTCACCTCAATAAGTCATCAAGCACCGTCCTTCAAGCCCTGTACGCAGGAGAAATGCTATGATCTTACATATATTTTACATTTTAATTCAAGGGATATCAATTTTTAATAAAAATATAAACTCTGAATAAATTATTTGGGATGATTTTAACTTTTTATAAAGCTAATTGTAAAATTATTATAGAAAAATAACTTTTTTGAAAGTTGTTGTTGCAAAAATGAGCTTCTTAAGAAAGAAATTTTTTGAAAGTGATAATCGAATATATATTGTTGTTCCGTTTGGGACAACTGCAATTTTTTGTTAAGATGGTTGTAAATATGTTGTGGAAAAAATAAGTTATTTGAAATATGCTACAGAAAGCGGCTTTTTAGTACAAATAGTTCTTAAAAGCAATGAAAAAACAATAATCAAACAAAGACTGTTGCAACGATGTGAAAAGAAAAGCAATAAAAAAGCTATAACAAACTAAGACTCTCGTGATAGTATGAAAAATAAAACAATAAGAAAGTTATCTCAAACAAACTCTTTGTATTTTATTTTAAGGTTGTGCTACTTTCCATATAAATTTAAAAATTCAAATTATTGGTGCATACCTATAATTTCTAACTCATAAATTTGATATATGTGAGTTTTAGACTCATGATCTTAATAATTATATTCAAAAAAATTATCAACTAATCTAATATAAGCTTTTTTGATATCATTAAATAGAAAAATTGACAAACATATAACCTCAAATTTATACTTTTTAAAAGAAAGAGAAATTTTGATGCATACCATATAATCTTTATGTATTTATATATTATCATATAAATTTTAATATTTAATTTTATAGCATTCAAGTTTTTAAATTATATTAAAAATATAAATAATCTTATTTTTCAAAATAAAATAAAATATGCAACAACAACAATAACATCAAACATTTATCCCACTATATATGATCGACTACATGAATTTTTTTTCTCCATTATGTCATGTTAAAAGTTAAATTCTCATTTAAATATAATAAAGAAATGTCATTTCTAATATATATTTTATAACTAAGTCTTTTTAGGTCTACCTCTACCATTATTAACATAAGTTAAATCTAATATATCTACTTTCCTAACCGGGGGGGGGGGGGGGGGGGGGGGTTAAAAGATCGTCATTTTATAAGACCAAACCATCTAAGAAGACTCTCTCAACATACTCATTTTTACAACACTTAACTTAATATTATGATTCTCTTTTAATTGCCAACATTCGATATGCACCATAAATCATTACAGGTCTAACCACCATCTTATAGAATATTTTTCTTAACTTTGAGGGGGACTTTTCTATCACACAAAAAGCTCGATGCATTCCTCCACTTCAACCATCCAATTTGAATTCTACTAATAATATCCCCATTTATTTCACCATCACTCTGAACAATAAATACAAAATATCTAAAAACGTGTACTTTTATTAATAACTTGATCACCCAAAGTTACAATCCCCCAACTAGAACTATTATTGCTAAAATTATATTTCATTTATTTAGTTTTAGATCTACTCTAATGAAAAACTTTAGACTCTAAAACTTTATATATTAATTATAATAATTAATTAAATTATCTTTGTGGTTAGAACGTAAGAGGCCCCAGTAATTTTCTCAGGATCCTTGCCATGTTAAAAAGCGATATGTAAATTTATTTTTACAGTTTTGAAAAAAAAATTTGCCTCCTGTTCCAAAGTTCTGTTTAATCTGTTGCGCGCTTTACGTAATTAGTTTTTTAAAATAAAAATACTGCAATTAAAGAGAAAATTGAACTGAAGAACAATTTGCAGGATGACTTGTTAAGTTTTCTCTATGGCTTTTAATTAGCCGTTAGCATTTCAGGGCTGCTACGTAACCTTTAAATGCCAAGTCCGATTACATGCTTCAAAGTAGCTGTAGCTCTTAGTGCTAGTAATGCCGATTTACTCCAAAATAATTTCTTTTAGTCACTACGAAGGTTTCGATCTGAATTTGGCCGAACTTGTTGGACCAACTTGTAGCTCATGATGTTATCGGTATCAAATCTCTCTCTCCTTAATTGGTGGAGGAGATGAGAAAGATTCAAAATAAGATGCAGACGGAGTTGCGATCATCTCGAGTTGCGATCATATTGAGATAAAAATCAGAAGAAGAAAGAATAAAAGCCGACACTTGAATCATAGGACACGGAGGATACAGAGGATAATTTGTGTTGTTATTTGTTTGAAAAACTTTCCGGTGTATTTGGAATATCAAATTGTGGATTTTATATTTGTTGGAATGAAAAGGGGCATTTGGAGCTTGAGAAGACTAAAGAGAACGAGAAGGAAACTATAAATTTTTATTTCTTACTTTTTGGCTTGATTCAAACTCAAATACATCACCATTATTTATATTAGTAGTACACCGTTAAGATTATGCCAATATATTTCAATCTAGTGGTTACAAATGACTCTCTAGAGTATTCTTATATCTTTTATGACATTAAATGCATATTCTAGACCTTTCTAACAATTTCTTTTTAAATAAATCTCTAGAGTATTATCACATCTTCTATCATAAATGACATTAAATGCATATTACTTTTCAATAGATTTATAGAGTCTTCTTTAATAAATTCTCTAGATTATGGGTTTCAATCAAAAGCCCAAATAATAATGGGCCAAATTAAGTTTAATTTCTAACATCCACCCTTAAACTTAATTTTGTAACTCCAATCAAATTTATCATCTTGATATAGTCTTCATACTTGAGTGGCTTGGTGAAGATGTCAGCAATTTGGTCTTGTGACTTTACATCTTACGTTTGCACTTTCTTTCTTGTAATGCATTATCTAATATAGTGATAGCGTGTATCAATGTGCTTGCTTCTATCATGAAAAATTAGATTTTTGGCTAATGCTACTTCGGACTTATTATCAACATGAATCTTCGTCGCTTCTTCTTGAGGTAAGCTTAATTCTTTTAACAAGTTTCGAAGCCAAATTGCATAACAAACATAAGATGTTTCAGCTATGTACTCTACTTCACAAGGACATAAACTAACAATTGATTGCTTCTTTGATATTCATGTGAAAGTTGTATCTCCCATGAAGAACACATAACCAGTGGTGCTCTTTCTATCATTCGTGCCACTAGCCCAATCACTGTCGCTATATCCTACAAGTTTAAAATCATTAGATGAGGGGTAGAGTAAGCCAAAGTGAATTATACCTTCGATGTAGCATAGGATTCTCTTAGCAATTTTTAAATGGCTGGTGGTTGGAGTCTCCATATAGCGACTAACAAGTCTGACACATAAAGAATATCAGGCCTTGTGCAGGTTAAGTAGCGCAAACTCCCAATTAGGATCTTGAAAAATGTAGGATCAACACTTTCTTCTCAGCGTGCTTTGATAGCTTGACTCCACATTCAATGGGAGTATTTATAGGTTTGTAATTATCCATCTGGAACTTCTTCAGCATCTCCTTTGCATAGCTTTCTTGTGAGATAAATATTTCATCTTTTATTTGATTGACTTCAATGCCCAAGTAATAGGCCATGAGCCCAATATCAGTCATATCGAATTCCCTAGTCATTGCTTGTTTGAATTCTTGAAACATCATTGGGTTATTTCCGGTGAAGATCAAATCATCAACGTACAAGCAAACAATTAAAACATCTCCATTATTATTCTTAATGTAAAGAGCATGTTCGTAAGGGCATTTTATAAAACATTTATCTTGTAGATACTTATCTATCTGACTATTCCATGCTCTTTGTGTTTGTTTCAACCCATAGAGCGCCTTCTTTAACTTTAAAACTTTATCTTCTTGACTTTTAACTTCATATTTTTGTGATTGTTGGATATATACTTCTTTTTCTAGAACTCTATTCAAGAAGGCTGATTTTACATCCATTTGATGTATCTTTCATTTGTTTTGAGCTGCCAAGGAGATGATTAGTCTAATTATTTCTAAGCGAGCAACATGAGCAAATATCTCATCATAGTCGATGCTGGATCTTTAACTGTAGTCTTTTGCCACTAGTATTGCTTTATATCTTTCAATTTCTTCTTTGACATTCTTTTTTGCTTTGTACACCCATTTCACGCCAACTGCCTTGTATCTAGGCCTGTCAAGTTTTGACCCGACCCGAACCCGACCCAAAAAATTCGGGTTTGGGTCAACCCGTGAAGTAAACGGGTCGGGTTCGGGTTTAATTTTTTGACCCGTTTAAATTTCGGGTCGGGTTCGGATCAACCCGCCAACCCGCAATTGACCCGCCTAACCCGCGACTACTTAAATTATTAGGGCTATTTCGAGGCTTCTAGCGAGACTCTCAGTCATTCGCGGATTCGCTTATTTTAGGGTTTTTTGATTTTCTCTCCTCGACGGCTCGATGTCCTCATCTCCTCCCCTCGCTCTGATGCTCTCTCTGTCTCTCAGCTCTTATTCTCTCTGGATCTTCTGCTATCGAAGTATCGAGCTCTCGAATCCTCTTCACTTCTGGCTTTCTTGTTCGTGACGGTCGGTAATATCTTCAATAACTCACGACCTTTTGTTGTTTTAGTCCTTTTGGACTGTTGGTGGGACGTTCAGGGCCTAAGCCTAAGGCTTTTATTTCTATTTAGTTTTTGGATCGTAGATTTGTTATTTCTTTTTGTAGCAAATTTCAAGTTTTGCGGTTTTGCACTTTTGCCTATCATGGTTTACTGATTTCTGAAATGAGTGAACTAAAATCTATAGATGGACTGATGGAGGAAGGAGGATTAGCCGATTTGAGACTGAGAGCTTTAGGTGTGCTGAAAATCTGAAATGTTGATTACGGTTTCTTTGTGAACTTGAGTCTTGAGATCAGGAACATGAAATCTTTTATGATTTTGTCAATACATCACTGAGCTGCTTGTTGCTATTCTTTATGTTGGTTAATGGATATTTTGACTTTTTGAGTATGGAACTATCAACTGTGGAAGTAGTCGGGAATCGGGATTGTTCATTATTTATTTGTTTTGTCGGCGGCCTGCTGAGTGCTGAGTAACTGAGTTGTTGACATGTTAATATGTTATAATTTATTATGTTATTTCACTGGCTTTTGTTGACACTTGTTGTTGACTACTTGACTTGCTCAGTCTTGCTGTTGGCTTTGGGCCTTTGGATACTTGGCTAGTTGGCTGTTCATTGAGATGCTTCACTTCAGCTTTATGATTTTTATTTATTTAGTTCATCTGTTCATTAATTCATACAAATATACAACTTAAATTTATGGGTTTTATCAATTAATTGCTATTTTTTCCTATGCTTATACAATCCTATAATATGGAGTTGTGATGTGGAGTTATATGATTTTTTTTTAGATGGAAGATTCAAATACAATTGTTGCGAGTAATCCTTCTGATCATAATGAGCACGTTCCTACTAAAATGAACAGGAATATGATAGTGATGAACTTAATAATGCTAGTGGAACAGCTCCAAAAAAAAGGAGATTGACTTCTAATGTGTGGGGACATTTCAAAATGTTGCCCCTTTCAAAGGATGGAAAACAACGTTGCAAATGTAAGAAATGTGGGGCTATATATTTAAGTGTCAGTAAAAATGGTACATGTAATCTGAAACGTCACTTGCAAAATTGTAAGAAAAGGAATTCTCAAGATATAGGTCAACTTATTCTTCAAAGTAACTCAAGTGCATCTATATCTGTGGTTGAAAATAAGTTTGATAATCAAGAATTTCACAACTTATTTACTGCATGTATAGTTATGCATGATTTTCCATTCCAATGTGTGGAATGGGCTGATATTAGAACATTACTTCGTTATTTGCGTCAAGATTTGCACATTATTTCTAGAAATACAGCACGACAAGATTGCAAGAAAATATTTGTTAAGGAAAAAGTTCAAATACAATCTCTTCTTAGTAGTTGTAAGGGTAGAGTTTCCTTAACTTCAGATTTGTGGACTTCTATCAACATGGATGGTTTTATTTGCTTGACTGCACATTTTATTGATAAGAATTGGAGGTTACAGAAAAAAGTTATAAATTTTTCTTTCATGCCACCCCCCATGATGGCTTAGCATTGTTTGAGAAACTCCAATTATTTCTGATTGAATGGAAAATTACTATATAATATTATAACTTATACTCTTATAGGTTAGTTATACAATTAACTTCTTAGAAATACAGCACGACAAGATTGCAAGAAAATGTTTGTTAAGGAAAAAGTTCAAATACAATCTCTTCTTAGTAGTTGTAAGGGTAGAGTTTCCTTAACTTCAGATTTGTGGACTTCTATCAACATGGATGGTTTTATTTGCTTGACTGCACATTTTATTGATAAGAATTGGAGGTTATAGAAAAAAGTTATAAAATTTTCTTTCATGCCACCCCCCATGATGGCTTAGCATTGTTTGAGAAACTCCAACTATTTCTGATTGAATGGAAAATTACTATATAATATTATAACTTATACTCTTATAGGTTAGTTATACAATTAACTTCTTAATAATTTAATATTTGTGCATTTGTAATAGATGCAAAAGACAATGAGCTTGATGTAGTGACTGATGACATAATGGGTTTGGAGGTTGACGGAAATCAAATTGGAGTTGACAATGAGTCAGCGAACATTACATCTTAAAGTTTAAACTTTAGAGACACTTTTCTAATATTATTATTTATGTAGTTGTGTTAAATGTTCGGGTTTGTTAAATGTTCGGGCTTGTTCTTCTTAACAATCTAATATGTACTGTTGTGTGCTTATGTTTGTACATCTCTTGGATCACTGATTCACTGCTTTTGCTGGTTGGTTTATTGGAGATGTGGAGGCGTTTTTGCATCTTCATTCTAAGATTGTGTTCTAGAATCTGGAGGTTTTTTGCTGGGTTGCTGGAGGTTTTTTGCTGAGTTGCAGGTTGCTGACTTGCTGGACGCCTGAACTTATGGGTTTTGGATCACTAATTTTAATTTTTTGTTTTATGCTGCTGTATTTTGTTATCTGATTATCCCATATTTATCTGGTATCTTGGTTATGTGGGACTTAAAACATGATTTTTTGGGTTATATTGCATTGTTGCTGAATGCTGATGGCTTGCCTCATTGGTGTTAGAGCCTAAGCATTGGAGGTATCGTGGTTGTATACTTGTATTGCTGATGCCTGATGGCCATGTGGGACTTCAAGTTTAGATTGAATCATTGAAGTGCTGTTACTGCTGTATAACTCCTGCTTGGACTGTTGGACTATTTTGTTCATTCTGCTAATGATCAAGTGTTGTAAACTTGTAGAACTGCTGCTTCTGTAAGTTCTGTTGGTTTGGTTGGTTTTAAACATTTAAATATTTAATGGCTGTGATGTAGAACTTGGTAAAGTGATTTAGATGCAACACACATTTAGATGCAACCAATTTATAATTTGGTATAAATGATTTTGATGGCTTGAGCAGTTGAGCAGATGCTATTAAATTAAATTGATAAAAGCCTTAAAGTCATATTACCAAGTTGTAACTTTGGAGGGCACAATTTTTGGACTTGTTGCAGATGATGTTTCTTTACTAGGTTCACCCTGAGCCAGTGAGCCTAAGGCATTGGCCTTTGGACCTTTGGTAATTTGGTTACTGTTGACCTAGTTTTTGGCCCAGACCAGGTCAAAGAGTTGACCTGGTCAAATTTGACCAAGCTAGACCCCAGGACCCATCCCATTGGGTTCAGGGAGTCAAGTCGAGTCTGTTGAGCCCGAGCTTGGACCCGGGGTCAACCCGGTTGACCAAGTCAACCAAGGTTGACCACTTAACCCATTTAGAGCCCAAATCAAGTTTGGGTGCACTTGGACCTCGGCTTGGCTCAACCCCTCATTCCCATGGGCCTAGTTGACTAGGTTGACCAAGTCAATCCTTGACTTGGTCAACCCAAGTCATAATGGGTTAAATATGACCCATTAAGAGCCCATTAATACCCAAATTAATGCCAAAATTGATTTCTAACGTTTTGGAATTCAAAACCCCGTGGTATTAAGCCTAATTTCCCTCCTAAATTAATCGAGATTAGATCCTAGCCATCCCTTGGTCGTTTAGGAGTTTAAATAGGGAGAAAATTAGGTTTAGAAGGATCTTTTTGCTCATACTCTCTCTCCAGACGACATTAGGCTCTGGGATTTTGTGTGAGCACTCCCACGTCTTCCCTCGACCTTCCTCCATCGAATCCCGACGGTCAAAGCTCGCCGGCGGCGAGATTCCGGCGATCCGAAGCTAGATCCGGTCAAGGCGTTGATCCAGTCGATCCGTAGCCCGTTTGATCAAGGATTCAAGAAGGAAAACATACGAGGACAGTCTACAAGCTCAACCGTGTCAAAGATTTGAAGATCCAACGGTTAGATCTTCTTGAAACCCTTAGAATAGGTTAAACACTTAGAGCTAAATAGATATATGTATACTTTGTTTTAGATCAATCCAAACATTCCCCACGAATGCTCTTCACACCAGAGATCTAGGGTTAAAATTTCATGCGATTTGGTTGAGTATCGAGCGAGAACGGGGCAAAAAACGTTTTAGGGTTTCGGTCCGGCGTGACCTAGCCCCAGGGACGTCCTGGACCGTTGATCTCGCCGATCAACGTCCAGATCGCGCGGTTTCGCGCGATCAGGCCTGACCGCTGGCCTTCATCCGCGGTTCCGCGGTTTGGCGTGCCACGTGGCGGCATCGTGGCCGTCCGCTCGATACCGCGCCGATCCGACGACGGGGACGCGTTGCTGACTCATTTGAGTGAAGCCGCGTGGGGCCCGCCGAAATAGCAATGATTGGGAGCTGATTACGGAATCCCGCAATCAGTGCCAATCATTGGCACGCCGCCGCCGCAGACCGCGGGACGAATCCCGGTCTGCCAAATGTCGCGCTGTGAGTTTTTAGGGATATATATTTATTTTAAATATTTTTAAACCTGTTTTCCTTCAAAAATTCGCCGAAAATTCATTTTTCGTCCGATTTTCGCGTACAATACCTCGTTGGATTCGTATCGTCGTCCTCTACATGATAAAAATTTTTTTTTATAAAAATAACCTATGGATTTTAATTTATTTTAAAAACAGTCAACATATACATATAATATTATTTTAAATATATATTATTTTAATTATTTTGTTATTATTATATTATAATATTATTATTTTAACTATAATATTAATAAATGTATCTTATCTTAACTTATTTAGGCTGTTTATTCTTATTACTTCTATTATTATGGTATTATATTTATTTAGATATGAAAATTGTATATATATATATATATATATATATATATTATTTCCTTTTTTTCTATTAAATATTATTTTAATCCTCTTAATTAGTTAAGATTGCTTAAGATATCATTAATAATTAGAATAATATTATATATATTTTTTTATTATCTTGGGTCTCAGGGATATTGAGGTATTATTTTATACTATTATTTTAATCATTTTTAAATATTACTTATTTCAAATTATTTTAAAATCTATTTATTGTTTTAAAACTTGCAAAATGCATAACTCCTTCGTTTTAAGCCCGATTTTTGCGCACAACGTCTTGTTTTGAGCGTATTTTGATTCTACACATTCTGGAACAAGTGTTACTTGAAGTTTTTGGGTATGTGTGCAATTGTTTTCAAAACAGCCAGCTGTACTATTTTAAAATTATTCAATTATTGTCTTTGAACTTCGAAATTGTGTAGATTTCTCGTTTCAAGTCGGATTTTTGTGCACAATACCTCGTTTTGGATGTACTCTGAATTCTGCATATTTTAAAATTATTTTTAGATGAAAATTTTGTCTGTATTTTCTGTAATTTCAAAAACAGTGAAACTGCACTATTTTAAAATATTATTTTATCATATTTGAACTTGCAAATTTCGTATCTTCGCCGTTCTATGTCGGATTTTGACGTGTAACCCCTCGTTCTTTTCAGAAAAGCGAGCTTTGTGTTTTGAAACTATTTCCAGCCCCTGATTTTGGCTGTTTTGACAGATTTCTATTTTTGGGGCATTATTCGATTATTTAATTATTATCTACTCAATTAGTATAATAATTACTTTCAGGATACAAATTATTTTTAAATCGTTTTGATACCGTGTGAGAGTGGTCAGCAAGTCGCCCATATACCTATTTACTATAATCCAACCTATTTTTAATTATCTTAATTTCCAAAATCTATGTATATATATATATTTAAGTATTTTTAAACTACTTTGAAACTACTTATATGTTAAATCTCTTAACCTTGGGAGACTTGCTTCATGAAATTTTAAACATGGGTCCTATGAATGAAGAGCAATTGTGGGGGAATGAATTAGTGGGTGATTGAGTCCCAATCATTCACTAATTCTTTCTTTAGGTGTCTTTATTTTTTTTTTTTTTATCTTTCGTAGATTGCATGTGTAGGTCGCACTACCACCACTTAGTTTAGGTTCTCCTAGATCTAAGGACATGGTGTGTTTATTTATTTACTGTACTCCCATGCATTTATTATCCTGAGGGTTAGTGTAAACATCACTTTAAACTCCTACAACGTAGTGACACCCTAAGGACAAAAATTAAGGACCTGTCTAGCGAACTTAGAAGTTTTCTAGGAGCTAGGATAGATCCCAGAACGACATGAAAACTTCAACATTTAAACTTAGTGACATCATAAGCCTTTCATAATTTTCTAGGAATTTTTAGGGCTTGTTAGACCCCTTAGTTAACTAACCCTAATTAACCTGCTAATTAAGGCCCCGAGACCTTCCGAAAAATACAATAAATACATATTAGGTCAGAAAATTACCCACCATACCTCAAACTGACCAGAATCTGATCCTTGACTTTAGATAAATAGGGCTCCCTAGTTTGACTTCAGGTTGACCCCTAATTTGACCATAGGTGGAAATTACCTTTTTGCCCCTAATAAATTATTAAAAATTATTAAAAATCCCAAATTTTCTCCAAATACTTGGGATCACTTTCTCAGGTCATCCCTGACTTTTGGGAGTGATTCCAATCAGTTTGGAGCTCATTTGGATCAAAATAGTAAAAAAGGGCCCTTTCCTAGTTAATTTAGAAAATTCCCTTAAATACCCTATCTTTAGAAATTCATAACTAATTGTAGAAAATTCCAAATTAGGCAAACTCACTTGCATTAGACTCCAATTAGGGACTAGTATTTATTGAAAATCTTAGGTTTCCAGAAAATGGCCTAGATTAGAAAGTCAACTTTTTGGTCAACCCCAGCCTATAGTCTAGTGCCCGAAACTTAGAAAATTCATAACTTTGGATAGGAAACTCCGATTCCAGCCTACTACCTGTCTAACTACTCGTATTAAGGTCTAGTATTTTCCTAAGGTGATAGGAGACCCAGAATTAGCCTTTTTCCTATAGTGACTTTTTGGACCCTTAGTCTAGTTCCTAGGAGAACCTAGAACTTTCCAAAATTGGCTAATACAATTCAAACTTCAAATATGAATACCCTTAGTTATTAAAACTGATCAACAAATAAAAATAATCAAAAATGGATCTAATTCACTAATATTTGAATTTCAATTAAAACATCCTTTTTAGACCCCCAACATACCTGAACTCTACATAATTTCAACTAATTATCCCACTTAGGATCTATCCAAACCACACTAGCCTTACACACATAGAATGGTTTGCTAGGACACTACTTCTGGATCTAGGTTAGGCCGCTGGGTTTTATTTTTGCTGTGTGCCGGAGCTTTTTCGTAGTTTTCACTGCATGCTGTCTGAAAATTGAATTGCTGTGTTTGCTTACTTTTCTTGCACTCTGTGATGTGATGGGCGCTAGATTTACCCCTAGGTTAGGAACGTCATATATATATATACTGTTCTTCTATGCAGGTGGCCATGCTCAAGCTAAGAAAAGGGGGGCACCGTTATGATTTCTAATATTGTCTTATGCAGGTGCTTGCTCAGCCCCCCTGATATAATGAGGGCTAAAATTATTAAATAATTATAATTGCTACAGATGGAGCTGCTTAGCCCTCAGAGCATGGCTTGGCACAGGGTCAATGGTGTTAGCATTTTCATTTTCATATAAACTACCTGGGATGATTATTAGGATAACCTTGCAAGTGATTTAGAATTTACTGCTTTTTCAATAAAATGTAAATTTGTATGTAATAATTGTTAAGAGTTGTGAAAACAACCTTTGAGTTGGGATATTCTTATCCAGCTTGAATTCTAAAAGAGGAAGGCATCCCTAAGGGGAGAGTCTTCTTCCATTTGGAAGATCGAGCTGGATGGCTTTAGATATCCAAAGAGAAAAAGCAATACCTCCATATTGGGGGAATTGTTTCTTCGTTTGGATATTCAAGCCACGACGGATCCAAGGAGTCCAAGGAGGAGTGATCCAAGGAATCTAAGGAGAGGAAACCCAGGAGACTGAAGATATTGAAGATTGAAGACCCAATATCCCACTCAAAGTTGTTGGCGTCTGTCATAGGCTTAGAAATCCGGGTTGTTGGCAGTGGTGCCCGGCCACTTTACTTTTCTGCATACCCTGGGTTGTAATTAAAGGGCAGTTGGCCTATGGACATTTATTTGATTAGTTTGTGGATTTATATTGATGTGCTTACCTGATTGTGCTTAGAAATATCTGCTTTTTCTAGGTTTCTTTCTTGCATGCCGTTTTTGTTTTCGCCTGGATCGTATTAGGCTCATTAAGGACTATAAAACTTTTCTACTCGTAACTAACTCTTAAAATTTTAAGTTCTAAATAATATAGAAACTTAACGAACCTAGGAAATTGCCGGAATCGTCCGGGGTCGCATGCATATTACTGCATTTCTCTTTCCTTGCTATAAGACATCTCCCTGCCTGCGGGTAGAGTCCGGATAATCTGGCCTATGAGGATGAAGTGCCGGACCTAGGGAGACTCAGTCTTTTCTAAAAATTATTTTATATTAAGCCTGTTTTTAAAATCTAAAGCATTCATGAGCTGACATTTCAACTAGCATGCATTGCATTAGAAATCAATTTAATTAAAATTTAATTGCATTAATTAGGGGCATTCACCCAACATAAATTCAGGACCACTTAGGAAATTCTCTAGATGTCGGTCATACTTCCAATAACTGTACCTCCCACCCATCTTTCATAATTGACTTGACAGCATGGTTTTAAAGCGACTAGGTGGTTAGCTGGCTCCCCCAATCCAGGCCGGGATAAGTCCAGATCTTTGCATCGCATTAGCTAGGACACTGGTCTTAGTGTGTGTCGAACACTAAGTCCAACCTAGATTTAGGATTCGAGGCTACTACATTCGGTCTCGTAGTATGCCTTAAATAGTAGGTAGGTCCTTTCTTTTCAGGGACCCTAAATCCTACTTATCCGCGTTACAGGATGACGCCACCTCCATCCTTCTCTCACGCATGTGATTGAGTGTTTGATTTTTCTTCTTCCAGTTTCCATTTAGTACCCTAGAGCCTTCGAGTGCTGGTATGAGCCACGCATGTCGATGCAGCCCTTCGGACATTTCTTCCCTTTGAGTAGGATTTCCTAGTCTATACCCTTGTGCCGATCCCATTTTAGGAGAGGATAATGTATGATCCTTAATCGAGAGTTTTCTCAGGTTCCGGCCTGGGATGTAATTAACCACGGGGGCTTGCGCCCGTGGGAAACTCGGTCCCACATCTACTAAACCCCATTCGAGCTCTTGTATCGGGTGAGGGAAACCCGTGATTTGGTCATGTATATTACTACCCATCGAGGTGTGTTGGTGAAAACCTCGATCCTCAATGGTCAGTCGTATGCGCGATCCAATCTGTCCCTTCCAATCGACCCGTTCGCGCGGTGCTCTTTCGGAGGTCCACAGTTACTAGTCTTAGTGTCTTACTAGCAAATAGCAATCAATTATTAATGAATTATTGCTTTTATTTGTTTTTTCTTTCATTTGCAACATTGCAGCCTTGCAAGTTTTTTAATATTTATAGGTTAAATGGTGATTGCCTGATTGGTGAATGATGACTTCATGAGATGACATCCAACAAGCGACAACCTACAAGTGACAACCATGGGACATTGGGACTTAAAGCAGAAACTCAGAAAGACTGAAAGAGTGCAAGAGCCTTGTAGGGAAGAATTAAGCTTTATAGTTATTAGTTATTTAGTTTATACTTATTTGTACTATATTTTTTAACTTGAAATTTGTAATATATTTTTTAACTTGAAATTTGTAAGTTGTATTGTTGTAACTTGTAATAAATTGTGAATACATTTAAAATTTTGTTGTTTCTCAACTTTCTCTTATATTCAATTATTCAAATATTCAATAATTTGCTCAAGTAAAAAAGAAAAAAAAATTTGAAAACATTTTCTGGCAGGTTGGCGGGTCGGGTCGACCCGGCTCGGGTTCAGCCGGGTCGGGTTCAGGTTCTGGTTATGAACCCGTTTAGCTAAACGGGTCAGGTTTGAGTCGACCCGTTTAAGCCCAGGTCGGGTCGGGTTCGACCCAAACCCGATGGGTTGACCCGAATTGACAGGCCTACTTGTATCCTTGAGGAAGTGAAGTTAGCTCTCATGTGTCGTTCTTCTCGATTGCCTTGATCTCTTCATCCATAGCACCCTTCCACTCCTTATTTTGTATGGCTTCTTGAAAATTCACAGGCTCACAGTCTGTAAAGAGGCAAAAGTGTGTAAGATTTTTTTGATTATATATTACCTCATATATATCTCTTAAGCTCATGAAGCGTAGTATTCTTTCACTTGAGCTTTCTTGATTATTTGTATTTGGTGTTGCTGGTGGAGTAGTAGCCTCCTCTCTTGCTTTCTCCATCATTGGTTGCTCCGTGTCTTCTTCTTCATAATTGCATTCCTTATTTTGTTATCCCAGTCCCATTCTCCTTATTCATAAAATATAACATCTCAGCTGATAATTGTCTTTCCAATATTCAGATTATATAGCTTGTATCCTTTTGGGTTATTGTCGTAGTCGATGAAAATAAATTTCTTACTTTTATCATCTAACTTACTTCTTTTCATGTCGGGTATGTGTACATGAGTCAGCTTCCAAAAACCTTTAAGTGGGATATGCTGGGCTTTCTTCCGCTCCATGCTTCTTATGGAGTCATTTCCCACACACTTCTTGTTCGTGAACTGTTGGCCAAATAAACTACACATGAGATCGCTTCTGCCCAAAATTCCTTCTGCAGCTTCTTACTTTTCAGCATACTCCTTTCCATGTCAAGGATGATTCTGTTCTTCCTTTCTGCTACTCCATTTTGTTGAGGGGATCCTGGGACAGTTAAAGATCGATGTATCCCATTAGCATCACAGAATTCTTAGAATTCTTTTGAAGTGAATTCTCCTCCTCGATCTAATCGCATGGCCTTGATGTTGAGTCCACTCTCTTTCTCGACGATGGCCTTGAATTTCTTAAATATGCAAAATACTTCTGATTTTTATTTCAAAAAGTACACCCATATTTTTCGTGAGAAATCATCAATGAAAAGAAGAAAATAGTTACTCTTACCGAGTGAGCTTGGCTTTATTGGTCCACAAACATCTTTATGTATGAGCTCTAATGGCTTTCGAGCTCTTGAACTTGATTCTTTTGGAAAACTTTTCCTGAAATGCTTTCCAAGTAGACATGCTTCACATATTTGATCGGGATGCTTGATGCATGGAATACCTCTCACCGTCTCATTCTTTGAAAGTAGCTCTAGCTCTCCAAAGTTGAGATGCCCAAATTGGAGGTGCCACAACCAAGAAACATCTTTATAATAACCTTTTAGGCACTTAGCAACATCATTTTGAATGTTTAGCAAAAATATTCTATTTCTTAACATTGACACTTTTGCAATTAAAGTGCCGATATTATCTTTTAAGAAAAGATAATTATTTTGTAAATGAATATCATATCCTTTTTTTTCAAAATTTGCCCCAAACTTAAAATATTACTCTTCATATTTGGCACAAAATAGGCATTGGAAATAAATTGATGCTTCCCGTTCTTCAAGCGAATAAGGATATTACCTTTGCCTTTTACTTCTATTTTTGAGTCGTCTTCAAAGGATACATTGCCATCCACAAATTCATAAAGCTCCACAAACATGCTTCTTCTTCCGCACATGTGATTACTTGCTACAATTTCTATGTACCAAGTTCCATCTTCACATCTTTCATTATCTTTGTAGGCTAACAATAATGTGCCATCTTCTTTTCTTTCTTCTTCTATGTAATTGGCTCTTTCATTGACTTTACTTTTGGGTGCTCTATATTCTTTAGCATAATGCCCAAATTTATTACAATTGTAGCACTTGAGATTTCTTGTACCTTGAGTTTGAGCGTCCTCTTCCACGCCCTCTTGTTGAGTGCTCTTCTCTTTCTTGATTGTTTTGTTAAATTCCTTTTCTTGTTTATTTGCACGACGTCGTCCTTGTCCACGACCTCTTCCACGATAGCTTTTATTGTTACTGTTGAATCTTTCATCTTTCTTGACTGATTTGAGATCTAGCTTGAGGAGTTGTTCGGTAATCCCTTCATTTATCTTCTTTCTTTCTTCATAAGCTGGCAAGGAACCTAAGAGTTGCTATATTATCATCTCTTGTAGATCTTTTATCTCTTCAATGATAGTTGTGATACTATCAAATCTTGAATCTAATGATCGAAGAATATTCTCAATGATAGTCACATCTTCTAGTTTCTCACCATTTCTTTTTAGTTGATTAGAAACGACAAAAACTCTTGAAAAATAATCGGAGACCGTTTCACCTTCTTTCATTTGCAAGCCATCAAATTGTCTTCTTAACGTTTGAAGATGTACCTTTTTAATCTTTTCTTCTCCCTTGTATGATACTTGGAACTTCTCTCACGTTTATTTGGCTGATGTAGCACTTGAGTTTTTCTCAAAATCGTCATCATCTAACGCTTGATAGATGAGGAAGAGAGCCTTCTTGTCTCTCTTTCTTGAATCTCTTAAACTATCCTTTTGTATTAAGGATAGAATAGACTCATCACTTGGCACATCGTAGCATTTCTCTACAATCTCCCAAACGTCATGCGGTCCAAGAAGTGTCATCATCTTATACTCCAATTATCATAATCTGTTGTCTTGAGCAATGGAACTTGAAGGAAGCCATACCTCCATTCGTCATCTCTAGAAAAGAACTTGGCTTTGATAGCACTTTGTTGGAATAAAAAAGGACTTTTGGAGCTAGAGAAGACTAAAGAGAACAAGAGAAGGAAACTATAAATTTTTATTTCTTACTTTTTGGCTTGATCCAAACTCAAATATGTCACCACTATTTATACTAGTAGTACATCGTTAGGATTATGCCAACACATTTCAATCTAAATGACTATCTAGAATATTCTCATATCTCCTATGTCATTAAATGCATATTTTATATTTTTCTAACAATTACTCCTTAAATGAATCTCTCCAGTTTATATATTTGACTGCTCCAATGCGTTTCAATGCTTTGAAAGGTCGACATCCAAATTGCCACTTGCTGAGCTTGGAATAATGACCACTTCAGTAGGATTCCTGATGTGGTTGTGACATAAATTGCGTGTTTTTTATGAAACGATCAACTACAAACATTTTTTTGTTCTTATTGTTTGAGGGTTGTAATTATCATTCAGAGGCTAAGAGTTGGTATTTGGTAGCTTGGCGGATCAGGCAACTTTAGATGTAGGTAATGACACTATGTTTAAGATTTGGCTAATAAAAATGTGTTAGAGAAAAAAAAATTGCTTTAAGAGTGGAAGAGGATATGACAAAAGAAGATGAATTTCTATTAGATTTCTTTCTCTCTTGTATCAAATTACAATACTCAAAGTTTTTTATACTTGTACGAAGATCATTTTAAAAACACAATCTAGAGATTTTCATAATAAAAGTTTAACTACTAAACAATAAAAGTTATTTTATATTCTAGATATTTCTTCCATATATACAATTTTCTAGATACTTAATTTATTTTGATTTACATTTTCAACACTCCCCTTAAACCAAAATTTTTATCAACCACTTCAAGAAGTATCTTTAATTTTATGAACCATTCTACAACGAATGATTTTGTCAAAATATCTGTAATTTGATCTTCAGATTTCACATACTCCACTTGGACATCTTTATCCTTGATATGATCTCTTATATAATGAAAATGAACATCAATATGTTTGCTTCCCTTATGATAAACTGAATTTTTTTATAATGATATTGTTGATTTATTATCAACATAGATTTTTATAGCTTCGACTTGAGAATATTCAATCTCTTTCAGTAGCTTTTTCAGCCATATTGCATGACATACACATGATGATGTAGCAATATATTTAGCTTCACAAGTAGAGAGAGCAACAACTGGTTATTTTTGTGAGCTCCATGAGAATGCAGTATCACTCATATAAAATAAAAATCTGCTTGTACTTTTTCTATCATCTTAGCCTTCAGCCTAATCACTATTTGAATATCCTGAAAGTTAAAATCCGTTTGAATGAGAATATAAAAGTCCATGATTTTGTATACTTTAATATATCGAAGAATTATCTTGGTTGCCTTCAAGTGTGTCTTAGTGGATTTTTTCATGTAGCGGCTAACAATTCCAACTGCATATAGAATGTCCGGTCTTTTACTTGTTAATTTCTTTAGATACTTCAAGTTGCATATAAAGACATAGACAAGATAAATAAGTTTCGACTTCAAACTCTCCAAGCCGAATTTGAGACACTTCAAATGAAGGAAGCAGAAAATGTGAAGGATTATTTCATAGGAGTCTTGACTATCGTCAATCAACTACGAAGGTATGAAGAAAAATTAGTAGATATTTGAGTAATTGAAAAAATTCTACGTTTAGTAAATGATAAATTTGAGCATATTGTAGTATCTATTGAGAAAGATAAAGATTTAGAGACAATAATGGGTTCTTTAATGGCTTATGAGCAAAGAAAAAATAAGAAAAAACATGATACTATTGAACAAGTTCTTCAATCAAAACTCTGATACCACTTGTTAGAATAAAAATTTCTTTAAGAGTAGAAGAGGAAATGACAAAAGAAGATGAATTTCTATTAGATTTCTTTCTCTCTTGCATCAAATGACATGACTCAAAGTCTTTTTATACTTGTACAATGATCATCTAGAAACACAAAATAGAGATTTCCATAATAAAAGTTTAACACAAACCACTAAAAATTATTTCATATTCTAGATATTTCTTCTATACAATTTCTTAGATACTTAATTTATTTTGATTTACATTTTCAAACAAAATGTTCCTTGAAACAATGCAGTGGCTGTCGATGACAGCTAAATGGTTGTTATGCAAGATTTACTATTGATAATGGATGTTAATTTTAGCCTAAACAATGCAACCTGATTGCGGATTAACCCATCATGAAGGGTAATGAGAGGTGTTATGTTGGGTTCTCTGTTAGTTTCTTTTGTAGTTGTTGAAGTTCCATATCAGAGATGTCTCTAATTTGAGTGTGTTTATAGCTGTGTTATTGGCGACTTAATTAATAACCAGAACTTGGTCTATATGAAGTTGCTATTTTCTGATTCATATAGGCAAGGAAGCATGAGCAGAACCAGCCTAGGGTTGTCAATTCGGGTCAACGGATCGGGTTTGGGTCGAACCCGGAATTGAACCGGCACTATTCGGGTCAACCCGAAACTGACCCGTTTTTATAAACAGGTCAGGTTTCCGGACCCGAACCTGACCTTATTCGGGTCCGGGTCAACCCGACCCGACACGAATGACCCGAAGTTGATCTAAAATTGCTAGTTTTCGGGTCAAAATCGAGTCAATATCGGGTTTCCGGGTCAAATAGGAGTTTTCGTGTCAATTTCGGATCATTTTCGGGTTGCTGGGTCAACTCGAACCTGACTAGATTTTTAAAATGGTTTGATTTGTTGAACCCGAATTCAACCCGTTTCAGGTCCGGGTTGACCCTAACCCGAATTTTTCAGCATCGGCTTCGGGTCGTGTTTCGGGTCATGTCAAAAATTGACACCCCTAATACCAGCCTCAGGGAGGCAAACTTATAAAAACTGTTGAGAGTCCAAGGGGGCAACGCCCCCTCGCGGGGTTCAACCTGCTTAAAAAAATGATGATTTCTCAGTACTATTTGTTTGGGGAAATTGCCTAAAGATCATAGTATTTTAAAACATTTAGAGAGAAAAATTGCTTAAAAATCTTTATAATTGTTGCGTGTTAGAAAATACGCGGCGGTAGAGTTTTATGAATTTGCGTCCGAGCGTTGCACGTAAGTTTAACACACAAACAGGAAAAGAGAGTGAACACCGAGAGTTTTTACGTGGAAAACCCAAAAAGGGAAAAAACCACGGGTCCTCGCCCAGTTGTAAAGTTCCACTAGTGATTTTGCAGATTACAGATGGCTGATTCGTCCCACAAGTTGGGATAATCATAATACAATTTGTTTCTTCTAGTGAGTTTACAAAATCCTGGCGTTTCTCGAAAATCCGGCAGAGTTCCGGCATCTTCAGGCGGCAGGAAGAGTTTCGGCGGTGGTCGAGGAGGTGAGGAATCTCCTTTTCCCCTTTCTCCTCTTCTTCTTCTCTCTTCTGCGAGTTCCTGGTGTTTCCTGAAAGTCCGTCAAAGTTCCGGTGCCTTCAGGCGGCAGGAAGAGCTCCGGCGGCGGTGGTCGAGGAGGTGAGGAATCTCCTTTTCCCCTTTCTCCTTCTCCTTCTCTTCTTCTTCTCTCTCTTCACTTGAGCCTCCTTTGTGTAGAATGAGGGCTCTATTTATAGTTTTTCTGGAGTGGCATAGCTAGTAAATAGGCGTGAGATCATGGGCAAATTGGGAGTGTTTTGAATGGACGGCCGATATCGAATCCTTGAATTGTGCACTGTTCATTGGTCATTTGAAGGTCTTAATGATGTTGGAATTTGATGATCTTGGGCTCGTTGGATTCGTCTCGTCGAGCCGTTCGATTCGAGTATAAGCTCGTCAAAATCGGAGACCGTTTGGTAAATCAATTTGCGGTTTGAACCTTCCAACAGCGCTTTGAGCACTTGATTCGGACTCATTTGGGCTCGAATTAGGTTGATCTTGGTGTCGTTGGGTTCGTATTTCCGAGGCGCTCAGTTTGACTGTAAGCTTGCTGAAATCGGAGTTTGGGTACTCCCAAAATCAATTTTTGAAGTTTCCAACTAGCTTTTGCCTCGAGATTCGTGCCCGATCAAGATAATTTTTGCATGCCGTATCAGTTGCCCCCTATTTTCGGACATCGAAGCTCCAGAAGTCCGAAAATACTTGCTCCGATATTTTACATTTGTTGAATCGCAAAAAGTTACTTTACAAAAATTATAGTCTTGCTGAATTTGAGTTTTTTGCGGTTGCTACAGTAACCACGACTGCTACAGTAACGTTGCGACAGTGCCAAACCTACAGTATTTTCTGCAAATGCCATTTCATGTAGCCGCACCCCTGTTGCTACAGTCCTTGCTACAGTGTTTTCTGCAAATGAAATTTTGGGCAACTGCATCCAGTTGCTACAGTACCGCGCTCCCTCTTTTTTTTTTCTTTTTTGTGCGATCCGCGTGAGGAGCCATTGGATCGACGCGATTTTCTTGAGTCGGTTCGCTGCCACCGACTTAGGTGGGGCCCACTCGTGTAAAGAGGCCATTTTTTGGTCAAAAAAATTCCGAAAAAATCCCAAAAAATTCTGAAAAATTTAAAAAATTAGGAAAATTCGAAAATTGCAATAACTTCCCTTCTTTCTATAAAAAACCTATAAATAGGCCTCCTAGGCCCTTAGGAAACTTGCAACTCCTCCTTTCTCCCTCCGGTTTACTGGCGATAGAAACCTACGGGATTTCTTCCTCCCCCTCCGGTTTACTGGCGATAGAAACCTACGGGATTTCCTCCTCCCCCTCCGGTTTACTGGCGATAGAAACCTACGGGATTTCTTCCTCCCCCTCCGACTTACTGGCGGTTGAGGCTTCCGCTATTTGTGAGTTGGAATTCTTTCCGGCTCGACTTAGTGCCCCTCCTCGCGCGCAGAAGCCTACGGGATTTCTTCCTCCCCCTCCGGCTTACTGGCGGTTGAGGCTTCCACTATTTGCGAGTTGGAATTCTTTCCTACTCGACTTAGCGCCCCTCCTCGCGCGCAGAAGCCTACGGGATTTCTTTTCCATCTGAGCGGAGGTTTGTTGGTGATGGACGATCGAGTTGAAGCCCGTTAGTAGTCAACGATCGAGTGTGGAGTCAAAGGGGAGAGTTCGAGAATGCGTTGCGAGAAGCCGATGACGCGTAGTAGTCTGCCGACGAGCAGAAGTCCGACGACAGGAAGAAGTCTGACTTCGGGTAGAAGACCGACGAAAATTCGTCGACGAGCAGGAGTCTGGCGACGAGTAGAAGTTCGCTGACGAGCAGAAGTCCGACGTCGGGTAGAAGTCCGCTGACGAGCAGAAGTCCGACGTCGGGTAGAAGTCTGCTGACGAGCAGAAGTCCGATGACGAGTAGGAGTCCGCTGACGAGCAGAAATCCGACGATAGGGAGAAGTACGACGTCGGGTAGGAGTCTGCTAACGAGCAGAAATCCGACGATGCGTAGGAGTCTTCTAACGAGCAGAAGTCTGACGACGAGCAGAAGTCGACTGACGAGCAGAAGTCCGATGTCGGGTAGAAATCCGCTGACGAGCAGAAATCCGATGACAGGGAGAAGTACGAAGTCGGGTAGGAGTCCGCTACCGAGCAGAAGTCCGACGATGGGGAGAAGTACGACTGACGAGCATAAGTCCGACGACGAGTAGGAGTCCGCTGACGAGCAGAAGTTCGATGTCGGGTAGAAGTTCAACGTCGGGTAGAAGACCGACGAAAATTCGTCGACGAGCAGAAGTCCGACGACGAGTAGGAGTCCGCTGACGAGCAGAAGTCCGATGTCGGGTAGGAGTCCTATCCCAAGTTGTATGTTAGAATATTTATTCGATGACATTAACCTGCGTGGAAGTGGTTGAGAGAATCCACCAAGGATGTAAGACCTATTCGAGGTTGTCTGTCGGAGCCCTGCTCGACGACGTTAACCCGTGTGGATGAGGTCGAGAGAATCCACCAAGGATGTAAGACCTATCCGAGGTTGTATGTCGGAGCCCTGCTCGACGACGTTAACCCGTGTGGAAGAGGTCGAGAGAATCCACCAAGGATATAAGACCTATCCAAGGTTGTATGTCGGAGCCCTGCTCGACGACGTTAACCTGTGTGGATGAGGTCAGGAGAATCCACCAAGGATGTAAGACCTATTTGAGGTTGTATGTCGGAGCCCTGCTCGGCGACGTTAACCTGTGTGGATGAGGCCAAGATCAAATCCCCCTGGGATTGATCGTCCGGTGATTGAGATACAATATGGATTGTGTATTTCTCGAATCACTGAGAAAGAGTTTGAGAAGTTTTTTCTTATCTTTCATAAGAGAAAAAATCATATCACAACAACATGAACATTCTATTACTGTATTACGTAAGCTAGTACAATAGTTCTCTAGTACGACTTACAAATTACAAAGTACTCAACACACGAGATATACGTATGGTGACAATACCATAACATTAAACTTGGAAGAAGATATTAAAGATATCAAAGTAACACTCTACTCAATATAAGAGTGATAACAAGACAAGTAATATTGCTAATACAAATACACAAAGTGTGTGATCATTCAATCTCTCCAACCATTTGAATATTATTCAATGGTTGTCTTTGTTGTTGACTTTGCCCCCCAGCGGGATGAGCTTCCTCTCGGGTTGGCGCATTCTTGACGAATTGTTGGAGATATCCTTGCCGGATTAGTCTCTCAACTTCTTCCTTGAGTTGCCAACATGCTTCAGTAGTGTGCCCACGGCTACGGTGGAAGTGGCAATATTGCTCCTGATTTCCGACGTTGGGCTTCAAAGGGTGTGGCCATTTCACATTCTCCTGATCCCGGATGGCCATTAATACATTTGATTGGGATGTATTAAGTTGTGTGTACTCCCTTTCTTGGCGAGGTCCTCGTCGTGGTGACGGAGACCTATGAGGCAGATTATTCTTCTCATGCTTTTTCTGCTGTGAGAAAGAATTATCCATCCCAGGTGTACCTTTGCGCTTCCCGCTGATTTGCTCAAACTGTTTCCTGTGAGCATTTATAGCTTCATCCGCAGAGATTTGTGCCTCCACGCGATGGATCAAGTCAGCGTACGAATGGACGGTGTCTCGCATAAGGGCCGAATAGAAGGGGCCAGGACGAAGACCTCCAAGAAAGACCCCTCTGAGTAATTCAGCGTCTACTCCTGGAATTTGTCGTGCTTCAGTGGAAAATCGTTGAAAATACTCCTTCAACGATTCTCCCTCATTTTGGTGAATCCCGGAGAGGTGGGAAGAATCCTTTACAATTCTTCGATTGGCCACAAATTGTTCGACGAATACTTTGGCCAATTTGACAAAAGAGGGGATCGTTCCAGGTGGAAGCGAGTAGAACCATGTTCGGGCCTGTCCTTTAAGGGTGGCGGGAAAGACCTGGCAGAGGAGCGCATCTGATGCTCGTTGAATATGCATGATGGTTCTGTAGTAGTCGATATGCTCATATGGGTCGGTCGTCCCGTCGTAGGACTCAACATTTGGCACTTTGAATCCTACTTGAATGGGGTGCTGAAGAATGGCTTCCGTTAGAGGTGATGATTCCTGGAAATTCCTCTGTCGGAGAGCATGCCTCACATCTCCTCGGGGGAACTCTTCCCGTACCAATTTTTGCAGTTCGCGACGCAGGACATTGTGAGGGAATCCCGCGATGTGTGGTTGGGGAGAGCCTTCGGGGAGATCCGAAAAAATGCAAGGATGTGTTGAACTCGCTGTATCGGCAAGTTCATCTTCCTGTTGTGATTGAGGATGTGGAGGAAGACGAATTTCTTCTTGTCGACGCTCGAATTGAACATCTTCAACCCTTGGTTGATCCCGAGGGCGAAGGATCTCTTCCAACGTCGGCTGTCGATCGTCTCGTAAGAGTTGAAGGATCTCGTTCTGAGATTCTTCCATCTTCCGGATTCTTTCTTCTAAAGAAGGTTCCGTGATCCCTTCTCCAGCAGCATTCTGCCCCCCAGGAGGAAAAGATGCTGACATTGGTCGTCTATGGTTAATAGAAGGATTTCTGGATTGGTGGGAGTTGAAGCGAGAAGCTCCAACTAAACGACTGCTGCGCCTATTCACCATCGTAGCAGTACTCGAAGTAGTGGGATTGTGTTTCCCACAGACGGCGCCAAACTGTTGCGTGTTAGAAAATACGCGGCGGTAGGGTTTTATGAATTTGCGTTCGAGCGTTGCACGTAAGTTTAACACACAAACAGGAAAAGAGAGTGAACACCGAGAGTTTTTACGTGGAAAACCCAAAAAGGGAAAAAACCACGGGGCCTCGCCCAGTTGTAAAGTTCCACTAGTGATTTTGCAGATTACAGATGGCTGATTCGTCCCACAAGTTGGGATAATCAGAATACAATTTGTTTCTTCTAGTGAGTTTACAAAATCCTGGCGTTTCTCGAAAATCCGGCAGAGTTCCGGCGTCTTCAGGCGGCAGGAAGAGTTTCGGCGGTGGTCGAGGAGGTGAGGAATCTCCTTTTCCCCTTTCTCCTCTTCTTCTTCTCTCTTCTGCGAGTTCCTGGCGTTTCCTGAAAGTCCGTCAGAGTTCCGGTGCCTTCAGGCGGCAGGAAGAGCTCCGGCGGCGGTGGTCGAGGAGGTGAGGAATCTCCTTTTCCCCTTTCTCCTTATCCTTCTCTTCTTCTTCTCTCTCTTCACTTGAGCCTCCTTTGTGTAGAATGAGGGCTATATTTATAGTTTTTCTGGAGTGGCATAGCTAGTAAATAGGCGTGAGATCATGGGCAAATTGGGAGTGTTTTGAATGGACGGCCGATATCGAATCCTTGAATTGTGCACTGTTCATTGGTCATTTGAAGGTCTTAATGATGTCGAAATTTGATGATCTTGGGCTCGTTGGATTCTTCTCGTCGAGCCGTTCGATTCGAGTATAAGCTCGTCAAAATCGAAGACCGTTTGGTAAATCAATTTGCGGTTTGAACCTTCCAACAGCGCTTTGAGCACTTGATTCGGACTCATTTGGGCTCGGATTAGGTTGATCTTGGTGTCGTTGGGTTCGTATTTCCGAGGCGCTCAGTTTGACTGTAAGCTTGCTGAAATCGGAGTTCGGGTACTCCCAAAATCAATTTTTGAAGTTTCCAACTAGCTTTTGCCTCGAGATTCGTGCCCGATCAAGATAATTTTTACATGCCGTATCAATAATAAAGACTAAAAAATAGATGAATGGGGTCGAATTACCTAAAGAGTAATATAATAAAGAAATATTTTTTTTTTAATTTTTTCTGAGCTCAACGGAGATCCGCCCATACATGAGAGTACATCAACTAACTAGTAGACCATCGAAACACATCTTCCTTTAACATTGATAATTATATATGGTGCGAAACGGTGGCGAACTTACAGACAGATTTCCTGTAATAAATGGCTAAGATGAGGAAATCTCATCATACTTATTGAATAAACATTTGAACTATTTAAGGGGAAGTGATATTTGTTCGGACAATTGAAGATGTTTGCTACATGTTTAGCCTGTAAAGGAGGATACCATCAAGAAATACAATACTGAACTATCTTAGGCATGATTTGAGATTATTGTTGATACTATTTTGATATGTGAATTAGGCATTAATGAGAATGAATAATGGTCTCCATATATTTGAAAGACTATTTTATGAATGTTTTTCTTTGCCATGCTGGTTGTATCAAGAGATGCAATTTAGGCTTCGTTTGAAACAGTTTTTTTTACAGCTTCATAAAGCAGCTTTATAATATAAAAATTTAAATTTTTTTATTAAAAAATTGCTTTAAGAAGTCGTAAGAAAGTCATCTCAAATGAAGTCATAAATTTGAAATATATTGTACCATCTATATTTGCTGAGCATTTCATCAATTATTAGGAATAGAAATTTGTTTGGTATGATCATATGATTTAAAAGGCGATAATCTATAAATATTCACCACATGACAATATGAACAAGGACTAGTACGTGATCAAATTAAATTTGATTGCAGTATTTAGTGTATAAATATTTCAACGGTATTTTATGAAAAATTATTCTGTGCGGTCACCGGACAGTATCTGGAGGCAAATCAGAGCGCGTCAGGTCACTTTTTGTTGTGTACCGGTGCTGTGCACCGCTATATACCGAGTGATATGACGGGTTCTAACTTATCTCCGAACGGTCCGATGACCGCACAGAATAATTTAATTATGGGATGAGATGACAGTAGCATTTGATGGAATGTTCTCAAGATGAATTAACTCATTTCTTTTAATCATATTACAATAATGTTTGAATTTTATTCCACTAATTTTAAATTGAAATATGATAACCTTCAACTTATTTATATTAATGTGATCATGGTAACAGTGGTCAACAGTCAACAGTGATGGTAGCATTGGACCATGACAATTATTTAAAAAAACACTTAAAATTATTATTTCAATAATAAATTATTTATTTATTAAAAATAAAAATTAAATATAGTTAAAAAATGCTAAATAAATAAAATATTAAAATGATTTCACATATGTCCTAGAGTGTTTGTTAAAAACTCTAGAAACTTCCAAAAAGGAATAAATATATAATTGAATGATACCCATAACTTTAAAAGTTCAAATTCTTCCTTGTTTATTTTATCCTAATAATCCCATAAGAAAATACTTATAGAATATAAAAAAATCTAATAAATATTAATAAACCAAAAACTATCATACTCATAATAATTCACCAAATTATTAATTACATTTAGAAGAATTTAAAAATATATCATAGAATTATGATGTATATCTCACATAAAATTTTTTATACTTTATTTATATAATATCATAAATTTTAAATCATATAAAATATTATTAATATTAATTTATGTAATATATATTGATCTAATTTAATATTTAAATATTATAAAAATAAATGAAAATATTAAATATTATACATATAAATAAAAAAAAATTAAAATTGTAATATGTTTGTAATTTGTAAATACCCCTCAGATTTACCAAAACGCGCTTACTCAGCAGGAATAGGCAGTTCAAGCGAACTTTTATTTGGTCCGGTGAACGTACGTAGAGCTATGTTCGGCCGGCACTAAGATCGCAGGCACAAAACGAGAAATACCGAGCAATATCAACAATAACGAGAAATACCATTATGTGAAGATCAAATACCGAGCAATAACTCAGTATTTTTTGGGATTACTCGGTATTGCTCGGTATTGATCTTCACAGAACGGCATTCATCGTCATTACCAAACAATATCTAGCAATACCGACTAAATACCTAGCAAAAACCGAGTAACAATCATCTGACCGAACGTAGAGCTACGTCCGGTTAGAGGACGTAATAATTGTTCAGAACTTTTATTACGTTCTCTGACCGGACGTAGAGCTATGTTCGGGCACCAATAACATGTAGTCGTGCACGTGCTCTTATTCTTTACCGCGCCGCCCGATGACTTGACCCGGATCGGAACCCGGGAATGCTATGTTCGCGTATTGCGAGGTATTACTCGGTATTTGCTCGGTATTGCTAGGTATTGCTTGACAATAACGAGAAATACCGTTCTGTGAAGATCAATACCGAGCAATACCGAGTTGTACCGAGTTTTCTTTTTAGAAAAACTCGGTATTGCTCGGTATTCTCGGTATTTGCTCGGTATTCTCGGTATTTGCTCGGTATTGGTTATTGCTGAGCAAAATCGACTAATACCGAGCAATACCTAACAAAATCGAGAAATACCGAGCCATCATGAGTCCGTTCCGAATCAGATTATCGGGCGCCGTAAACAATGAGAATGGGTGACGCCATTCTACTTTCGGTCGGTTGTTGAAAGTAGGAGCTTTTATTTTGTTCGGTTCACCGGATGCAAGAAATATCCGGTCCTAAGCAAAAAGAGTCGGTACCGAGGTGTACTGAGTTTTCCAAAAAAACTCGATACACCCCGGTAGCAATTTTTTTTTGAGAAGGCGGTACCGAGGACGTAATAATTGTTCCGAAAGTAGAGTTACTTCTTGTGACCGGACCAAATAAAAGTTCCTTAACGTGGGGAGAATGGCTTCCGTCTCCGCGATGCGCCAAGCGACTGTTGCTTAATAATCACCTTTACTCGGTTCTGTTTCTTAATGCCCTTGCTATCGATTTCTTCAACAAGTTAGTGTCTTTTGGGATAGATTTGAGTATTTTGATACAATTATTTTTTGGGTGGTATTAACAAGGTATTGCTTCACTGCATCTGCTGCGGTGTTGTCGATTTCGCTCAGATTTGCTTTTCATTTTTTTATCTGGCTGAAGATTTTTGGGATTTTCTTTTAAATTTTTCGCGCTGATTAGAATTATCGGCATGTTCACGTTGATTTTTGCCGCAGTTCAAGGTGAAATTAGGTTTAATCTGTGAAGATTTTCTATTTAGTTCAAGTTCTAAGAGTTGTGGATTGAGCTTGGTAGATAAGTCGGCTTCCGGTTGGTGCTAGGAGTAAGGCTAGAGGAGTTACTGAAGGTTAGTTTATAGGGTTATGTATTGAGAGTATTGCGTGTTCCATGGTAGGAAGGATGCCAGCGTTTGATCCGCCTTCCCCAAGCATTATAATTAATTTTGAGAAGGCTGGAATGAAGTCCAAGAAAGAAAGCAATGAAGTTATTGGTACTATCAATTTAAAAAATAAATTCACGGATACTTTTGATTTGTACTTTTTTTAGCTTTCCTTGCCATTATCAACTTGAATTTCTTGAAAGGAATTGTTAGGATTATTTTTCTTATTTCGATCAATATTGCATTTTATTTTTTGATTTTTGCGAAGTGATCTCATCATATCTTGTTGAACTTTGGTTTTCTTCTTTCGATCTTATCAATTTACATATTTTCTGTGTTGATTGCAGTAGAATGTATGCAAATTGAAATCCTTAGAAATTTCTTCCTATTTTTTCTTCTGAGCAGTTTCCTTCTCGTCACTGTTTCATGAATCACAGAAGCAGAAATCAGCAGAAACCTGCTTTTATAGCAGACAATTTTAATTCGCTCGAACAGGTATTTTTATTAGCTGTGACTAGAGACTATTTAATTATTTTTTAATTCAATGATTACAATACGATTATACGAGCGAATTTTTTGCTGGTTATTGTATAAGATGTTGGGAATTAGGTGATATATAATTCAAATCACTGCGAATTGAAAAAAAAATCATGAAGCGGTTCAACACACAAAATGCATCTAGAATCATGTACATAATGACTCAATTGATGGTTACATATTGTTGCAGCTGCTACATATTTTACTAAAAATTTTATTATGGATTTTTACTGCCCTAATCTCTCCGATTTCTCCTCGACCCCAAAATACGGTGCAAATCCCAAAATACTCTTTATAAAATAAATCACAAATATTGGTTCTCAAGTGTTGATCTGTGATTGAGTGTGGATAAGTCATTTCTTTGTAGGGATGAAATTAGGCTCTACAAGTTAACAAGAGAAGATGCTATTTTAGTATTTTAGACTTCATTTGGTGTTGATACTTCATTTGGTGTTGATACTTCATTTGGTGTTGATATGCTTTACTAATTACTATGCTACATGAACTAGAAGCCGCGAAAATTCCCCAATAGTCTCAAGAGATGATTGAGCTGCTCTGTAAGTGAGTCCTTTTTTGTAATGCTGAAAAGGGGGTGCTTGCGTTGGAAGAGATATAGATTCTATCTTCCAACAAAAACCAAAACAGCTTTTTTTTGGAAAACATCGAGAAAGCAAAGCACATCAACTATTAGCCCTGGTAGCTGCCTTAGTATCACTAGTGCTTAGAACCATCACTGTCTTCGTTTAAATGGTTTGACAATCAAATTCTTTTATGGTGTAGTAGACACTGAGAATGTTTTTATGTTACATGATTGTACATTTTGACGTGCCTTTTGGATATGGTTCAAAGACAAACTGGATGCGTGAAACTGTGTTGCTTGTCTTGCATCATTGTTACATAAGATAAATTCAAATTTGATTGCTGTCTTGCAGAAAGTTCTTGGTTTATGGTAATATTTGTTTGTTGGAGCCAAATTTCCCTCGTTGTGGTATATCTGCAATAAATTTAGCCTATACGCAGTTTCTTAACCTATGTTATGACCTATGAGATCATATTAGCGTATGTTTTTATTTAAATGCTTTAAAGTCCTCTTATCATATACAGGTAACATCAGCATTGAGAGAATCTGGTCTTGAATCATCAAATTTAATCCTCGGCATTGACTTCACAAAAAGCAATGAATGGACAGGTGATATGATGCTTTTAGTAGTATCAACATATTGTTGTTTACCATTTACTACGTTTCTTGTTGTCAGTTTGAGATGTCTAAAAATTAACCTTAGCTGTCAAAATACAACAGGAAGGCGTTCATTTGGAAGGAAATCTCTACATGCTATTGGTAGCACCCCTAACCCATATGAGCAAGCCATTTCTATCATAGGACGCACCCTTTCTACCTTTGATGAAGACAGTTTGATACCTTGTTTTGGATTTGGTGACGGTGAATACGTTCTCTCTTATCTTCTGAGAGTTTGATATGTTTTTTTGCTTCTTGTGACTTTTGATTTTTGCCTTAATGAAATAGCATCCACTCGTGATCAACATGTCTTCAGCTTCTTTGCCGATAATCGACCTTGTCATGGTTTTGTGGAGGCCCTTGAGCGATATAGGCAGATTGCTCCTCATCTTAACCTATCAGGTTTCGTAATTTCCCCAACCTTATAATTTCCTTGAGTAAGAAGAGCTCTTAAGGATGCATTTCATAGGGTCAATCATGGTATTTGTTACTTTTATTATTTTCTAGCTTCCTTTTAAGTTTATGAATTGCTCTTATAGTTTTTAACTGCATCAAGTTATATGATCTGTATAAACATGCTACTTATTCCTCAAGTTACCTCTAATTGTAGGAATATAATTCTTCTACTCATCAATCATCCATAGCCAGTTCATCCTTTTAGAAATTATGGATATGTTCTTTCAAGACAGACTCATTGTCTTTATTAGTCATTGAGATAATTTTTGCCCAGTTGTTTGCAAGATAGTTTTTGTCCCAGTTGTTTGCAATGAGAATTCATGAAGTTAAATGATATAGGCAATGCAAGCGTTCAGGGTTTCTAATGCAAATTTACCTAGACCAATCTATGAATCAACAGATGTTGGTCTGCCACAACAATTTATAAATTACCTTTGGTATCCACCATCAGTAATAAACTCAATCTCACCTTTCATTTCAGGAATAAGCTGAATAGGTTTTTCTGGTAGGGTGTTGGATGTGAATTCATAAGAGGAGGAAAATAGAAAAGAATCTAAGATACTAGTTGCATTTTTATGAAATAAAGTCAAATTAAATACATTAAAGACATGATTATTATCAGTGCTTATCAAAATTTTAAGTGTCTGTTTTAATTTTAATACATTTCAAAATTTTATACGACTCTACTTTTTTACAATTAATTCTTATGGGCTACCGTAAATATCATTTTTGGCTTTAGGCGTACCATTAACTTATCTCCTGATTTGAATTTCACTTGCCTCTTTTTTATATTAGCAACAAAATTTTAAGTGCTATACTTTTTCCCTGTGGGAAAAACTCTCAAAGTAGTCCTCAAACTGTTCGTTTGTGGTCAATTAAGTCCCAAAGTTTAACCTTTTCTCCAATTAGTCCCTAAATTATACAAAATTGGTCCAAAATGACCCCTCATGTTATAATTGTTATATCAAAATTGTCCCAATTTAGTCCCACTATATAAAGTTGATCCAATTTAGTTTCAAAAGGATCATTTGGATCAATTTTGTTAGTCAAGGGACTAAATTAGAGAAACATTATATTTTGGAATTAAATTGACCATATACAAATAGTTAAGAGACTATTTGGAAGTATACTCCATTTTTTGTGAATTTCTTCAAGCAAATCATGCATATGCTTTGTAAATGATTGTGCAAATTCACAAGTTCTAGATTCAACAAGAAGCGTAACAACGTCTTGTGTTTTCTAGGCTGATAACCTGTGACAACTTCGAATTGACTCTTGTTTTTCAACTTATTAATGAATGAATTTTATGCAAAATCAGCCATTAGTAGTATGAAATCCCATCTAAATGTGTGCTCTTTATTTAGACAACTTAATAGATCACCTAAACTCCCATTAACTATTTTATTTTCATCATCAATTTGTCGGTGATGAAAGTTTAAATTTTAATTGGGCTCCCATTTTTTCCGGAGAGTTCTTCAAAATTTTGTCATAAATGTTATGCCTCTATTAGAGACAATTGTCTTAGGTAACCTTTGCAACTTAACACTTCATTAAAATACAATTTTAATATATGGTACCTGTTAGCAATTTCAAAACATGAAATAAAAAAGTGATCAATCACTATAAAAATAGTGTCATGTTTCATTAGTGTTCATGGCAATTCTATTACATAGTCATTATTCCTATTCAAGATTTGTATGGAATAGGAATCGGTGTATAAGATCAATATTATGTTTGTTTCCTTTAGCTGTCTAGCAGGATCTACTGAACACAAGAAGTTTCAATTAATTCTAATAGTAGTATCTTTTCCTTAAGTCCTCTTTCAGAATTGCTCATAGGCCTAACAAAATAGGAAAATATATCATGGTATTGATCCATATATGTTGATTTGAATTCGATGGGCTGAATTGAAATCATGCAGTACTGAAGTAGACCTACATTATTCAAAAAACTAGAGATGATGTCCTGTTTGCATAGAAACTGGCATCATACATGTTTTACACAATAAGTGAAATAAAATACACTGAGACAACTCATCTAGATCATCAATTTCTATTCTTTTGATTGAATATGCTTTCATTTTTTTTTATGCCAAGTAGTTGTGATAAGGCTAATGATGGCTGTGATGGTGATTTTCGATGACGCATAGTTTTGATGAGGAATGCTCTTCATGGAAATTTCAGCAAGAAAGTATCATAGGGCTTGACAGAGGTTTATTTGTCAATAGAGACGCCATCTCTTGCATAATTATTGTCTCAAGTTTTAAAAAATTTACATTGTTGATATATGAATTCATTGATGATTAATATTCTCCATTAGATTTTAAGAAAAATTTTCTGTTTTGACAGATCTGTTAATGCATTCATGATGATCGAGTTATTCAGCTGGTTTAGAATCATTGCACCAATTCTTATTATAATCGAATAAAGAATATGCTTGATAAAAAACTCTTACCAATTTGTTTATTAGTCTTACAATTCTTTCGATTGTCATGCAGGGCCAACCTCATTTGCTCCGTTGATTCACGCAGCAATTGATATTGTTGATAGGAGTAATGGACAATACCATGTGCTTGTGATTATTGCTGATGGGCAGGTTATTAAAGTTTGAATTTCCGTGTGGACCTTTTCAGTTTAAAATGGTTCAAAAATGATTCCGCAATAATGCAGGTTACCAGAAACCCAGACGTACCAAAAGGGAGTTTCAGTCTTCAAGAACGTGCAACAATAGATGCTATTGCTCATGCAAGGTAAAATGCTATAGCTCATTTTTAACATATGGGCTTGCTCTTTGCTTCCACCTGGGCATAGAAACGGCAGGTATCGTGTGTGGCCTGTCATGTGGCCTGTGTGGAAAGCTGTTATTGCCGCACTCCCATTTAACGAAAAAGTGGCTTTCCTGGCCCCCCTCTTAGGCTTAATTTGGGACGGCTTTTTTGTTGCTTCTTAAAGCAGCTTTCTAGTTCAAGAATTAATTTTTTTTGTACTAGAATGCTGCTTTAAGAAGCAACAAGAAAGCTGTCCCAAAAAAGCCTTAGGCTTTATTTGGAACGGCTTTCTTACTGCTTTTTAAAGCAGCTTTTCAGTACAAAAATTACAAATTTTATACTAGAAAGTTGTTTTAAGAAGCAGTAAGAAAGCTGTCCCAACCGAAGCCTTAGAGTCGGGTCTAAGAGAGCAGGGTAGCGCATCAGCTGCATGTGTCCTTGCAATGTTCCCAACAAAGCCTATATATTTCTACTTAGTTTTGAACCTTTTTGACTCTTCAGTCTCTATCCTCTTTCAATCATTATGGTTGGTGTGGGTGATGGACCTTGGCATGCGATGCAGCAGTTTGATGATAGCATTCCTCAGAGAGAATTTGATAACTTCCAGGTACGTTGTTAGGCTGGGAATAGTACATTTTGTCGCTTGAACAAATCTAATAAAATTTGATCAAGTTTATATTCAAATCTGACTTTTCGTGCGTTTTTCTTTACCATTGGGTATACGTGAAAATGGTTTAAAAAGTTTGTTCTAAATAGGAAAATAAAGAGTGAAAGGAAGTTCTCACAGGAGTTTCAGATGGAATTACGAGTAGCATAACATAGTAATAAGTACTCACATTTGCGGTGGAGCAAACAATGTTTCTTTCCCATGACTATATTTCCTTTTTTCTATAGCAGTGTCAATCATCTCATAGACCATGCATGTTCTGCTTCCATGTTTCATATGTATTGTGTAGAGGTGATAGATCAGTGAATCTTGATGGGGATCTACTTAGTATTCTCCGAGTTGGCAGATTTTTGTAGAATTTGTTAGTCACCGCCATTATCATTATAGACTGTTACGGAACTAACCAGACCTCCTGGGCCGGTCCAGTTCTATAGAGGCGGGCTAAGCCGCCTCCTTAATTGGTTTGGCCAACAGGTGGGCCCCCCTTGAGACGGCAAACAGGAGAGAGAAAGGGGCGGCTAATGCATAAGGAGAGTTTTTGAAATTGGAAGATTTGTATTTAACGATGAGGAGAGGCTAGGGTTAGGGCATGCAAAAATTTGGATTTCTCTTGGAGTCTCTTTGGTGTCTTGGGCTCTAGGCTTCTTGTCTAGAGATTGGGAGAGAACGATCCTCCTCTTGAATTGAGGATCAATTGTATCTTTTTTTCGTTCGTGTTTCGCTTTGCTTTCTATAAGATTATCTATCGTTTGATTGTTCTTCTACCATATTTTCTTTGGTTTTCTCGCTGTTTTACCGATTATTGTTAGGTTTGCTTTCAAACTCAAGTATTTCCCATTAGGGTTACTTGCGAACTCAAGTATTTCCTATCATAGGCCTTGTCTTTTCTGTTTGGTTTCGATTATATACATTCTTCAACTCCTATTTGTCATCTTTATTGATGTCAGCTAAACTTCTGTAATTTTTGATGCTTTTGTTTTGATATCAATAAATAGTGCTCTATGTGGTCCTAGCTTTTTTGACAAGTGGTCATACGTGTGTAGTTTGTAAACTTCACGAAGATCATGTCATCAAGCATGGAAATAAGAAAGATGGAAGCAGCATTTGCTTTAGCTGCTCTTATGGAAATTCCATTTCAATATAAAGCAACTCAAGTCCTAAGACCTATAAAGTAAGTCTATTACATCCTTATGTGCTAATTATTCTTTGTAGTATTTAATGTCTTTATTGCTTCTTCCAACCCTTTGTAATTTATCAGAAAAAGAGTAGGTCAAGTTAGCGCATCACCAGTTCGTCCTCCTCCCTCTCAAGTTATTGAAATGGATAATGCAGCAAATTCGGCATCAAGTAGCCTAAGTACTCCAACGGAGCAGGTACTGTGTCTTTACCATTTAGGCTTTAGTTTTCATGACCAAACATCAGATTGCCTTTTTGCTGCTGCTCTTGTAGGCCTGTCCTATTTGCTTAACAAACCAGAAGGACATGACATTTGGATGCGGTCATCTGGTAAGATTTAAACATTACATGCCTGAAATGATGTTGAGATGATAATTAAAATTAAATTTAAAGTAGATAAAGCATACAAATTATTATGTTTGTGACTTTGTGTTATCAATAGATAATGTTTTATGATTTGTTTTATCAGTTTGAAATAAATTTGATTTGTTCATTTTAACATTCATGAAGCACTTCTATCATTTTAATTATTTACGACAAGAAGCATGATTTAACAACCTCATGTTTAAGACTAGACTCAATATCTCTTAAAAGCTCATGTTCTAATTGCAGTTGCTTTTATATATAATGTTCATTTTAAGTAGGTTCATAATTTCTCGCATATTCAAATTTAATCTCAAATTTGTGTTCTGATTCTTGCTCAATTTTAGGTTCAAGTTAAGAAGATATGTTATTATAGGCATAAATTTAGATTCTTCATTAAAAGAATTCAATTGTAATTATAAATATTTATTTAATTTATCCTCAGAATAATATTCATAAATTACAGTTTGTTTAATAGGATTAAATTTTGCTATGCATGATTCTCGTGTTAGTAAATGTATTGTTGACTTTGGAGGAGATAATGATTTTTCCTTAGGGACCTTAATTATTATTACAAGAGCTCCTTGCATAATTACTATAATCTAACCCAATAACCAAAGATTTGGATGAATTCTCAAATAGTGTGCTTTTTATTCTTATTTCTTGCCTAAGATTTAATTATTAGAGAATAGTAATTTAATAGTCTCGAGGAAAATGATGTCGAGTAACTAAATCATATGGTTGATCTCTATTATATTATTCAAACATATAATATTCATCTTATTTATAATATTTAAATTGTTAATTTAGTTGATCTTTCTATTCTCCGAATGATATGAATGGATCTTTAAGTGTATGTTTTAGGCCAACCCATATGGCTTTTTCACTTGCAACAAGTTAGAATGATTGAGCCCACCTTACTAGTTTTAACACTCATAGTAGCCTTCTAAATCATCAATGAATGTTGAAATTCCACAAGGGCATACCTCGGTCATAAGTAGAATAAAATTTTCAACATAATAGTGAATCACATAATAATACTATAATAGCCTATATTTATGTTTGATCGACTCTTTTATTATGTCTACATATAGTTGACATGATAATGCACCCATGGTTTTGATAGACCGGCCGATTTAATTGGGAGGGAATTAGGAAGTTTTCTAATTAAAAGTGAATTATTTAGGAAGGTTTTTAATCAAATGGGAATTGCTTACGAAAAATTTTAATTACATTTGGAAGGGAATTATTTAGGGCAAGAGATCTAATTTGAATTCAAAATCTAAGCGGAAATTATTTAGGGAAAAGGAGGAATTAAGGGGGGATTGTTTAGGAAAGTTTTAATTATAATTGGGAGGGAATTAATTATCAAAATAAATCTAATTTGAATTCAAATCTGAGAGTGATTTATTTAGGGAAAGGGGGCTGATTTGGGAGGGAATTATGGGAGCTTATTTAAGGCTAACTATGGGGTGATTTTAGATTATGTTTAGAGTTTGATGAAATTAGAATTTCTTAGGTTATTTGGGCTCTAGCCAGCATCTAGGTATTTGAGAGAGTCGGATCTTCCTCTCGAATCGAAGATCCAAACATCTTGCAATTTCTTTCATATATCTTGTAATAAAAATAGTTTTTGGTGTGTTTTTATCTCTAATTTCTTATTGTCGTTCGCTGATTTCGAGAAAATTGCATGCACTTCCTCTCAGGTTTTCATAAAAAAATTGTTATGTGAAGTCTTGTCTATGATTAATAGTAGGATGTGATTGATGAACACAAAAAAATCACAATATTATAATTGCACAACATCAAGTTTTAGCAAAAGATTAATTTATTTTGACGCAAAAGCAGAAAACACATTTAATTCAGTCTAAATGATCATTCAAGTCTTTCTCAAGAAATTTGGGAACTATCAAAATTCTTGAAATGATCAAGATTTACACCGCCAAACTAGAATCAAAATATAGCCGACCTGTGCAAAAAAAAACTAATTGCAGAGTATGTAGATGTAAAAGAAAAGGGATAGAAGTCTCTAAAGATCAGTATGAGGGGAATGCTTTCTCACAAAACTTTCAATATGACCACATTCAACAGCCAAATTTAAGAGGAATACGAAAATTTATTGTGCCAATGTCGAATTTGGCATACTAAAACTTTATTTGGGACTGCTTTCTTACTGTTTTTTTAAAAGTTAATGACTGTTTTTCTTGCTCACCTATTTACCCTTCCAATGAAAAAAACTCGCCGAACTAGTCAAAATATGTTCTGTGCGTGCTTGATGCAGTAGTAGTATGACTACCTATGATTACTAAAACGTGGTCTGCTGGTTCATAACTAACAAATTATTAGATGTTATTCAATGTTCTTATAAAAAAATGGCAAATCTTTATTTTAAAAAAAAAAAAACATTTTCATTTCTTGTTTCAGACTTGCAAGGGCTGTGGTGCAACATTAGAAAGATGCCCCATATGTCGAGCCGCGATAACCGTGCGTGTGAGGCTTTACGGTTGATGATAGAATAATGCAACACCGGAAAACGCAGCTAAATCATTCTTATGAAGTCCGAGACTTCATTTGGGACGATTTTTTTACTGATTCTTAAAGCAGTCTTTCAATATAAAAATTTTTGTATTGAAAAGCTACTTTAAGAAGTAATAAGAAAATTGTCTTAAACCAAATCGAATATTATCAGTCTTGTGCAGTATTTTTCTTAGTTTTAAACACGTGTGTATCTTCTGTGTGCCTTCGGAATTTGGTTTCCAAGGATTCGGAAAGGTTATAAACTGAACCAGATGCATCAAGAAGGACTACTCATTTGGTTCAAGGAATCTATCAGAGTAGCTACCAACCTGTTATTATTTTCGTATTAGTTTCTGTATATACACAGTTCAAGTACAAATCTGTGATAAAATTTCTAATGCGACATGTATTAACTGTTACTGTTTGTTGTGTGTAATTGCTCAATTTTACTGAAAATTGAGCAATTACATTTTATTTCATTAATTGGTTATCTATGAATGCTTAACAAGGACACGCATGGGACTAGTTTGGAATTTTTTTTTTGGGTTTAAAAAGTATTTTAATTTAATGTATTTTTAAATAAATAAAATTATTTCTGAAAGTGAACAAAATTAGTTTACTTGTTTTGATTTTTTTATAAAATAATTATCATCATGGGTTGCCTTTATTGTGGCATAGCCATAATAAAACAAATAAATAAATTATATTCTTAAGATTCAAAAAATATTTATTTTTGATAAAATATAAATAAAATAAAAATAGAAAAAATAAAAGTGATCTCAAACTGATTTTTTAGCCATCTATTGTCTATTAACACAGATTATATATATATATATTACAACTAACAGTATCATCACTTTTTAGCTACCTATTGGGTTGTTCCTCACTAAGAGAAGCAGAGATACGACACTACTTTGGACATCAGATGCCGTCCAGATCTCAATGAAAATGTGTCACATCGCCCCCATTCGGTACTAAGCAGTGTCAAACAGTATTGAGTTCGATATTGTGAAGTATCGAATGGTAAGTTGTGTCCAGTGTCCCAACCCAATAATTTCCCACTTCAATGAGCTGATTTAGGCTCTGTTTGAGACGATTTTTTTTTAAGGCAGAATTTTAGTACAAAATATTAAAGTTTTTAGTAAAGCTTTGTATTAAAAAAAATAAAAAATAGTCTTAATCGAAGCCCTAAAAGCATACGTGACAGACTTCAGCTTCAAGAATCTCCGGCCATAGACCATGTTAGTTGTTCAATCAAGAAAGGAAACATTACAAAAAATAAGCTAATATCTGTGATTCTTTTTATAGTCAAATTCATAAAATTTGTGACTAAGATTTTATTTGGAATAACTTTCTTAATATTTTTTTAAAATAATTTTTTGATAAATTTTTTTTTATTCAATAAAATTTTGGGAGATTTACATATATACATACAATCTTATATTAGTCTATTTACATATTTAACACTTGAAACTTTAATATTACATACATATCACCCATAATTCATTTTCATATCAAATATGAGTGGTATAAATGAAATATACAAGTGGCATGAAAGAAATATAAGTGATATATTTGATATTAAAATAATATAGGGTGGCATGCATGTAATATTAAAATTTTAGGTGTTATATATGTAAATATGATGATATAAAGTGATATATATGTATGTAAATTTCCCTAAATTTTTATATAAAACTATTTAAAAATTTATAAGAAAGTAATCTCAAATAAAACATACATGACAACAACTGTCAAAAATATGACGACAAAAAATCATTGATAGATGTTGTATTGGCTAAAATTTCTGTAGAACTAGAAGTACTGACATACAACTCACTTTGACCTGTTAGTTGAGAGCTTAGGCTTCCAACTAAGAGGTCATGAGTTCAAGTCTTTGTGTATGACCACTTGTACTACTACTAATTTTTCCATAGCAAATATTGACAAAAAAAATCCATTGGTATCACTTTGGAAGCCGAAATAACACTTTTGACACTCAAAGAGCTTAATTACGACTGACACAATTCCTGATATTGATGTTAACCAATTAATGTACAAACATGCAAAAATGTTCTTTATTTTCAGAAATGATATAACATTTTTCATTCGTAATGATGCTACCCAGTTTACAAACAATCACTCCTATTCGGTAAATTATTACATTCGGTGTCTGGATTCGTCCGGATATCAATCCAGACGCGTCACACCACCAAAGTACACCAGGACCCAATGTATTCTAGTGACGTGGCGCGTCTGAATTGGATGACCAGACGTAATAATTCGCACTCTTATTTAGCATTGGCAAAACATTTTTCACTTATGAAACTATCAGAGAGTAATTAAGCTGCTACTTACTCTATTGATTAAATTGTTCATATAAAGAAGAAATAAACATCTTAAACAAACACACATCTTAAACAAACACCCACTTTTAATTAAACATCTTAATGTAATTAAAACATGCATAGCTTAATTACATCACTTAAACACAAGACTAATCAAGCTCCCTCCACCGTACACAATACGGGGAGGAGCTGCAGGCTTCAAAGCTAAACAAATTAACCACGAGTAGCTATTTAGCTTATTATATAACGACATATTATATATAGTCAACAAGAGCAAATTATTGAACACCAAAGCATAAAAACAACCACTAATTAGTTAATTAATCCCTACAGACTGAAACCTCAGCTCCTTATCCATAAATTTTTGCTTGGCATAAACCTCCATATAATCCCCAAACACAAAGCTCGGGTAGGCAGCTTTCTCTATTTCCCCTCCGCCGCTCATCACCGCCGGCTCGATCACCGCCTCCAGCGCAGGGTTATAGAATGAAGCAACAGAGCGACGGTTTCCGTTGGCCGAAGCGAGCACGCGGTGCAACGCGCTTTTGTAACGCCCGTTGCTTATGACCTCTATCTGATCTCCGATGTTTATTACGATGGTGTTGGCGAGTGGCTGAACGTCGAACCATTGGCCGTTTTTTAGTACCTGAAGGCCGCCCACTTTGTCGTCTTGGAAGAGGAGGATGAGTCCGCCGGCGTCGGTGTGGTTGCGTAGGCCTCCGACGCGGTCTGGACGCGGGCAAGGCGGGTAGTGGCTTACTTTGGTGCCGAAGAAGGGGCTGTGGCTGTCATTACCTGAGAAGGTTTCTTTGATGTAGCCTTTGCTGAGGCCAAGGTTGTCTTCCAGGACGTTCAGCATTTTCTCTGCTAACTTCTTCAGCTCCAAACGGTATTCTTTCATTGTTTCTCTGTAGACATTTCATCGGCTCATCCATCAATATCAAGCTTTGTAACAAAAGCTAGAGATTTTGAGTTGAAATCCACATCTAATTAATTTTTAACAATTTATGAGATAAGAATGACAGGTCATGCACATGATGGGGTTTTTATTACAGCATAAAATTCATTAATGAATGATGGTCAATCTTGAAAATAAATGTCTAGGGGAGTGTTGGTATGAAATTTATTAATCATGGTCAACCTTATAATCAAAGTTTCAGCTACTCAAAACAAAGATATCATCGTCCTATTCATTTTTTTCCTGGAAATGGAGTATACACTCACTGTTATCCTCAAAAGGACGCTTAGCGGTGTGACTAATTTTTGGGTCACATAGAAAAGGTGCCCACCCAAGAAAATCTCCTCCCTCGCACTTGATTGGCCCCACTTAAAAATAAACTAAGCAATGATGGATTTTCAACCATACTCAGCTCACCAACTAAACTAAACAATGGTGGATCTATCCAAATTAATCAAGAAAAAAGTAGGAAAATTTAGGATGGAGTTCAGTGTTCATAATAATTACTTGAATTGAAGTGGAGTGGATGGCCATTGGTTGTCATCCTGCAGGATAAAGACATCCTCCCAGTCCACATCATCCAATATTTTGCAAGCTTCTCCACTATCAATTAAGTCATTCAGAAGCTGAACCGCCTTGGAATCCTTGAAGCCCTCCTCTCTCTCCATCTTATAACACTCTGAACAAACCTTCTTAACCCGGTCAAGAAGATCTAACGGAATACCATGGTTCACCAACTGCAACAGTAATTGTTATAAACACAATTAATTAACATTATCAACACTGGCTGATTAATGAATTAAGGTTGTAAAGAGATGAAATCCAACCTGAAAGAAGCCCCATTCCTCGCAAGCACTGGCGATCTCCGCCATGGTCCCCGCCCTCTCCGTTCCTTCAAGCTTCGATAAGTCAATAACTGGAACCGCCATTGTTGAAGGCTTCTGCTTGTACTTATCAGCTCACACTAGTACTCTTTATGAAAAGGATGAGGAGAATGGAAGAAGAATAGAGCTTTTATAGTGCAATGATGTTGAAGGTCAACTATTAGATTAATGTGAAGGGAATGTGTCATCTGAATAAATTAATGAGGTATCGGTGAGGGCGGTGGCCCTTCGCATTTTATATAAAGTTTTAATGCGGGAATACGCGGGGATAAGGAGTAAGAAATCAAATTCAAAGGTCAATGCTGACGTAGAATTAGAAGAAAATTGCGCTCTTAACAAAGTCTTAATTCTCCTAATTATTGGAAGCATTTAAGAGGACGTGGTGGCGTGAGATGTGGCCATTGTCCACTTATTCCATTTCCAGATAATTAATTATCAAAGAAATATTTTTTTTGACACGGTATCTATCCACTGTCACTCTCTTTAGAAGGTACTTGACGGCGTAACTAATTCCTCGATGAGCCTATCAGCCGTGGAGGACTTGCAGTTATTTTCTCCATACTTGAGGGGAATCTAACATGGGTTTGAGGGTTCCCAACCATGCTCGCCCATCAACCCAGTTAAGCCCAGTGGAGTTCAAAGAAATTGTAAGAAAAAAATATTAAATCAAGAGTATATTTATCCCACTACATTTTAACTACATGAATCATTTTTCTCCATTATGTTCTATAAAAATTCAAATTCTCATTTAAATATAATTAAAAAAAAAAAACTTGTTTCTAATCATATAACCAAGCCATGTTAGTTCTATCTCTACCTTTCTTAACATACATCGGATCTAATACATATACTATCCGATAATTTATGTGACCAAACCATCTAAGGTGACTCTCTATCATCAGAGCTACTCCAAACTTTTTAATATATACTAGTTTCATATTATGCATCAAAGTGTAAAGCTACTCATCCACTCGGGCATTCTCATTTCTGTAACACATTTTATTTTTGTGCTTTTCTTTTAATGTCCAACATTCTATGCCATAAAGCATTGCGGGTCTCGCCATCATCTTATGAAATTTTCCCTTAAGTTTGAGAGGAATTTTCTTTCACAAAACATGCTCGATGCATTCCTCTACTTCAACCATCAAATTTGAATTCTACTAATAATATTCGCGTCTATTTCACCATTAGTTTGAGCAATAGATCCGATATATATAAAATGTATACTATTTTTAATGAATTGATCCCTCAAAGTCACAATCCCCCCATATCTCTATCACAATGAAAATTACACTCTATATATTCGATTTTGGATCTACTTAAATAAAAACCATCATACTATAAAAGTATATTAGTAGCACATACTATTTAATCAAAATAGAATACTATCTCATAAAATATTAGAAATTTATATAAATATTACAAAACAAATATTTATATTGTTTTATTATTTTTAAATACATGATTTACTATTTTGAAAGAAAAGCTACACTATTTATTCTTCCTTTCTTGTTTTTTCCTGTTGATTATTGAAGCTGCTAAGGAGATTTTTACTCTTGCCGACTTCCATTTCTCCAATGAAGCAAATGCTGTGCTCTCTCTTTTGACTTTGTTCACATGGGGTACAAGGAAGCAAGGCAGGTATGACAGGTGAATATTTAATATCTAGCTAATGACCTCCATTGCAATGCTTAATTTCAAGCCTAAATTAACGTGAGATGTGAACTAAATTTTTAATTAGCTATGTACTTAATTATTATGTCAGTACATCTGCATTCATTTAGATCAAATTAATTAAATTATTACAAGAGTCTAAGTAGGATTTTAAAAAATCCATCATATTGAAATGGATTGAATTGCCTACATTTTTTAAGGCTTCATTTGGGGCGGCTTTCTTTTGTCTTCTTAAAACAGCTTTTTAGTACAAAATTTTTAATTTTTATATTAAAAAGTTGATTTAAGAAGCAATAAAAAAACCGTCCCAAACGAGGCCGAAGCCTCTAGTCAATCAATGCTAAATCTTGCCTTGCCCAACAATTAGCCCAAATTTGGCTTTTCATATTGAGGTACTAATCTCCCATAAGGACTCTCAAAGTAGCATATTAATTAAGGCTCTTCACTCAAAGAATACCAATTGAGAAGGGTTTTCATTAAGAGTATTCATGCAACCTTAATCCAAAAACTACCTAAAGTTCTTAACTAGCTAGCAATAAGAAACAAGCTGAACAACTTGTTAGAGACCTAGCCACACAAAGTCCAAATTATGTACTTTTATTCATGGGCAGCAAGGCCAAGGGGAACAATTGCTCCCCCCCCCCCGATCAGGTCGAACCCTGCCAGGGGGCGTTGCCCCCTTGAATCCCGACATATCTGTGAAGCGTACAATGATTAACAAATATGGGTTGAGAGAGCGCCATCGGAACAAATTTTGATTGTAAGGATATTTATGAAAAAAAAAAACTATACACTTTTACTTATAAGTTTACCCTCCCTAAAAATTAAGGCTGGATCCGCCCATGCTTTTATTTATACTCAAACAATATTGTCAATATTGATCATTATCTATAAATAAAAGATGATTAGTAGAGTGTAAATACATACAATCTTTATCATTGAGCCAGAAGCTTTGTGCTATCAAATAAATTCATGTAAATCTCCATGCAATGATAGACCAGAATGATTTTAAGCTATCAAAAAAAAGATGTGAAGGAATGAAGAATTTGATATTACAGGGACTGAGTAGCAACAAGCTTTTCAATTCTAAATTATATCATTTGTCATGCAATAATTAACAATAATAAGTTGTAATTAATGAGGTTCGATCGACTATACTAAACTAGTCAAATCTAGCCCAACGGACTCAATGCCATTGGGTTTGAGAGCCAATTTGATTTCGTGAGGCTTCTTCTAGCTGACTCAATGAGTTTGCAACTCTGGAGCATCGAATGTCTCATGTACAAAACCTTCTTCAATATGGTATCTTGCCACTAAGCAAATACTATTCATTTGGGATAAAATTTGCAACCATTCAAAAAATTAGAGAAATGATTGGAAGTTGCCTATAGTGGAAATTTTAGCGACTTTTTTTCCTATTAGATCATGTTGTACAAGTACACTTGAAACGACTAGTGTATCGAACATATGGACAAAATGATTCCTACTACACCAAAAGTGGTTTGAATGCAATCAGATCAAGCTCTTGAAGCACAATAAGAAACCTTAACACATTAATTTTGATGATCAAATAATATTCAAATCTAATGTGTTTATAATCAAATCCAACATTTCAATGAGAGGAATCCAATGAGATCAAAATAGTTTAAATTCAGATATCATTAATGCATTTAAATTCCAAAGGACTGTCTATAACCGAGAAATTAATACAAGATCTTCAATAAAGTGTTTTAGATTTTGGTTGTTATTCGGACATGATACTTTTAAGTAAATATACATTACCCTCACTCTTACATGAAGAGACACTTGGACCCTAGTTTATTTAAGAGAGCCCAGAGAGTCGAGAAATATAGGAGCTCTACCCTAGCACAATCACATGATAACCACCGCTATCATCGAATCTTTATTTGACCACCTCCATAAAACCATTGCTTAATCACCACCATTGAAGCATCGTCTGACCATCCATTAAGCCACCACTATTAGACCATCGTTGCCAATCGACGGTTCTCCAACCACTATTGTTTGATTATAGTCATTTAACTAGCATTGTCCAACTCCAATTCTCTGAACTAATCATCATCACTCAACTATGATCTCTAACTATTATTGCTTAGCTACATCACGCTCACCTAACTTCCCCATTTGTTGCCCATAAGATAAATGCATGACTTATGCTAGTTGCAATTATATTGATTAAGCTATGGTGATTTTTTTTACTTTTTTGTATTTTTCATGGATAAAAAACTTTAATATATATTTAATTTTTATATAATACTAAGATAATAAATGATTTATCATAAATATTATGACACGCAATGCCCATCAAAGAAGAAGATAAACCTAGAAGATGAGTGTTCTACGAACTTTCTTACTCCAACAACATTACAGTTGATCACGCTTAATAATCTATTCATCTTCACGTCCGGCCATGTGGGAATCCCAGCTAGGTAGCTAGGCCTAGATCAATACGTGTGCTCCGCTTTGTGTGGAAAATCCAGGCCATTGAACAGTGCCCTAATTTTGTTAGTCTTGACTTTGCATAGCGAACTTTTTTAAAAGCTTATCGCTTCATTTCTATACAAAGCTCTATTCCCGAAGTTAACTACCATTAGCGTTGAGTACTTTAACTAATCCGCAAAGAATCTATCTTTTTTTTTTAATTTTAAATTAGTTGGCTTAGCAACACCAATAAATTAGTAATTACTAATTACATCGCTTTGATTTCTGGCATAAGGAGGGCTTGATATTAGATTCCAGTGTAGATATGATGACACATATTTAGCTGTAGATTCCGCTGGTTAATGCGTGTGATTAGTACCACACCACTAATCTAATTATTGGATCGTGAGCTTAAAATGTGCCGCGTGGATCTGTTTATTTTGGTTCGAATTTTGACACTGTTGTCGATAGGCAAATTTGAATGAGAAGGATAATGATGTGATATATCCGGCTCTGAGTTAGACTCAGGCTTGACTAGATGGAGTGATCGTGAGTTGGGCTCAATGGGCTAACGAGTCAAATTTGAGTCAGTCCTGACTAGACTCACTAGATCACGAGCTTGTTCGTTAAAAAAAATTATTAATTATTAAAATATATATTGGTATTTTGAATTTTAAGTATAAATTTGTTAAGGATATTTGAAATTTATATCAAACTTTTTAGATCATGTAATTCTTTGTTATTTTTCTTCTATTTTCTCATTCTTTTTACAATTTTATTATAACAATTGTTAGAATCAATTGAGTAGCGACCCAGCTTGAACTCATAAAATACAGCTTAAGCTCGTGCTGGAACTCGATTAAAAGTCTAAGCTCAAGTCACCGCGACTTTTGTACATGTCATTATTAATTTTGTATAGTCAATGAATATTTTGATCCTTTTTGAAAAAATTTGGAGATCAATTCAGTCATTTTCACGAACTAAAAATTTATAGAGAAATGAAGGTTAATCCGGGGTCAGTCTATCTCCCATAAATTTCAAAAAAAAGAAAAAAATCTATATAATGATACATAATTTAAAGATTTTATTTTAAATTTAACTTATTATAATATATTCTAAAAAAAAGAGTTATATTTATTAATTTATTATACTTTGGTTAGTCCATGCAGGCCTTCATGTGAGAGAATTTCACGTGTGATATAAAAATGATGATGAATTACTTAAACATTCAACGTGTGAAGAGTATTTTTTTAATTACTTGAAAAAAAAAATATTTTATTTATCAATTATTGGTGTAAAATATCTTATTGATGTATTATTTAAAATAAATTTGTTTAAATCAGAATCTCATCACCTATTTTAAGTGATCTATATTATTTTAGCATATCAGTGAATTAATTTCACTTAAAATTTATTTAATATTCTAAATTTAAATTAAATAATTTGTACATTTACAGTGAACGATACTAAAATTTGATCGTGATATAAACAACTTTTTAACTCTAATTGATCACGATTAATACTGATGATTATTGCCAGCAACCAACATATCCCCTGAATGTCATCATCTTATACACCTAATTATATTCATTCAATCATCTTCATTTGATCATTGTCGTTCGACTAAAACTTTTTTTTTTTTAACAAAAAAATTATTAAAAACAAATGATACAATGCACGTCAGGGCAACATCATGGGGGTTACAATAGAAGAAATACAAACCAAATCATAGACAAACCAAAATCGAAAGAGGATCCAAAAGGACTCAGACTGACACCTAGTTGTCAGGGAGGGGCCATCCAGGGAGGATCAAATAATCTGCCAAGAAATCAAGCCAACAAGCTCCAAACACACTGGACCACCAAGGTTGCCCAGCCCTGACCATCAAAGGTGCATGCAGTAAGACTGCTTCCTCATAGTTCTAATCCAAAACAACCATGACAGATAAAACTAAGAAAAAGTCAAAAACCACAACCATGAAAGTAGTCACGGGGAAATCATTTCTTCTTAGTTTTCTTTTTACGGATCCTAACAAAAGTATCAAGTGAGCCAGTTTCCAAATTGTTATCAAAAGTATCCTCCCCTCCAGTAGACGACAAGTCATCATGAAGCCAATCGCATTGCCACCGAACACTTTCCCTAGCAAGATGGGCTCGTAAATTAGGATTTGAAATAACAAAAATAGGCACATCCACCAGAGGCACGACGCTAGCCTCCCCTAAGCCAACCAATGACTCATCACCACCATCAACTAAAGAACCAGAATTAGTACCCGATAACTTCACACCATCTGTATGAATATGACTCGCTCTAAAATTGTCACGACCCGACCCGACGGGGACGGATCCCGCCCGAGCCGGATCGCGACGAGAGCTTAACTTCTTATCCAGGATCTGGCTTTGGATTAGGTTACTGAACTAATCTTCCAAATTCTTAACTCAACAGAAACACACAGAACAACAGAGCTACTAAAAACATCAAATGCAGCGGAACAAAACATCTATCTTTTCATTTCCTCAAAATAATCATCTACAGAACAGTGCATGGCTTTCAACAGAAAGAAAGACAGAACAGAAAAGCCATGACTGTACAAAAATCAAAAGTACAAAAGTACCTAATCGGATCAGACTCTGAAACTAATCCTGGACCTCCTTGCCCTTCCCAGAACCTGAAAACCACCAGAAAGCAAGGGTGAGCTCAACAGCTCAGCAAAGCAACAAACCACCAATCTAAATTCTCAGAAACCAAAACCAAACTCATCAGACAGAAATCAGATCAGAAATCAGAACAGAATCGGAAATCAGAACTTATACGGACAGATATCAAATCAGAATCAGAATCGTACAGATCAGATCACAGAACAGAATAAACTCAGCAGAGTCAGAATTATACAGATCATATCGAAACAGAACAAAATCATATCAGAATCACATATCAGATCAGATATCAGATATTTAATATAGTTAAGTGTGCCCCCGGCACCAGAATAATAGCTGAGTAATTAATAGCTAAACTAAACTTAAACAGAATCACTACGGATTCTAACCCTTATGTCTCCCTTGTGCTCACGGCACCTGAAATTCGCTGAATAATTAATAGCTAAGCTAAATGTGCTCACAGCACCTGAATAATAGAATTCACGGATCCGGAATATAACTGATATTTCTCCAACTTGAGCTCATCTAAATTTCCCGTTTCACTAACTGAATCTCATAGGATCCAGGCCCCTTATAGCTCCCTTTTTATAGCTTATACACATAGCATTTCAATTCAGAAGAAATCCGGACAATTCAGAAATTACCCAAAAATCGGGCAGCACAACGGCAGTATACAGAATTTACACAAAAATTCCTACAAAGAAAATTTACCGAATTCGCACAGAACATAGATAATCACATTCCAGAACATTTATTCTACTACACAGAGAATTTACAATTTCACAGAAAATTGTAGTCTACGAAAAACATCGCCGAATCAAAAATACCCGGACAAAAATCTTCAAAATATAGTCAAAACGTGCACACCCGGCACGATAACGATATACAGAAACTTACGCGGTAAAAACTGAACCAATCAAAAGATACGGACGAAAAATCGTAACGAAAACGAAATCCGGACAGAAAAAATACCGCCAACCGCGACGGAACTGAAAATTGAGAAAGACGGAATGTGCCTTACCTCGAGCACAGCAAATTCCTCAACAGTTACTTCGATCGAAAACGGCTCCGCGTCTTCCCGAAATCAACTTTTTCTTTTTCTCTTTTTCTTTCTCTCTCCTCGGATCAAAATCTGATATTTTATAAAATTTTCTCTCTCCTCAAAATGACTCATTTCCCTTTAAGTAATGCTCATATCGGCCCGGCCGATAGTCTCGATCGTCCTGGACGATCAGACCAATTCCCATCGTTCTGGGACGATTTTTCAGGACGATAATTACTGTTCATAGTAGATAAAAACCCCTATTCTCTGACTTGTGCCATCCACTGATCGTCCCGGGACGATACCTAGATCGGCCTGGACGATCCCTACAGGAAATCACCTGGAGCAATTCTGGGCAGAATCTGGAGCTGAATTCCACTGATCGTCCCAGGACGATCCAAAATCGGCCTGGACGATCCTGGAGCAGATTGTGATATTACAATCTCCCCAACTCAGAAAAATGTCGTCCTCGACATTATCCAATCCAAACGCAGTCAAAACAAGTACGGGTACGACCGTCTCATATCAGACTCCTTTTCCCAAGTTGCTTCCCGTGCAGTCCGGTGCTTCCACTGGACTTTAACCATCGGAATCTCTTTATTTCTTAACTTTCGGACGTCGTACGCCAAAATCAACTCTGGCTCTTCCTTATACGCCAGATTCTCCTGAATCTCAACCTCGTCAGCTGATACCTTCTTCCCAGAGTCGGAAACCCACTTCCTCAGAGTGGATACATGAAACACATTATGCACATCAGGCATAGAATCAGAAAGCAATAGGCGATAAGCAGCTTTTCCAATTCTTTCCAAAATCTCAAATGATCCAACATACCTTGGACTAAGCTTGCTCACCTGACCAAATCTGCTCACACCTTTCATCGGGCTGACTTTGACATACACAAAGTCACCGACCTGAAACTCAACAAATCTGTGCTTCTGATTGTAATATTTCTGCTGACGATCTTGAGCGGCTTTCAATCTTTCTCTTATCAAACTGATCTTCTGAGCAGTTTCATCAGCAAAAGTGGCCCCCAAAGCCTGTCTATCTCCGACCTCTGTCAGAGTCAAAGGAGTACGACACTTCCTGCCATACAGAGCCTCGTACGGTGCCATACCGATACTGGACTGAAAACTGTTGTTATAGGCAAACTCAATCAGCGGAATATGATCTTCCCAGCTTCCGCTAAAGTCCAGAACACAAAGCCTCAACAGGTCTTCCAATACCTGAATAGTCCTCTCAGACTGCCCGTCGGTCTGAGGATGAAAGGCTGTACTGAAATGCAATTTCGTACCCAAGCCTTGCTGAATGCCTTTCCAAAGTCTGGAAGTAAAACGTCCATCTCGATCAGATACGATCACACGAGGCACACCGTGCAATCTGACTATCTCCTTCACATAAATCTGTGCCAAGCGTTCAACTGAATCCGTCTGTCTGATCGAAAGAAAATGGGCTGACTTCGTCAATCGATCCACAACTACCCAAATGGCATCATGTCCTTGTCGTGATCGAGGGAAACCCATAGCAAAATCCATTGTTACCTCCTCCCACTTCCACTCAGGGATAGGCAACGACTGCAACAGTCCACCTGGTCGCTGATGCTCTGCCTTCACCAACTGACAGGCTTCGCATCTCGACACAAACTCCGCCACATCCTTCTTCATCCCAGGCCACCAGAACAAAAGCTTCATATCAGCGTACATCTTACCACTGCCTGGATGAACAGTGTAGCCTGAATAATGAGATTCATACAGAATCTCCCGCCTCAAATCTCCAAACACAGGTACCCACAACCTGTTCTTACAGAAAATAGCACCAGAATCAGAAATTCGAAGTTCAGGAGTCTTACCAGATCCAATCTGAGCTATCAACTTCGAATAATCAGAATCTGACTTCTGGGCTTCTTGAATCCGTGTCTCCAAAGAAGACTGAATACTCATCTGAGCCAACTCCAAATCACTGGAGGAAATCACCTCCAACTGCAATCTCTCCAAATCACGAATCAGAAAGTCATCACAGGTAAGCTGAATACCTGATAATCCAGAAGACTTCCTGCTCAAAGCATCTGCTACCACATTCGCCTTCCCAGGCTGATACTGAATAGTCAAATCATAGTCCTTGATCAACTCGAGCCACCTCCTCTGTCTCAGATTCAGATCCTTCTGAGTAAAAATGTACTTCAGGCTCTTATGATCAGTAAACATCTCACATGTGACGCCATACAGGTAATGACGCCAAATCTTCAAAGCAAAAACAACTGCAGCTAACTTCAAATCATGCGTCGGGTAGTTCTTCTCATGTGGTTTCAACTGTCTCGAAGCATAAGCAATTACCTGACCATGCTGCATCAGGACACATCCTAGTCCTTTCAGTGAAGCATCACTGAACACCTGAAAATCTTCCGTACCTGACGGAAGTGCCAACACTGGAGCTGAAGTCAAACAATCCTTCAATCTCTGAAAACTAGCTTCACACTCCGGTGTCCAAACAAAAGGAACTGACTTCTGAGTCAGTCTCGTCAGAGGAGTCGAAATCTGTGAAAATCCTTTCACAAATTTCCTGTAATACCCGGCCATGCCCAAGAAACTACGTACCTCAAATACCGTAGTCGGCCTTGGCCAATCAGCAACCGCCTGAATCTTCTAGGGATCTACAGAAATACCTTCTCCGCTAATCACATGCCCCAGAAATGAAATGCTCTTCAGCCAGAATTCGCACTTGGAGAACTTGGCATACAGCTGATGCCTCCTCAGAGTCTCCAATACAATCCTCAAATGTCTGGCATGTTCATCCTCAGATGCAGAATATACCAGAATATCGTCGATGAAGACGATCACAAACTGATCCAAATACTCCCTGAATACTCGGTTCATCAGATCCATGAAAATCGCAGGCGCATTGGTTACCCCAAAAGGCATAACCAAAAACTCGTAGTGCCCGTACCGAGTACTGAAAGCAGTCTTCACCACATCAGATTCCTTCACCTTCACCTGATAATATCCGGATCTCAAATCAATCTTCGAAAATACCGAAGATCCGGAAAGCTGATCAAACAAGTCATCTATCCGAGGCAAAGGATACTTGTTCTTGATCGTGGCCTTGTTCAAATCTCTGTAATCAATACACATACGGAGTGTACCGTCCTTCTTCTTCACAAACAGAACAGGTGCTCCCCAAGGAGAAACACTAGGACGTACAAACCCTCTGTCAACCAACTCCTGAAGCTGAACTTTCAACTCAGAAAGTTCTTTCGGTGCCATCCTGTACGGAGCTTTCGATATCGGAGCGGTACCCGGAAAAACATCGATAGAGAACTCCACATCTCTATCCGGAGGTAAACCAACCAACTCCTCAGGAAAAACATCCACAAACTCCCGTACCACAGGGATCTCAAAAACAGAACCAACCTCCAGGTTCAGATCCCGCACCGAAGCCAAAAATACTGGATATCCCTTCTTCCACATTCTGCTCACCTCTAACGCAGAAATCAGACTGGAGAGAATACCTCGTAATCCCTGAAATACAACTCTCTCTCCAGCCACAAGCAAACTCACTTGCTTCTTCAGACAGTCAATCTGAGCCTCATACTGACTCAACCAATCCATTCCCAGAATCACATCATACGAAGAAATCGGCAATCGAATCAAACTCGATTTCCACTTCTTGCCAGAAATCTCGATCTCACACAAACAAAACTGTCGAGCAATCAATGGATTCCCAGCCGGTAAAATCACAGACAAAGAAACCGGTAAAACCATCGAATCCAAATGTAAAAGCTCAAAACAGTGCTCGGACAGAAAAGAATGACTCGCTCCAGAGTCAAACAAAACACGACAGGGCTGATCAGAAATGTAAACCGTACCTGTCACCACATCCGGAGCATCACGAGCCTCCTGCTGACTCAAACTGTAAACTCGAGGCTGAACTGGAACAGGAGCTGAAGCAACAGAACTACTCTGCTCCCTCTGAATCGTAGGTGGTCTCCGTGGTGCAGAACTAGAACCACCACCTCTACCAGCAAATCCCTCAGGGCGTGGAGGAACAGTCCTCGGTCTTCCTGCTGCTGAACCAACAGGTCTGACTAAGCCCTCAGATCGCTGCTCAAATCCCATCTGTGGACATTCTGCAATCCTATGTCCCGGCTGACCACATCTGAAACAAAGACCAGCTATCCTGTAGCACTGGCCATGGTGTCGCCGTCCACAACTCTGGCACACAGGTGCCGAACTGACAGATCCAGAACTAGTCGTACTGGTAACAGTACCAGACGATCCTCCGCTCCTTCTGGAATCTCCAGATCCAGAACCAGGAACAAATCTCCTCTTCCCAGAGGAACCACTGCCAGAAGTCTCTCCTCCAAACCTCTTCCTACTCACAGTCCACCGCTGCTGAGTAGCCGTCATGTCATTCTCAATCAGACGAGCTCGCTCCACAAGCTCAGAGAAATCAGAAATCCGGAACGGTATCAGAGGCTGCCTCAAAGTGTCTCGTAAGCCTCTCAGAAATCTGTAGCACCTCTCAGCAGAAGTGCTAACCAGCTGCGGAGCGTACCTGGCTAATGCAGTAAACTCAGCCTCGTACTGCATCACCGTCTTGCTCCCCTGAACCAGCCTCAGAAAACTCTCCTGCATCTGCTGTCGTGCAGAAGGGGGAACAAACCAGTCTCTGAACACTTCAGTGAACTCTTCCCAAGTGATCAAAGAGTTCAGTCTACCCTGAAATCTAGCTGCCTGCTGGCCATCCCACCAGTGCTCAGCCTCTCCGTCTAACAGAAAAACTGCCAACGGAACCTTCCTGTCTGCAGGACACTGCATCCCGTCAAAAGTCTTCTCTAATCTCCTCAGCCACTCCTCGGCTGCTCTGGGCTCAACAGCGCCCTCAAACCTCGGAGGCTTCAACCTCAAAAATAACTGCAGGTGTCGATCAATGTCCTCAGATCTAATAGTCGACGCTCTGCTCTGAGTCTCGCTCATCATCTGAGCAACAAGTGACGCAAACTGTGAAAGCGTGTCAGCACCGACCACTGGGGCTGTACTCCCCACTGGTGCTGCCTGATCGTCACTCTGACCGTCTGTCATGTCTGGGTCTGGCTGATCCATACAGAAAAATCCAGAAAATCCGGAAAACTATCACAAAAACAACACAAAAACAACACAATAAAAAGCCAAACGACCCAAAACTACCTCCCAGACAGACTCACTGATCACTTCCTAAAGCTCTGTTTTACAATCCAACCTGTTTCCAAAACCAGTGCTCTGATACCACAAAAGCTTGTCACGACCCGACCCGACGGGGACGGATCCCGCCCGAGCCGGATCACGACGAGAGCTTAACTTCTTATCCAGGATCTGGCTTTGGATTAGGTTACTGAACTGATCTTCCAAATTCTTAACTCAACAGAAACACACAGAACAACAGAGCTACTAAAAACATCAAATGCAACGGAACAAAACATCTATCTTTTCATTTCCTCAAAATAATCATCTATAGAACAGTGCATGGCTTTCAACAGAAAGAAAGACAGAACAGAAAAGCCATGACTGTACAAAAATCAAAAGTACAAAAGTACCTAATCGGATCAGACTCTGAAACTAATTCTGGACCTCCTTGCCCTTCCCAGAACCTGAAAACCACCAGAAAGCAAGGGTGAGCTCAACAGCTCAGCAAAGCAACAAACCACCAATCTAAATTCTCAGAAACCAAAACCAAACTCATCAGACAGAAATCAGATCAGAAATCAGAACAGAATCGGAAATCAGAACTTATACGGACAGATATCAAATCAGAATCAGAATCGTACAGATCAGATCACAGAACAGAATAAACTCAGCAGAGTCAGAATTATACATATCATATCGAAACAGAACAAAATCGTATCAAAATCACATATCAGATCATATATCAGATATCTAATATAGTTAAGTGTGCCCCCGGCACCAGAATAATAGCTGAGTAATTAATAGCTAAACTAAACTTAAACAGAATCACTACGGATTCTAACCCTTATGTCTCCCTTGTGCTCACGGCACATGAAATTTGCTGAATAATTAATAGCTAAGCTAAATGTGCTCACAGCACCTGAATAATAGAATTCACGGATCCGGAATATAACTGATATTTCTCCAACTTGAGCTCATCTAAATTTCCCGTTTCACTAACTGAATCTCATAGGATCCAGGCCCCTTATAGCTCCCTTTTTATAGCTTATACACATAGCATTTCAATTCAGAAGAAATCCGGACAATTCAGAAATTACCCAAAAATCGGGCAGCACAACGGCAGTATACAGAATTTACACAAAAATTCCTGCAAAGAAAATTTACCGAATTCGCACAGAACATAGATAATCACATTCCAGAACATTTATTCTACTACACAGAGAATTTACAATTTCACAGAAAATTGTAGTCTACGAAAAACATCGCCGAATCAAAAATATCCGGACAAAAATCTTCAAAATATAGTCAAAACGTGCACACCCGGCACGATAACGATATACAGAAACTTACGCGGTAAAAACTGAACCAATCAAAAGATACGGACGAAAAATCGTAACGAAAACGAAATCCGGACAGAAAAAATACCGCCAACCGCGACGGAACTGAAAATTGAGAAAGACGGAATGTGCCTTACCTCGAGCACAGCAAATTCCTCAACAGTCACTTCGATCAAAAACGGCTCCGCGTCTTCCCGAAATCAACTTTTTCTTTTTCTCTTTTTCTTTCTCTCTCCTCGGATCAAAATCTGATATTTTATAAAATTTTCTCTCTCCTCAAAATGACTCATTTCCCTTTAAGTAATGCTCATATCGGCCCGGCCGATAGTATCGATCGTCCTGGACGATCAGACCAATTCCCATCGTCCTGGGACGATTTTTCAGGACGATAATTACTGTTCATAGGCGATAAAAACCCCTATTCTCTGACTTGTGCCATCCACTGATCGTCCCGGGACGATACCTAGATCGGCCTGGACGATCCCTACAGGAAATCACCTGGAGCAATTCTGGGCAGAATCTGGAGCTGAATTCCACTGATCGTCCCAGGACGATCCAAAATCGGCCTGGACGATCCTGGAGCAGATTGTGATATTACAAAAATTAACACAACAATTACTATCAAACAAAACCGCACTGCCAGAAGCCATACTCGGAGGACCCTCACCCTCACCAGCACCACAAACTCCAACCGGTGAGCCACCCGAATAAGTCGCAGTAACAGATACAGGGACAGTCGGAGAATGAACTTGGCAAGACGGAATGTCCTTTCCATCCAAACTAGGAAATAAATCAACTCCAACATCACCATTAACGTCACCACCCATAGAATTGACGGGCAAACCAACGAGAGACACATCCACACAACTCTCCTAGTTACCAACAGGATTCACAGACGGTAAAATTATAAGAGAAAGAACAACTACACTAGGACTAGGATTGATAAAAACAGTATCCCCTAAATCCCTAACATCCCCATCACCCACTGGAATGACAATATATATCATCAGAAACCCGTAAATCCGATTTATATAAAGAAGGAGCAGCATGCAAGCTAGCATCAAGAGGAGGTCGACAGTCACCAAATGAATGTTCAAGGCGCTTATATTTGGTACAAAAGAGAGGAAAATCCTCCATAGTAACTTGTTGAAAATAACCAAGTTTCTATGGTCCTATCCAAATTTTGTCTGAAATTTTATGCGTTATATTAATTTCCACCAACACACGGGCAACAGACGGGCGAGACCCCAACGTAGTGGCACTATCCACCTTCAGTGGATTACCAAAGAGAAGCCCCAAACCATGTAAGATACAAGGAGAGAAAAAATGGGGACGCAAATTAAGAATGAAATCTAGATCGGGACAATGGGAGGCTCATCCCCAATGTCATCGGAAGGAGACAATTTAGACACTTTCATGAAGCAATTGAAAATCAGATATGACCTATGACAAAAAATCCTATTATAGTCAAGATCATTCTCTAGCTTAATGAGAACATGAGATGAATCCAACAAGGTAACAGAGAAAATGCCATTTAACCGAAGGTAGAAAAAAAAATCGTATCGACGCGAGAGGAGGCTGCTGCGAAGGGAAGAAACCAACAAGCGAAAACTTATAGGGTTCGGCAAGAGCAAAAAACACCTCTTTTGAAACCAAAAGAGCATGTACGCCATGAAAAGAAGACCGTTTAAGGTCGTCCGACTAACACTATTGTACTATTGTATCTCTAACATTCTCTCTCACATTTGCAAAAAGATAAACTTAAATTACATATTTTGTAATAATCTCTTTGACAAAGCCCTAAGAGTTTTATCTATTTCAGGATTTTTCATATAAATATTTTTTGATATCTACTATATATGTTCTTTTTGTTATCTATGTGCATGCTTAATGTTCAAAAGAAGCTAACATGTAAAAATTCTCTCACTATTATCGTTAATTTTCTAGTCATGATAATGAGAATGATTGATGTGAAAATTATTGATTATAATATTATTTTAATTTAACTTAAATATTTTCTATTTTTATAAGGCTCAACAATTCTAAGGCTTTGTTTGGGGTAGTTTTAGACCACTATTTTTACCTTGTTTGTCAAGAGCTTTTTGTACTAAGAAACAGCTTTATAAAGCAGTAAGAAATTGTCCCAAATGTAGCGTAAAGCTTTGTTTGGGACGACTTTCTTACTGCTTCTTAAGGTAGTTTGCAGTACGGAGCACAGGGTGATATGACACATTCTGGTTGATCTCCGGACGATATTCAACATCCACACAGAATAATTTTTCTCTAAACGAAGCCTAAATCCTTTTATTTAAAAAAAAAAAATACTAAACGAGCAGGGGCTTCATGGGCACAGTAAATGCACCATCACATAGTTTAATCATCATGCTAGCCTAACAACAAACAAGTCTGTACAAATTATAGCATAATGATATTTAAGTTGATCGCTTAATTAAGTTGAAATATTTATTATTATAGAAGGGTCATGTTTGGGTACGATCGATCACCTAATTAAGTTAGGCCGATCTCGTGTTTGGAGAACAGTACTGTGTTGCTTTTTGCACAAGTAGTTTGCACAATGGCTCTTCCAAGAAATTCTTCAATGAGATATATAACGATTTTATTCTTAGAGCTTATTTATTAAATTTATCATAAAAATATTTCAAGTGTAAATAAAGTTTTTGTACATTATAAGCTATCTAAAATAAAGCCAATTAAATTCGTGATCTATTTAAATATTAAATTATTATTTGGCTTATGTGGTATCTCAATTAATTTTGTATGGAATTAATTTGTGTAGAGGCCGGATATTTATTTTTTTTAATGATGGACTGAAATAAAATAAATACACTTAAAATATAAAAGGGTCGTGGTCTTCAGTTTAAGCGGTGAAGTTCACATTTCTCTCATTTCTCATCTTGAGTGAAAAGAATGGATCTCTCGCTCTCTTGGAGAACACCGCTTCAAACGTGGAAGATCGAAAGACCTCAATTCCGCCTCTCAATGGATTCAGGTACGCTTCCGAAAATTCTTCTTGAAGATTTGACATGTCTTTCGGAGACTAACGAATTATTATTTTTTGCCTCCATTAAAATCCTACATTTATAACCAAATCGAATGTGAAATAGGACAACTCTCATACAAACTTCAGAGGCAACAGATTATCATATGAAGGGATATTATTGGGATTCTTATGCTAGTAGAGAATAACTACACATCTCATGCTAAATAAGATTTAGATTTCATTTGGAACATCTTTTTTTATGTTTCTTAAAGCAGCTTTTTAATACAAAAAAAAAAAAGTAATTTGTTTAGCATTCGTTTGTGACGGCCTTTTTAATGTTTTTTTTTTTTTTTTGGGACATTTAGGCCAATTAAGGCAAACTCACGCACACCATGCATATACAAAGACTCGAACCCAAGACCTCTTAGTTGAAGCATAAGCTCTCTACCAATAGGCCATGGTGAGCTGTGTCCTTTTTACTGTTTTCTAAAACAGTTTTTAATTTAGTATAAAAAAAATATACAAAAAAAGTTATTTTAATAAGCAGTAAATAAGCGGTCCCAAATGAATCATAAGATTTTATTTGGAACGTCTTTTTTATTGCTTTCTAAAACAATTCTTAATACAAAAAATTTTTCAATAAGAAAGTTCTCCCAAACCGCATTAATTTTCTAAAATACTAATAAGTAATAATAGCTTTCATTTCTAAACTTAAAATTTAATTAATAAATAATCTTCTATTAATATGAAATAGGCTCAACCAAAGCCTCAGGTTATCCATCCTCCGCTACTTTAATCAGCTTCTTCGAGTATCGAGCTTGCTAGTTGAGACCACAAAAATCATTATTAGTACAGAGTTAATTATAAATTAATCTCGCATCTCATGTTAATTTAATGGAAGCCTAAGAGTACATTAGGCCTGAAAGCAATATAATTAATATTTCACTTCTCCTATCTCACCTGCTTACTTGTTCCCCACGTGCAAGAAGTCAACAGAAAGAAAAACAGCATTAGTTTTATGAACCGACGTCGGCAGAGACGAAAATTAAAAAAAAAAAAAAAAACCAAATCAATACAATTTTGTTTGCTATAAGAGTCATATTGCCATCTGATCTCAAGTATTACCTATCAATCTTCGGAAAACAACGAGAATCCTTCACAAAAGTCCATACAAAACTACGAAAACAGTAGATAATTTGTATTATTTGATGAAAGGAACACAGAAAATAGCAAGATACACTTGATCCTCAATTCGAGAGGAGGATCGATCTCTCCCAAATATCTATGACTTGTTTTTAGCCTATCAGGATTTTATTTAGAATAACCTTCTTATCGCTTTTTAAAGCACTTGTTTATTATAAAATTTGTTAAACTAAAAAATTTAAACAAAAAAGTTGTTATTGAAAGCAATAAGAAATTTGTTCTAATCTCATATACATAAGAAGATAACCCAAATTTTTTTATTTGGTAGCTAAAACTCTCAACTAATAGATCAAAATGAGCTGCCTAAATCCTAGCTATTTAAATTATCTTAAAAAAATTTAAATATATCAGAATTATCTCCATTAAAATCTTATGAGTAAGAACTAATTATTAATTATATAATTTAATAATTAATTATTATAATTTAATAGTGATAGAACTTTGCTAATCTAAAAAAATCAGATTATTTTTTGACTAATTAAATATAATTAAGTATCAAATTTTGATTAATTAAGTGTTGCTATCATTGCTGTATACAAAATATTAATGAACTTGGTTATAATTTTATTTTTTTTTTAAATAAATCTCAATGACTTGTTAATTATTTATCATTAATATAAATTAATCTTTTTTTATTCACCTTATACTTGATTTTAATAATTTTGTACTAATAAAATTTCAATGAACTTAATTAAATTCAAACCGAAATATATAGGGCGCTTAAGCTTAAAGCTGTGCTGGTTTGCCTATCTCATCATTGAGTTAAGCTGATCTTAACAAAGTTTTTACCATTTTATTTGAAGATTAAAGGCTTAAAATAAAATAAATAAATGAGGTAGTTTTATCAGAATTTAAAAGAATTAATAAAAGATAAAATTATTCTCAATTAAGAAAATGACAATTTATTCGATTTATCTTATTTTTGTATGGTGACAGGTCGACGGCAGATGCGGAGCCACTGTAATTTTTTATAAGTTAGAGCTCGTGAACAGTGCAGGTATTTGACTAAAAACATTTATAATTTAAAACAAGATGATAGAGACTGCAAGGCTATCATTGCATGATTTCATCATGCGTGACATAAATGGGGCCCAAATGACGAACTTTCCTGCGAACTTTCCCTCGTACTATTCTACAAGATGTGGACCGGTAACTTGCTAAGATACCGTGCAAATTTTTTTGTGCGTTTCGAGGTGAATTTGGATGTGTCATGTCAATTAGATGCATTGAGATTAGAGTGACGTGGTTTGCTGATAATCAAAGATGTTTAATTTGATTGGTGGATGAGTACATTTGGGAACACCCACTCCGTCTACGGTGGGTGCTTTTTCTAGGAGAGATTACTCTTTGCTGACATCAAACACAGCTTACTTTACAGAGTTTAATCAGGTGCAGTCATGTCATCTTGAACCTAGCAGTACCGAGCTGCGTTACCAAGTAGGGGTTACGTGACGTATTTTCGTTGGGTTCTGGACAACGTTCGGTTTCCGCACCTAATAATTCACCTCTTTTAGGGCCAGTCGATGATTAGTCACGTCGTCAAGCTCCTTTTCAAATGTGACAGCGGGTGGATACTCTATTAAAAAAAAAACTTGCTATGATTAGTTTCCTTAGTTATTTTACATCAAATTTTTAATCTTTTGATATTTTTGTTCTGTTCTTAATTTGGTTATTTCTCCTTGCAATTAAAATTTTAATTTTTTTTTATTTTCATTTTGATAAAAAAATAGGCTTATTTTGCTTAAAAAAATTACAAATCACTCTTGTATTTGGAGGTCAAATTCCACCATTTATAACAATACAAATCATAATTCAATTTTGATATGATGACTCATCAGATCAGAGATCTCGATGCTTCAAAAGAGAGCTAAAGTTATGTCAACATTGACCCATACATAGTTTCTTACATCCTTTCTCCGCGTTAAAGCTGTGTAAAATGCGTTAAGGCCACCGCCCAAACCGATACCTCATTTCTTTATTCATATAATACATTCCCTCCACATTAACAAAATAGTTGACCTTCAACATCATTGCACTATAAAAGCTCTATTCTCCTTCCATTCTCCTCATCCTTTTCATTAAGAGTGTGAGCTGATAAGTAAAAGCAGAAGTCTTCAACAATGGCGGTTCCAGTTATCGACTTATCGAAGCTTGAAGGTTCAGAGAGGGCGGCGACCATGACGGAGATCGCCAGTGCTTGCGAGGAATGGGGCTTCTTTCAGGTTGGATTTCATCTCTTTACAACCTTAATTCATTAATTAGCCGTTAATTATATAAGAAAAATAGTATTAATAATGTTAATTAATTGTGTTTATAACAATTACTGTTGCAGTTGGTGAACCATGGTATTCCGTTAGATCTTCTTGACCGGGTTAAGAAGGTTTGTTCAGAGTGTTATAAGATGGAGAGAGAGGAAGGCTTCAAGGATTCCATGGCTGTTCAGCTTATGAATGACTTAATTGATAGTGGAGAAGCTTGCAAAACATTGGATGATGTGGACTGGGAGGATGTCTTCATCCTGCTGGATGACAACCAATGGCCATCCAATCCACTTCAATTCAAGTAATTATTATGAACACTGAACTCCATCCTAATTTTTCTTACTTTTTCTTGATTAATTTGGATAGAACTATTCACCGTTGGTTAGTTTGGTTGGTGAGCGAGTACGGTTGAAAACCTCCTAATCCATACTCGATTCCCCTCGAAGGTCAACTCTTCTTAATTGGGGCCAATCAAGTGCGGGGCAAGAGATTTCTTGGGTGGGTGGCTCTTCTAGGTTAGCCAAAGATTAATCACACCGCCAAACATTCTTTTGAGGGTGGCAATGAGTTGATACCCCATTTCCAGGAAAAAAAATGGATATGAAGATGATATCATGGTTCTGAGTAGCTGAAACTTTGATTATAAGCTGGTTGACCATCATTAATGAATTTTATACCAGCACTCCACTAGACATTTATTTATAAGGTTGACCATCATTAATGAATTGTATGCTGTAATAAAAACCCCATCATGTGCATGACTTGTCATTCTTATCTCATAAACTGTTAAAAAAAAAAATTAAATGTGGATTTCAACTCAAAATCCGTAGCTTTTGTTACAAAGCTTGATATTGATCGATGAGCCGATGAAATGTCTACAGAGAAACAATGAAAGAATACCGGTTGGAGCTGAAGAAGTTAGCAGAGAAAATGCTGAACATCCTGGAAGACAACCTTGGCCTCAGCCAAGGCTACATCAAACAAACCTTCTCAGGTAATGGCAGCCACAACCCCTTCTTCGGCACCAAAGTAAGCCACTACCCGCCTTGCCCGCGTCCTGACCGCGTCGGAGGCCTACGAAACCACACCGACGCCGGCGGACTCATCCTCCTCTTCCAAGACGACAAATTTGGCGGCCTTCAGGTACTAAAAAATGGCCAATGGTTCGACGTTCAGCCACTCGCCAACACCATCGTAATAAACATCGGAGATCAGATAGAGGTCATAAGCAACGGGCGTTACAAAAGCGCGTTGCACCGCGTGCTCGCTTCGGCCAACGGAAACCGTCGCTCTATTGCTTCCTTCTATAACCCTGCGCTGGAGGCGGTGATCGATCCAGCGGTGATGAGCGGCGGAGGGATAATAGAGAAAGCTGGCTACCCGAGCTTTGTGTTTGGGGATTATATGGAGGTTTATGCCAAGCAAAAGTTTATGGATAAGGAGCTGAGGTTTCAGTCTGTAGGGATTAATTAATTAACTAATGATTGTTTTTATGCTTTGGTGTTCAATAATTTGCTCTCGTTAACTATATATATTAGCCGGGCTTGTAACTTGTAAGATGTCGTTATACAATAAACTAAATAGCTACTTATGCTTAATTTGTTTAGCTTATTAAAACTGAGTTTTTGTTTAAGATGTTTAGTTCTTCTTTGTATGAACTTTTTAACGAATAGAGTTAAGAGTAAGTGGCAGCTTAATTAGGAATACGGATTAGATCTATCTTCAAGATTACTCTCTGATAGTTTTATAAATGAAAATTGTGTTTAACAATGCTGAATAGGAGATATTGTTTGGAAATTGGGTAACATCATTATGAGGAAGAATGAGTGTTGTTGAGTGGATAAGGGACAATATGATTTCTGTGCACATGCATGAGATGAGATCGTATGATCAATTATATATAGTTTTTTGTTGGAGCAATTTTTTTTTAAAGTTAATTAAGGCAAATTAAAACAGATCTTATATATACAATATTCAAATTCAAAACCTTTTTGTGAATAGTCAAAATTTTAAACCAATGGATCAAAATGAGCTATGTTGTTCCAGTGTCTCTGGAGTCCTTTTAATGGCGCTTGATGTTTATATGAGGCCAACTAGAAGCTTGTAAATCTCCATGAACCACATACTGAAAAGGAACCCCAGAATGTGTGCGCAAAAATCTTTCTGGATATTTGTATGAATTTTGTCTTGAGAAAATTGCCTTTTGTATCCGTTAATGATTAATCAGACTTTTACAATATTTTTAATGACTTACTAAAACGACTTAAACATCTACTAATTTATTTGCAGCAGTTTAGAAGCCGTTGCAAATCCTCCGCTGTACTTGCATTCACTACAAAGACTTTAGCAGTGATTTCCGCTAGCTTTAGCAGCATTTTTATCGGATGTTTTTTTATGTCATGTTTTAATAATATTTTGTAATTATTTTTGTATTTATTTTTGAAATAAAACAAATTACTTTTAAAACTCTCAAAATAAATTTTAATTGCGCATATTATTTTTTAAATATGAACTCTATTTTTTTTTTAATTTTTTTTAAATATAAACTCTATGGCACTACATTTCAGATGCTATTGTTACTTCAATGCCATCATGGCTCGTTGCCTTACTAGCCTTGTTGTTTGTCATCGTCTCATTGCATCATTGATTTAGGCTTCATTTCAAAAGGTTTTCTTACTCTTTTTTAAACCATCTTTTTATTACAATTTTTTTTTTATTTAAAAAAATTTTGCACTAAAATACTTGTTTAAAAAATAATAAGAAAACTATCTAAGTCTTAATCCTTATGTCTAAAAAAGTAAAAAATATTGGAGAAGATATGAAAAAGTAAAAAAATATTGGAGAAGATTCATATTTAAGTTGATCACTTAATTAATTTGGAATATTATTATTATAGAATAGTCATATTTGATTATGATCTATCACTTAAGTAAAGGCTGTTTTAAAGATAAATTATTATGTGCGGAGTTTAGACGTTGAAATACGTTCGAATTATGAGCGTACATATTGTTAAGTCACCCTGTACACGTGGCAAGGAAAGACCGGTTCCTCATTGTACCGTTAGCTCTTCTTGGTTTAATTTGTTATCTGCCATGTATTTACATGTACTTTCTTTATATAAAGCAGTCATGTAACCTCAAAATATTTCAATGAAACATTCTATTCTTTCTTCCCAAAAAAAAAAAACACTCATTTCGACGCAATGAAACGACTCCTTCGCTACATTCATGGCTCCTCGGCAACAGGTATTCCTCTAAACCGAACTAACTTAACTTTAAAAGGCCATGTGGATGCAGATTGGGCTAGAAATCATCACGACCGGAAGTCGATCTCCGGCTATTGCAACTTTCTCGGCAACTCGCTCATCTCATGGCAAGTCAAGAAGCAAAATACAATAGCCCGATCATCCACTGAAGCAGAGTACCGAGCTCTAGCCACCGAAGCATCCGAAATCCTATGGCTCCGTCAGCTATTAGAAGATTTCCACACTCCTCAAACCGAACCGACAACAGTCTTCTGCGACAATACATCAGCAATCGCACTTGCCAACAACCCGATCTTTCATGCTCGCACAAAGCACATCGAGGTGGACTGTCATTTCATCAGAGATTGCATCAAGAAAAATACTATATTCGTTCATCATATATGTACTGAAGATCAGCTGGCTGATCTCTTTACTAAAGCCCTTCCAAACCGGTTCAAGACCCTCTCATCCAAACTTACAGCTGCTACACATCCATCAGTTTGAGGGGGGCTGTTAAGTCACCCTGTACATGTGGCAAGGAAAGACCGGTTCCTCATTGTACCGTTAGCTCTTCTTGGTTTAATTTGTTATCTGCCATGTATTTACATGTACTTTCTTTATTTAATTTTCTTTATATAAAGCAGTCCTGTAACCTCAAAATATTTCAATGAAACATTCTATTCTTTCTTCCATACTCGGTTCGTTTCTTACCTCCATCAGACGCCTGTTCTGATTTCTTACACATATTGTGTACAAAAAATACACTTTGTACACTCACATGTTCGAACGTATCTCTACGTTGGGTCTCCGCACAGAACAACTTCTCGATTGTTTTTTGTTTGCTTGACTTTTAAGACAACAACCCCAATTTGTTATTGTTTTTTCAAAAAATTTATGGTCTAAACCTATTTTTTGCAACTATAATAGCTATGATGTTTTCCGCAAAATAGTTTTATAATCAATTTTATTAAAAGTTGCAGAAGTCTCAAACAGATCCTAAGTTAACCTAATCTCGTGCGAGGAGAAGTGTACCAACTTGGTTTTTGGATAAGTAGCTAACAATTCCAGAATGAGATAGTCATTTATTTGTTCAATTGGGTATTTAAACTTTAATTTGGAATGTTTTTTCTTTTTAAAATAATGTACAATAAATAATAGATTATACCACCCAAAAAAAAAGGTATTGCAGATGTTCAAAATATTATATTATCTTTTAAAAAGTAAATTGCAAAATAGAAATTTTATGCTTTAAAAAGTAATAACTTGATATTTTTAAATGGTGCAAAATTATAATTGTTTTGTATTATTTATAAAAAAATCTTATAGTTTTTGTAAAATATTCTTTTATCTCATAAATATTTTTAATAAAAATATATATGGTTTTTCTAATTAATTTTTTATCAAATAAATTTAAAGTCATTATATTTATTCTTAGATGAATGCAATATACTTTATTTTTCGCTCATTTTAAAATAAATTCAAATTTTTAACATTTATTTTTGTCAAATTTTAATAGAAATTATGACTGCAATTTCAAAAATGAAATAGTAAGAAATTTATCTCAAATAAAACCTAAATAATTTATTAATTATTTCACAATTAATTACGACAATTTAATATCATTGAAAATTGAATAATCCTAATCAGAATTTTAATTAATCCTTAAATAATTAAATATAACTTGTTGTGTATTTGTTCATAGATCTGATTGCTTTAGTTTAGGTTTCTTGTATAGCATAGTGTAGTCATTTGTGTTGCTTTGTATAGCTTTAGGAGTCTATATAAAAGAGTCTTTAGCTTGTAATAAAAAGCAAAGGAAATAAAGTTTGCAGAGTTTGGCTCACGGTTTCCCCCTTCTCCTCTCTCCCTCCTCCTCTCTCAAGATCATGAGGAAGAGCTTCTTCCTCAAGTGAAGGATCTTACATCTGGTATCAGAGCCACGGTGGTGGAGATCTCGAGGTGGAGGAGCCGGAGGTGGTTTTCTTGTCTAAAGAAAATGAGGAAGGTGGATCTGCAGCTTCTGTTTCGCAAGACTCAGTCGTTCGAGCGGGAGGATGCTCGCGGAAGGTCGGAGAAGTTCGGCGGCCTGATCTCATGTTTTGAAGTTCGCGGGGAAGATCGCTCGGGCTGAGCACTGGGCGGAGGAAAGAAGGCAGAAGGCGACGAGTTAGTGTATGCCTGGTGTTTCTTGATCGCAAGAATCAGACTCATGCCTAGAGTGGTCGGTCACGTTGGCTTCATGATCAACGAGACGTACGGACGAGGCCAGAGCGGCCGGCGTGAGCACAGCCATCAAGGCAGCGGGTTATCCGCAAACTTGAGGCATTAGACATGCGTAAGAGATGTTGAGGCTTGTTTTTGACAGGAGAAACTGGAGGTGGTCCGGAGCGTTCCTGTAGCTTCTTGATCGGGATTTTGGATCGGTCGAACAGTCCAGACGTTCGGCGGGGTTACCAGAGGCGGGATCAGGCGGAAGCCGATTTTTGGCATGCGGCTTTGTACGTGAGAAAGAATCGGACATCTGGAGCAAGAGCGGAGGCATGGAAGCCGTTGAGGCCGGATTTTTTGCTTGATCTTGAATCAAGTTTCGATCGGTCTTGACTAGCTTGAAAGCATATTTTTATGATCTTTGATTAAAAGATTGGTTCACATATTTAAATAAGAGATTATATATTCTTTGTGGTGGAGTTTTGGACTTCAGGTGGAGTCTGGGAGACACTGAGGTAGTGTCGGCTGTTCTTGAGGAGCATTGTTGAAAGTGCGGGGCGCTTGGAGGTGCGAGGTCATGCGGTGCACGAGGAGGCCGCATAGGAGCGCGCGCAGGGCACTGGTGAAAGACACGTAGGGTGCTGGCCGAACGCGGCAGTGCGAAGCGTGGTCTTGTGACGAGCGGAGCGCAGGTGCAGGCGCAGGACTCGCTGTATGGGTGGATACGTGTAGGATGTGGTTGGTGACATACCACATGGGTGCAAGGTGCGGGCGCGGGGCTGAATGCGTTGGACGCTGGCTGGAGGCACAGGGCGCGGGCACTGAGGCTCGGGGTGCAGGTGGATGCACAGGGCGCGGAAGCCGAGTTAAGGGGTGCTCGAGATTGGCTGCGTTGGACGCAGTGCGACAGGTGAAGATCTGTCGGGAGGTGGAGCTATAAACTCAAGAAGTTGGTTGATCAGTTCTTGAGAAACTTTTAACTGCCGGTGGACGCTTTTGACGGAGGAGACCGACAGGGTTGTTCTTTAAAAACAGTGGTTATCTTTTGTTTTTTTTGTAAATCTATGACCAATGTGGAGATTGTTGTGTATTTGTTTCTAGATTTAGGATTGCTTTAGTTTAGGTTTCTTGTATGTCATAGTGTAGCCATTTGTGTTGCTTTGTATAGCTTTAGGAGTCTATATAAAGGAGTCTTTAGCTTGTAATAAAAAGCCAAGGAAATAAAGTTTGCAGAGTTTGGCTCACGGTTTCCTCCTCCTCTCTCCCTCCTCTTTCAAGATCATGAGAAAGTGCTTCTTCCTCAAGTGAAGGATCTTACATAACTAATAATTACTTTTGTTATATATGTATTTGTTAATTATTCATAGTTTATCATCGCTGATAGATATGAAAATTTATTGAGCATGGTTAAAAGTTTCATTAAATTTTGATTAGTCTAAATCTTATTAATTATTTATAACCTTTTTTAATTAATAAAGTAATTACTATTTACTTGCTATTTATTCATTTATATTAATAAATTGCTAATGAGCTTAATTTATTTCCAATCAAAAGTGGGCGCTCAAGCTTAAGGATTGATAGAGCTACATTTATTAGCTTATTCGTTTGGGACGGCTGCAGCTGTCGGTAAAGCAGGTTGTGAAATCGCTGTACAAAAAGTTGCTTTTTAAAATTGCTGTATAGAAAGCAGTACATTTTGTTTGGCCAGTATAACTGTCAAGTTGCTGTGCTGCAGCTGTATATGAATAAATTACCTTTATACCCTCATATGTATTAAGATGAATAAAATTTATTCAAATATTATTTCTTTTCAAAAAAAAATTTAACAAGCTAAAAATTATTTATTGATATCAAATTATTTTATCAAATATTTTATAAGTTTATATATCAAATATTTTATAAGTTTACATATAAAAATACTATAAATTTTTATTGACATTGTCTTTATCATACTTCAAAATAATTTGTTAAAATTTTAGACTCTCTAATATTACTTTATACTAAAAAATTCTCTCATCATAATACAAATATGTTCAAACTTACAATGTATCAAGATTAATAATCTGCCCCGATTCATCAGGAATTTGCACGATGTTAAAAAAATTCCTTTTGTCATCTCAGTATTACTCAGATAATACCACTTACATTCCAACTCACCTGCTTGTGCTTCTATTGGACAATATTAAAAACTAGAGAAAATCTCAAAATATCGAATGAATGTTAATATTGATAATTCGTATACACATCAATTCATAAAGAATAAAACATTGTACATGCTACAGCAAAAACACTTTAACATAAGACCACAAGTATAATACATACTTCTATGCAATTCTCAAATTAAATTTATCTATTTGAAAAGGTTTGTATTATACTTTTATAAAAATATTTCTATTATACTTTTAAAGTGAAACAAAAAATCAGCAAAAGATTCACAAACTTAATCAAATAAAACTTAACATACTGCCAAACAAATGAAACTTTCTAATTCATCTCTTCCATCAATGCATCTGTGATTTTTTCTCGTAAATTGATCATCTCCTCCGCACCTTCACCATCTCGTGCCTTTTGACTAAAACCATTCTCTTCAGTCTCTACTAATGATTGTCCAATTCTATACTCATATGCCTCTTCTGGTATATATGTTACGTCTGCATCATATATATTGAATTCTGGGTCTTCTCGAGTGGGATGTCGACGTATGTAATTATGCAATGCCATTGTTGCAATAACTATTTTTATTTGTTTTTTGAATGAATATGCAGGCATATCTCGTAGTATAACCCACTTTTTCTTCCAAACACCAAATGATCTTTCAATTACGCCTCTTAAGGAGGAATGTCGTTTGTTAAAAGTTTCTTGCCTTCCTCGTACTAAGTGGCTTCCTCTTTCAAAATCAGGTATATGATATTTGGTATCTGGAAATGGCTTCAAAAATCCCCGTTGCATCGGATAACCAGCATCGACAACATAATATTTTCCTATTATAAAGTACATGTAGTTTAGTATAAGTTTTACGACTACTAATGAAACAACTATATAAAACGTACCATGAGGTGGCATTGGAAAGTTATTGCGTCTATTACGAGTTGCAAATTTAAAAATACGACTGTCATGTGCACTTCCTTCCCATCCTGCCATTATAAAAGTAAAGCACATGTTGAAGTCACACACAGCCATAACATTTTGCGTCGTTGACCCACATCTTCCTATATAAGCTGTTTTCTCCGAATTTGAAACACGAGCATCCACATGTGTTCCATCGATAGCTCCAATACAGTCCTATTTAAGAAGCAATGATTAGATATTATATTCATTTTCATAAATCATATTAAATCATATCATAATAAAAATAATTACCTTGAAATACGGCATATATCGATTATCATACAAAATATTTCTTGGTATATCATCAAAATTAGGATCGATAGGCTTGATCACAGAACATGATAATTTCACCAAAGCTTCCAATCAAATAGAGAAATACCTACTGATTGTCTCTGTTGAGTGTTGAAACCGCTCACATGTTGACCTTATTGATTCATTATGTGATAAAATGTATAAAGTAATCGCAAGTACTTCTCTACTTGTTGTCCTTGATGATCCATGTAGACCATAAACACATACCAAGTCATTCAGTAGATTTACAAAAATTGCTTGAGACATGCGAAACATATTATGAAACCTTGTTGGATGTCCATGTAGTAGCTCTCCAATCCATTTGTCTCCTCTATACGACGATGTCATGCATGGTGTCTTGCAAATATATGTTTCATAATACTCATTTATAAGACATATTGCTGCAAGTATTTTTTTTTTTTTTTTTTTTTTGAGATTTCAACTGATTCACTTGTATTGCCAGTAAATTCCATTCCTGCATACAGGTATCTATATGTAATGATTCTTTTAAATATAACAGAATATAGAAAGTATTAATGTAACCATAAAGAAAATATAATCTGAACAAAATAAAATCCCCAAACTGTAACAAACACATTCATAATGAATGACTTGATGCAGAAATTTCTCAAAAAAAGAAATACGGAATCCTAATTCAACGAAAGGATTGATGTAATTCACAGACATTTTTTGAATTTAATACAGTATGTCTGAAAAACTCTACGAAGCCAATTCAAACCATTGAAATAGATAAGAATACTTTGCAATATCAAAAGTTAACTGGGATCCGTTAAGAGCATTAGTTATTGCCTTGTTGACAATCAGATAGAAAATTCTCCATAAGAAATGCAAGAAAAAAGTCATATACAAGAGAAACAAAGTTCAGAAGATTAGGATGGACAGCACAAAATTAATCAGTGCAGTCTTTTCTAATGAGAATACATACCATTAACTCACTGACATATATTTTGTAAGCTGTAGCTGCTCAATTTTAAAAGTTTTTTTTAATGCCCTGCAAAACAAAAGATCTTTACAAGAATGATTTTGATGATCCTTTAATCTTATCTGAACCATCCAAAATTTTCAGTTTATCAAATCATGGCATAACTGGGTACTGCTGTAATGCAATCATGAGAACAGTAAAAGAAACTGTAAAATGAAAAAAATCAAAACTTGAATGTGAATTACTGTCAATAATTCAAACCATTTCTTTGTCTTTTCCAGATGATAGTCTAACATCAAAAGTTCAGCAGATTGACAATTAGTAATTATTGAAGCAAAATAAGAGAACTCAACAAACAAATAATACATGAACTGTTTTAGATAAACATGATCTGCTAAATATGCAGAGATTAAATTCGTATATATATATACATGATAGGAGACTTTCATGAGTAGTCTCTCTTTCTTTATATCAAAAAAATGTGCTTAAATTATTATAACATACCAATATTAGATACAGATAAAAGAGTAAGCAAATAAAGGAGTAAATATCATTAAAATAAAACATATTAGAGTGCAATTCAATAATCCAACGGGAGTATTCATTAATTACTTATAAGGTTCAGATTTTACTAGAAAAGAAAGAAAAGACAAATACATCCAAGATCCAAATAGAATGAAGAAAATCACAATCCAATATCAAAGATCAATAAAGAAAATACAAAGTCATTGATTGTTAGACTGTATGCAACTATGATGTTGTTGTGTCATGATTTTCGTAAAAATAACGAAGATAAAGAGCTCGTCGTTCAGGGCAAATCGACATAAAAACTTCTCGCTTCGTTGGATCCTCGAGAAGCTTGGTCGAGAACAAATATAGTTGCATGTCTTCAAATACTTCAGGTGTTTGTTCAAGCACTTTAATGGCAGCCGAAATGGAGGATTTCTCGAGTATTGACTTTGATTCATTGGTTTCTGATGTAATATTGGTACAAGAGTTGACAAGCTGAGTGATTTGGCTTCTCAGAAATGTTGAACCAAAGATTTTTTTCCTTCTACCGGTTGACGTTGTAGATGAAGGACGTTTCAATTGGGTACAGTCATTAATGCTTTCAAGTTTCTGTGAAGGATCTTCAAAAGACTCAGAACTTACATCAATGTGTTCAGAATCTTCGGTAACATTTTCATGGTGAAGTCCCTGGTTTGGAGTCCAAGCATGATCTCCGGTAGCAACAACACCTAGGAACATAAGATCAAGCTTATCTTCAAGCTCAGGATCAATGCCACAGTATCTAAATTTTTTTGCATTTGGCACAACCTATAAAGAAAACTTTTATTTCAAATAAGAAAAAAATATAATATGAAGGTTCAAATAGACAAATAAATGTAAATTAATATTTACCTCTAATTTCTCTTTCCACCATTCATCAGGTGCGTCAATGGTTTTTTTCCTAGGATCCCAATCCAGTCCAGTGGATCCACGCTTCAATTCTTTCCATAATTTTCAATCTTTTTTTAACTAATCCCATTTATTTTTTAATTGAACTTTATCATACTCTCTTCCAGTTTTCTCATAAAAATTCTTAATTAAATTCGTCCAACCCTCTTTATTGAAATGTGTGGTTGGTCGTTTGCCAAGTTCAATCTCCCTTAGACATAAATCACAGAATATAATCTTTACATCTTTCTCCCATGTTGCGGATGGTCCACCATCTTTTGGCTTACCCATTTTAAATCTTAATTGTTGTATTATAAATTAACTGAAGAAGGCTTGTAATGGATAGCATACGAGTACCTAATATAATTTAGAATGAATTTTACTAGTTGAAACATCTAAACGTAGAGCTCAAATCAAAAGTTAAAATACAAAAAGAACTAATAAATATATATATATATTAATTTTTTAAAGTTGAACAGAGAATGAATTTTACTTAATGAAGCATCTAAAAGTAAAGCTGAAATCGAAAGATTTTTTTTTAAAAAATAACATATAAATCTATATTAATTTAAAGAAAAAACAGTGAAGGAAATTGCAGTTTACTTGGAGATATAAAAAATGGTAATAAATTAGGAGAAAACATAAAGTTGTCGGATACAATATAGACCTTAAAGTTCAATTTTCAGGTCTTTGAATAGTTGTCACAATAGAACAGTCCATGAACTAATACAATTATTACAATCAGGAGCCGGAAAATAAAATTATAGCTGTGTATTCCTTCTCAACATTAGCAGCAGATGAAAATAATTCTGGAATGTGAAATCCCTTAAACAAACGTGTAATAAATTTATCCATTTTAGTAATATAACTTTAAGATGAGCATTGAATAAAAATTCATAACAATGATAAAGTGACCATAGCCTGTGGCTGTATAAACCTTTATTCTATCATGGAATGATGCTGTTATTAACAGAATTAAAGCACAATTTTGTATCTGAGAAATTAAGCTCTAAAAAAATAGCTAAGTTTCTTTTTCTCTGCTTAATAATCAAATGCTCTCAAAGCCTCCCTGTTCTGAATATATAATTTGCTTCTTCATACACTTCCTTCTGAAACCTAATCAGGTTTTTTTTTATATATTTGAATCAGATAATTCATTCTAGTTTAGCCAGAGATCAAATAAGGAATAAACTAACAATCAAGCTCCAATTTCAACAGAGAACGTGACATTATTTCTTCATCCAAATCAAAGACGTAATAACAAAGTAAACTTGTAAAATACCAAATATTATGCCAGAGAGAATAAAACATTAGAGAGTATTTTTGTAATGGAAATCTATGCCTCGATCCTGGTTGGATGGGAAGCATGAAACGAAGGTGACGGCAGCAGATCGAGGACTTCCGGAGAAGATGGCCTCAACAGAGCCATTCCTCCAGTTCCGGACCCAGCAACGGAGGCCAAGATCCTCCGCATTCTCCATCGTCCAGTCTCGGAGACAGACGGAGGAATGGGGATTTGCGAATAGAGGAACCGGGAGGTGCTGGCTAGAATTGTGGTCGTGAGAGGAGGGAAGAAGAGTTGCAAAAATGCAGAAAAAACTGTAGATGAGCGAAATAAAGAAGGTTAGAATGACGAATCTCATACCAGGTGAAATGATGGGCGTCCTCCTACCGAATGGAGCCGAGGATGCAGCCCGCTGGAGACGATCGAGTATGAGGATTGTGAAGATGACTTCCTACCGAAATGATGAGCGACCTCCTACCGAATCCTGCAAATTTTCCTCACAGCCGATAGGTATGGTAACGGAGACGAGGGCATGGATATGGCGAAATGATCGACAACGTCCGCACGAATTGTGGCGGTAGCGTCATTTTTATTCTTCGAAACCGCGGAAAGTAGCCTACCGCGGGAGATAAGGTTCGGTCCTGGGAAGCAGCGAGCGACAACAAAAATTTTCGGAACGGCCTCTGCCGGGAGCGGTCCAAACAATTATTTAACTGCTTTTTAAATAGCAAAGCAGTCATGACGCCGTCCCAAATGAAGCCTAAGTCAACCCATGAGTTAAGATGAGCTTAAGAAAGCTTTCAAATAATTATTTGACGCTTAAGCAATAGTTAATCCAGCTTAAGTCAACCCCTCGTGCTTTGTATGGTGCATACATCGATAATTATAAGTGTACAAATATCAAAAAACATCTCTTATTTGGAGAAATTATTATGTATAGAGCTTAGATGAGAAGAATTATTCGGACTATGAGTGTACACACATCGTAAAAATTTATACACAGTGTGTATCAAATGTTTATACATACTGTGTGTGCACTCATATGTCCATACAGTTACTCCCCACAAAATAATTTCTCGCTTATCTGACGGACTAATCAAGAATTTCACATAATAGTAATAATAACTTTGTGATAAATTTATACAATAAATTATATAAGGTTTTTAAATCAGTTAATCTTAATTCCTCCTCCTAATCTATATGATAATTTATTTATAAACAATATTTTTAATAGGAAAATAGATTGTTTAATATTCTGGCGAAGTAATTTATTTTTGTATAAAATATTTTATAAGTTTACTGAAATATAATTATTATTAGTATGCAAAAGATAATGTACTGAATGCATAAGAATAGGCATAAATCACACATTGGTTTCTTTTTTTTTTTTCTTCTTATATTTACGAAGTTTTTAAAAGGTTAATATTTAATCAAAATCTAATTTATATTTTGATTTCATACTGATTCATACAGATAGTATTTGTAACAAATTTTTAAAATTATTATTATCCAATCATAAACTTTTGATAAATTGTTATTTCTATCTAATGCAATCTATTTTAAATTTTGTGATTTCAAATCATTGTTGTGACTTATTAATAATTTTTTGGCAGCTAGACACTATTCTCCCCTCCATTCCCCGCCGGCTAAAGTCCCTCCAATCTCTGCAGTCCGTCACCCATCAGTTACGATCCCTGCAACCTCGATCTTTCGCCGACTATAGTCCCTTCGACCTCTATGTACCCCGACAACATGTCCTTTGATCTCCATTGTGCATGTACTACAGTCCCTCCGACCACTGTCACTGTCCAACTACGGGACTTTGACCGCCGCCAGCCGACTATGATTCCTCTGACTACTATCGACCCAATATGATCATACTGACCAAAAGAAAATGTCAACAATCTCTTGAGAACAACTCTCATATCATTAGATTTTTCCAACTCCTATCATATAATGTATATTTTTTTACATCAAGCTAATACCTTCCCCCAAAGAGAAGGCATCATTTGGAATCAACAATATATAATAGTGGTATAATTTTAACAATACCAGACCCTCGTAATTTTTCTCCTTTTCAAGATTTCCAAGTAAAATTTTTGTTGTTTTTATGACTTGCATCTCTCTTTTATCTGTTTGTGCGTTGGATGTTCGTATAAAATTTGGACGCTATACTTTATATCTTTCTACCATCGCGAATATTTCACGACGTAACAAGCTCGATTCTTATTTGATTAGGATTTGAACAATATTCAAATTTGCATCTAATTTTAAATGTATATAATCTCAAATTTAAATAAATTTCATTTAAATTTTATATGAATATTATTGGGATCAAATTCCATAACAACCAATTTAAAAAGCATTGATGTTTTGGCCGCCAATGAAATTTTTTAGCACCAAGAAATACGGGTGTCATTTTTTTACACGACCCGAAACCCGATCCGGACTCGACCCGAAAAATACAGGTTCGGGTTGACCCGGTTAGAAAATGGGTCGGGTTTGGGTTCAGATTTTTGATCCGTTTCAAAAAACGAGTCGGATTCGCGTTGACCCGGAAACCCGAAATCAACCTGACACTGACCTGAAAGTCTAGTCTATCCTGGTTTCTGCCCACATTCGCCCTGTCGCCCGCTGCTGCCAGTGCCGCGCTCGCGCGGTCAGCCCGCGCTCCGAGCTCGAGCCATCGCCCGATCTACCCGCGCCCCGCACTGGCGTATGACGCACTCGCGTCGTCACTCCGCACTCGGCCGGTCAGCCCAAGCCCCGCATGGCCGCACTCGCACCGTCACGTGGTCCCGACTCCCGCGGACACCGCGCTCATTCTCCGCAATCTGCTAAACCGGGTCGTGTCGGGTCAACCCGGCAACCTGCTCGGGTCAGGTCTGGGTTGAAATATTTGACCCGTTTGCAAAAACTGGTCAGGTTCGAGTTGGTCCGAACCCGACCCGAATTGACACCTCTACCAAGAAATGTAAGTCGTGCTTAGTTAGAATTGAGAATAATGATAAATTATTCTGTGCGGCATCCAATGGAATGAATCATTCAGATTATGAATATACACATAATGTTTAAATAAGTATAAACATAATATATACACTGATTTAAAATATACTATATACAAATAAATATGCACACAGTATAACATCACGAGAGATTATTAGGTGCAGAGTGCGGATGGGGTGAACCATCCGCACAAATATTGGGTACCTAGCGGTACCCACATTCGATACCGCTAGGCACCCAGTCCTTGTGCAAGTGCCTAATAATTTTTCTACCCTCACGTATCTACCTTCTCCTAATGCCGTCAATAAATAATCAGAATAATGAGCCCTGTACCCAGTTATGCCCTCGTGCTGTCATTCGTAAAACCAAAAACAATCCTCTCGTCAACATTGGCCGGTGCGAATGTGGAGGAAGGGGAAGAGGTATGGCGGCGATTCTGGCGCTGGATTCTCGGCCCAACAGGCAAAGTTCGCCAAGACGGACTCTGACGATGGCAGTGGCGATATAGTCGTCTGCGAGGTCTCAGACTATTTGCCCGTAGTTACGTCTTTTCTCTCTCCGTCTCTCTTACACTTTCTCGGATATGAAAGGCGATCTTTTTTGCTGTTGCAGCTGTCGAAGGGCCGGAGGGTTACTGTGAGAAATTGGCAGGGACGAATTGTGGTGGATATCAGGGAATTTTACTTCAAGGACGGGAAGGAGCTCCCTGGGAAGAAAGGTATCCTCCCTTTTTCTTTCTTTCTTACGATGCTTTTTTTTGCTAGTAATTTTCGTTTTTTACTTTTAACTGCGGCTTTTCTAGAAAAAAAAGTTTAAAACTATCCGGTTAAAACTTAAAACTATCTGGTTTTTAGCCGTTTCTTCCGAGTCTAAAGCTTCTAGGTTCTTGTAGTTTGTTCTCTTCATGCTTTGACCTTGGATAAACCGTCTATTTGTTCTGTTTAAATCCAGCACATAGTGATATTATGGGTACTTGTCTTGAGACGTTTCTTATTTTGATTATACATTTTATTGAAGTTTGAAGCCCTTTTATCTATTCTTATATAATTTGATGTTATTTGCTAATTCATATACAACTATGGCATAATTACCCTTTATAATGAGCTTGCTTATTCTTTTTTTTTTTTTCCAGAAGCTAGTCCCAACTTAACTACATGTGAGTGACTTGAGACAAGTGAAGTGCTACTGTGTTCAAATTTATCCATTTATTTTCTTATCTATTTCGAGCCAAATTTGAACATCATGACCTAAGTCTTATAATATTATTTAAGCCTTTATTTATTTATTTTTGATTGGGTTTGAACTATAATGTGCCTAACTATAAGTTGTGAGATGCTAACAGCTTAAACATTTAACATTATCTATCAAACATAAATGTATTTATACATGTTCATCAAAATTAATATAATTCACTATTTATGACTTGAGAACTTAGAATCATTGGTGAGAATTTTCTTTTGTTTTTTGCAACCCAAATGAACAGGGAAATCAAATATAATCCAATCTCTACCCTATTTAAAAAAAAAGAACGCAGTCTATAAGACAAATAGTTAGAGTTGTTATCCCAATACAACCCAACTCCGAACACTTTGATTGATCACCAATATATACCCGTCTTGATACAATTTGAATAAAACCTTTGACAATAGTGATAAAGAATGCTAAATATAAATCAAATCGCCTAGATATTTACTTACTCTATTCATACTTAGAACTTCACTACAATGCCTTATTTCTTAGGTGCATAGTATGGTCAAATTGATACAATAAAAGGAACAATTTATTAATATGCATTGAGCTATAATTGAATGGACATTTCATTTAGCCCTTTGTTAGCTTCTTGTCAAATAAGAAACAATTATATTAACAAACATAAGCGAAGAGTGGTTCAATGTTCTAGCTTGTTATTTTAATGTCAAGTTTTCAATTTTTATTCAAACTTGTTCAATTATTTTAATAAGCTAACATAAACATGCCTTTAAAGAACCAAAATTGAGTTTTTCATCAAGCATATTGGTTTCTTGCACCCATTTGCATGTCCCAACCTGATTGCACAACTCAAAAGCCTAATCTCATATTGTTTTCGAACTTATAGTTGATAAGAACATATTGCATTGCAAAGAAAAATAAAACATAAAGAAATGTAACCATAACTTACTCTAGTTTGAACCAAAGTTAAATTAAAAATAAGCAGAAAGAAAAATAGAACCTTTAAATAAAACTATAGTTTAAAATTGTGCAATTTGCATGTGCCTCACCCTGAGGTGCATGCAAAATGTCTTGAGGCTCTCATCTCACAATAGAGAAAGAGGCATATGTTTCAATTATTTAAGGTGCGCCTTGAGGGAAATGTAATGATGCATATGCCTCTATTTTAGGGTTTAGATGGTGCTAGGATTTTTTTATTTGACAGCCCAAAGCTGTGACATTATAAACAAAATATAATTTACAAAAAGAAAATGTGTGAATTGTTCATGAGATTGATGATAATGAAGATCCTAAGTTTGTCATATATTCATCTTAACGTTCTTATTTATATTCCACTTAATTTATATATCAATGAATTTTTGATAGCTTAATTTTTGTATCCATACAAGATCATCGATTTTACTGCCGTTTTATAAAATTTCTCTTCAAGCCTTCATTATATCCTCTTAATACACAAAACTCTAGAGACATTATTTTAACTATTAGCCTTAAGTCTAAAAGTTATATCATCATCTGTACCTCCATTCTATTATACAATAAATTCAAGATATTTATGCCTATCACACTTGAGTATCATCTTATCTTTTTTAATAATGTTGAATATTGATTATTAACAACATATCACTAAAATTAGATATCGTGTACTCAATTTTTGTTCTATTAATTCTAGGATCTCTATCTTCTAAACATTTCCTCCATCATCTAATTTTTCACATATTTTAGTGGATTTTATATTGTTATGGCTGCAGGCCAAGTGAGGCAACAGGTAGTGGAGGGGGCCGAACCTAGAACCAAATTCAGGGAGGTTTCGGCCCTTCTTGTGGGACCTAATAAAGTAATAGTTAATTATGTTAGAACGTTTATTAAGGAGGGAATTAATTAGGAAAAGATCTTCTATTTGAATTCAAATAAGAAATGACAATTAATAAGGAAAGAAGACTGATTTGGGGGTTGATTTGGAGGGGATTTATTATGAGATATTTCCTAATTAAAAAGGGCATATTTGGGGTCTGATTTGGAGGAGATTAATTATGAGATGTTTCCTAATTGAAGAGGATAGATTTGGGGGCTAATTTGAAGGAGATTAATGAGGAGATGTTTTCTAATTAAAGAGGGCAAATTTGAGGGATGATTGGGGGAGGGCTGCTTTGATATTTGTTGTTTATTATTTGCTATAAGTAGTAAGGTTTATGTTATGTTTAGTATGAAGAATTTTATTTGAGAGTTGTTGTAGTTTTCTTTTTGTCAGGGCTTCCTAGCGGTGTCTAGGTTGTTTGGGAGAGCCGATCTACCTCTCGAATTATAGATCACATGTATTTTATTTTTTGTATTGAAGTTATAATCCAAAATAAGCCATCGATATTAGTATTTATATAGTTTTCAATTGTTTGTTTGCAGTTTTTTATCTCCATAATATATCCATTAGAATTATATCATCTAAAAAAAACCTACACCAATGAACTTCATTTTGAATGTCTTTTATGAGCATCTCCATAGCCAATAGAGAAAGATAAGAAACTCAAGTCTGATCCTTAATGCAGACCTATTGTAATCGAAAACTCATGGATTATTCCACAATTACTTTTAATACTTGTCAGCTTTTAATCATACACATTTTTAGCAACGTTAAACACACTCTTTTTTTTCATAATGCACCAAGAAATTCTTGTGATTTTGGATTAGAGTACTTCTCAAAATCAATAAAAATTGCGTGAACATCTTTTCTTTATTTTCTATGCTTCTTTATTCATTTTCTTAACATAAAAATAGCTTCCATAATAGATCTTCCTGGAATGAAACTATTTTGGTTCTCTGAAATTGATGTAATTTTTTTTTATGCCCATGTTACATTACTCGCTCTCATAGCTTCATTGTATGACTTAAAAGTTTAATATTTTTATAATTAACACAACTTTGAACATTATCTTTGTTCATAAATATTGGTGCTAAATTACTTCTTTCCCAATTATTTGGCCTACTCTTAGTCTTCAACATTCTATTAGAAAAAAATTTGTTATCCAAAATCATTGAAATATCTTCCAAACTCCCCAAATCTCATTAAGTATCTCCTTTGAGCCCCTTATCTCTTTTTTTTAAGTGCTTACTCCTTTTTTTTTTATCAATCTCTAATATACATTTGATGTGGACATCGACCAGAGGTTCAGACATGTGTATCGCCGTAGACAGCGCAGATCGACGGCCGAGATTCAGAGTTTATATTTCTAGCTATTTATGTATTTCTTTTATGCATTGTTCTTTTATTTCCTATTGTACCCTTGATCTAAGTTGAGTCATGAGTGTAGCCCTGAGGGCAAGAGAGTCATTGTATTTTCTTTTTTTTGTTGGGACCTATATATAGGCCATGTCATGTTGTATTTTGGCTTAATGAAGATTTGAATGAAATTTGTGTTTTACTTCTACTTGTCTTGCATGAGTGCCTAAGAAGGAGGAGAGCTCAAGTGGAGCAATTCGCAAGGCCCACCAATCGTTGGAAGAGTCCTCGATTCGTGGTTAGATTTTCTTTATCATCTCGCTCGTTGTCATATCCATCTCCCTTCCATCCTCCACAAAACAGCCCTCCCACCTTCACTTGCCGCCGCCCTTTGGACATCCACCGCCGGCCACATCCCCGGTTCCGACCAACCACCCCGCCGGCGATCCCACCTTAACCGTCCACCCCATCTCTACCATATCCCCAAATTTGAAATTTTGAATTTTTGATTTCAAATTCTTTCCTAATTTGGAATTCCAAATTTGGAAAGTTCTCATGACGGTTTCTAATTTTAATCCCATTTGAATTTTGGAGCTTTAATCGCATTATGCCACATCATCAATTCAAAAGGAATCCACCTCATCAAATTACCTTTCCTCCTCTCAACATGCCGCCGGCCACACTAGGGAAAATCCCCCATTAATTGCTATTTAGTGTCATGACCGTTTTGGAATCAAATTGGATTTCAAAATTTTCCTCCCAATCCACTTAAAACTGAAATTCAATTTCAGTTTTAATTCCTCTCTCTCCCTCTCTCCCTATTAAACCGCCAGCCCACAAATGCCCCTCTTGATTACCCATTAATTCCCCTTAATTGCATTTGAATTTGAAATCCTTTTCAAATTATTCCCTCCAAATACACTTAGAGCTGAAATTAATTTCAGATTTAGTGAGGATTTGAATAGGATTAATTTTCTCAAACCCTAGCATCTCACCTTGGAGCCGGCAGACCCATCTCCTGTGAAATTCCGCCGACCTCCCTCACCTCTTCCTCCCCTCTTGTTGCAAGGATTCCCCTCATCTCCACTTAAATCTCTCCTCTTCAATAGATTTGCCAACATCAAGCATGCATGGCGGATCCGGAGTTTGAGTGGGGATTAGTTTTCAACGCCGACGGAAGCATCAACATCCTACGGTCTCCGTGCTTCGACGTAGGATTTGAATACGAAACCACCGTGGAAGAGTACTTGGAGAGAGTTGTCCCAATCCTTGCAAGCATCTACGACCGACAATTCTTAAAGCACACTTGGAGTCTCGAAGGCCAAGCGTTCACGCCTTCCTCGTCACCGCCAACCTCTCCGTGGCTAAAGGCCATTGGTGTGGCCACCATCTTCGTGGCATCCTTGAGTATACTAAAAGCCTTCTCCCGCTAAACCTGACATTGAGTGTAAGTGAGCAAGGTACTCGTAGTGAAATTTCTTGATATTAACCGCTGGATTCTTTGTTATTTTCCGCATTCGGTTATTGTGAAACTTTTAAGATCTATTCATAATTGGGCTCAAACAACTAGCTTGTGATTGATTATCATAACATTTTGATCACGGATAATTTCTTGAATCTCGACTTAAGATAATCTAATCTTATAGTGGTAAACTTTGTAATTCCTAAATAATTTCATGTGCAATTCTTAAAGTTTCACATCATATTTGATATCAGAGCATGGCTAGCATGCGATGATTGTGCTAGATTGCATCCTAGGCATTGCTTTTAAATTCTCCCTCAAAGTTTACATGCATATCATCATTTAGGTGAGTTTAGTTACTATTTTCCTACTGCTGGCCTGAAAATTCTGCATTGTTTACTTAGTCTTAATCATGCTTTCATGTGTTTAATTGCTGTCCACTAGTTGTCTACTGTTAGTTAATCCCTAGAGTGAGTCTTCTAGTGTGTTTAGTTGCTGTCCTCTTTTTCCTGCAGTCCGTTAGTGAGCCTAAAGTCACTGTTTAGGTGTTGCCATCACTCCGGATCCTTACCTATACACTTAGGTGACTTTTCCCCTTAGTTATTGCTTGCTGCCCTGAATTTTCTGCTGCTGTACTTACTATTCCAGCAAGCGTTTTGGTGAGTTTAACTGCTGCCCTTGACTTAGGAAGCCTTCTTAGTGATCCCTAACACCTATCAATGGATCCTACCCATATGCAAACAACTTTAGACATGATTATGGGACAATTAGGAACACTTACGCAACAAAGGAAGGATACCCAAACAAGTGTAGCTGAACTTAGACGTCATACAGGGGAAAGACTTGACAATATTGAACGAACGGGACACCCACCCATCTATACACCGTCTAGACCCCAATCCCCTTATGGCGAAGATACCCGAACTGAGTACGGGCCTCCTAGAGACTACTACCGACCCAACCACCGACCCCATCAAGAGCCGGTAGGTCGAGACGCACCTTGGAGGGACAACGACACCCAACTCCTTAAGAGCATAAAGGTAGATGCCCCAACTTTTGACGGAACGTTAGAACCCCAGGTTTTCCTCGATTGGATTAAAGGGATGGACAGTTACTTTAAATGGTATAACATTTCGGAAGAAAAGAAAGTTAGGTTCGCCGAGATGAAATTGACGGGGAGAGCCAACCAATACTGGACTAACGTGGAGCACATGAGAGAGACCCGAGGAGAATACCCCATAGCTGACTGGGGAGCGATGAAACAAGAACTAAAAAGGAAATACCTTCCTCCCTCGTACTACCCAAGACTCCTCGATCGTTGGAATAGGTTAACCCAAGGGAGTAGACCCGTTAAGGAATACATCTCCACGTTTGATGATTTCTTAATCCGTTGTAACGGGGAGGAGACCACCACTCCCACACAACTTCTGTCCATGTTTAGAGCCGGACTGAGAGAAGACCTTAGGAATGAGCTCTTTGCTCGAGGAATAACCACATACGAAGCTGCCTGTAGTCTTGTACTAGACTTGGAAGAGTCCAGAAGCCACACCACCCGGACCCAAGACTCTAGACCAAACCCTTTTAAACCTTCCTCTGGCCAACCGTACAACAAACCCACTGGACCCTCCGGTAGTCGGCCTGCTCCTAGCCAAGCCCAACCTCGATTAGACTATAAAGGGAAGACAACGGAACGAGAAACACCCAAAGCCACTGCCGGTACGAAGTGTTTTAGATGCCATGGGTACGGACACATTGCTTCTCAATGCTCCAGCCCGTTCAAGGTCACTATAATTGAGGAAGTGGCGGAGGAAGAAGATGAACCTGAAACTGACTTGGTCCACCATGTGGACGACGATGAGGAGTTTTTCGACGGAGAAGAGACTGCTGTTGTTCACTACCTTCAAAAGATGAACCACTTAGATCTGCAGGTTGTTAGTGTACCTTTTCCCAACCCAAACCTAGTGACGACTGGCGAAGGACCTCAATCTTCTACACTTTCACGAAGATAGGAGACAAATTGTAAGGTCATAATCGACAGTGGAAGTTGTATTAACGCTGTGTCTTCTGCTATGATCTCTAAGCTGCAATTGAAGACCACACCTCACCCAAACCCCTACAAAGTTGCTTGGATCAACTCGACCACCTTGGAAGTTAAAGATAGGAGTCTTGTTCCTATCGAATTCGTTGGGTACAAGGAGAAAATCTGGTGTGATGTTCTGACTATGGATGTGAGTCAAATCATCCTTGGCCGCCCCTGGTTGTTCGACAACGATGTTCACATTTATGGGCGATCAAATACCTGTGTATTTGAACACGAGGGCAAGAAAATTAAACTACTACCCACTCAACTTAAGTCCACCAAGGAAGAAGTTAAACCCAACTCCCTAAAACCCAATGCAGGCTTGAATCTTTTGACCGCTAAAGACTTAGGTGTGGAATTAGATTCAGGAACCCCTCTGTACGCGTTAGTAGCCCGGGAAGTGAATGTAGATCAAGAGGAACCGATCCCCGATGAAGTTAAACCTTTGTTGAAAACTTTTTCTAATGTTTTCCCTGAAGACTTACCTTACCAATTACCACCCCTGAGGGATATTCAACATGCCATTGACCTAGTGCCTGGAGCTTCTTTACCTAACTTGCCCCACTACCGGATGAACCCTACGGAACATGAGGAGCTCAAGAGGCAAGTGGAAGAGTTGTTACAAAGAGGATTTATTAAAGAAAGCCTTAGCCCGTGCGTTGTCCCCGCCCTTCTTACCCCTAAGAAGGATGGGTCGTGGAGAATGTGCGTTGATAGCCGTGCTATCAACAAAATCACTGTCAAGTACCATTTCCCAATTCCACGATTAGATGACATGTTGGACATGATGACAGGCGCCACGCTTTTCTCAAAAATAGATCTTAAGAGTGGCTACCACCAAATCCGAATCCGCCCCGGGGACGAATGGAAGACAGCATTCAAAACCAAAGATGGGTTGTACGAATGGACTGTGATGCCTTTTGGATTGAGTAACGCACCTAGCACTTTTATGAGAGTAATGACTCAAATCCTTAGGCCCCTCCTTGGAAAATTTGTTGTAGTATACTTTGATGATATCTTAATTTACAGTCATTCGGTGGAACAACATTTAAATCATCTAAGACAAGTTTGTGAGATATTAAAAAGGGAACAGATGTATGCCAATCCTAAGAAATGCACTTTCCTCGCAAATCAAGTGACCTTCCTTGGATTTATCATTTCTTCCCAAGGCATATCTGCTGACCCCGAAAAGGTGCGAGCCATAAACGAATGGCCCCAACCCAAAAACATTAGAGATGTTCGGAGTTTTCACGGATTGGCCACGTTCTATCGAAGATTTATTCGAAATTTTAGCACCATAGTAGCGCCAATAACGGACTGCCTCAAGAAAGGTGAGTTTCTTTGGACCACAACAGCGACAAGAGCTTTTGAAGAGATTAAGAAGCGAATGATGGAAGCCCCTGTAATGAGATTACCTGATTTTTCTAAAGTTTTTGAGGTAACTTGCGACGCATCTGGAATTGGTATAGGTGGAGTCCTGTCACAAGAAGGACACCCGGTTGCTTACTTTAGCGAAAAATTGAATGACACTAGGCAAAGGTACTCCACCTATGACAAAGAATTTTACGCCATCATTCAATCCCTTAGACATTGGCGTCACTACCTTCTACCGCAAGAATTTGTTATCTTTTCGGACCATGAAGCTTTGCGGTACATTAATTCTCAAAAGAAACTCAATGCTCGACACGGCCGCTGGGTTGAATTCCTGCAAGAGTACACGTATACCATTAGACATAAAGCAGGATCTGAAAATAAGGCTGCTGATGCCTTAAGCCGTCGGATGATGATTACTAGGAAGATGACGACTGATGTAATAGGCTTTGAGAGACTCAAAGAAGACTACCCAGACTGCCCTGATTTTAAGGAGACATACACTGCGTTGACCACTGGAGACGAACGGATTATAGGAGATTTTATGTTGGAAAATGGATACTTGTTTAAGTCCCAACAACTTTGTATTCCCAATATGTCACTTCGTGAATTTCTCGTGTGGGAATTACATGCTGGAGGTTTAGCTGGTCATTTTGGTCAAGCTAAAACCATTGCCGCAGTTGAAAACCGTTTTTACTGGCCGAGCCTTAAGAGGGACGTTAGCAGATTAGTGAGGCGTTGTCACACCTGTCAGTTAGCCAAACAGCGTAAACAAAACACCGGCCTTTACACACCCCTCCCCGTGCCTAACCAACCATGGCAAGATGTTAGCATGGACTTTGTCTTAGGTTTACCCAAGACTCTTAGGAAGCATGACTCGATTTGTGTAGTCGTAGATAAGTTTTCTAAGATGGCCCATTTTCTCCCGTGCTCCAAAACTTTCGACGCCTCTAGAATAGCCAAGCTGTATTTTGATGAAATTGTAAGACTTCACGGCCTACCCAAAACCATTGTGTCAGATAGAGATGTGAAATTTACTAGCTACTTTTGGAAGACTCTATGGCATAAAATGGGAATCAAATTACAATTCTCCACTGCTTTTCACCCCCAAACAGATGGCCAAACCGAAGTAGTGAATAGAAGTCTAGGAAATCTTTTAAGGACCTTGGTAGGAGAAAATCTTAGGGAATGGGACTCTAAACTTCCGATAGCTGAATTTGCATACAACAACTCTGTAAACCGATCTACTGGTCTAAGTCCTGCTGAAGTCGTGTATGGTTACCTACCTAGACAGCCGATTGATTTAATCCCTGTAAGTCCTAAGGTTAGGATGTCTGAGTCTGCATCTGCATTCGCATCTCATCTTCAAGAATTGCACAAAGAAATAAACAAAAGAATTCAACAAAGTAACACTCACTATAAGATTGATGCTGATCGTAAGAAGAGATTTAAAGAATTTGAAGTTGGAGATTTTGTTATGGTACGGATTCGTCCGGAGCGGTTCCCTCAAGGAGCCGTTAAAAAGTTACATGCTAGAAGTGCGGGCCCCTTTAAGATAATCTCGAAAGTAAACAGTAATGCTTATGTGTTAGACCTTCCTGGAGGCTTTAATATGAATCATACGTTTAATGTTGAAGATTTAGTAGCTTTCGAGGGACCCGAGTTTAACCCTGATAATCCACTTCATGATAAGCCTTGTGAGACCCTACCCAGTGAGATCCCCAACCTACCTCCACTCCCCAAATTGCCCCATTTACCTACTGCGGAGAAGGTCGAGGCTATACTTGAGGATGAAATCATTTCCACGAAGGAAGGTGGTCGCCAAAGGTACTTGGTACACTGGAGAGGGAAGCCGGCGACTGAGGACACGTGGATAGATCGAGAGGAGCTGCAGAGATTGGATCCAGATCTTCTAGAGATGTACGAGAGCTCCAGAGATTTCTACTCGACGGGGTCGAGCTTTCTCCCACCTGGGGAGAATGATGTGGACATCGACCAGAGGTTCAGACATGTGTATCGCCGTAGACAGCGCAGATCGACGGCCGAGATTCAGAGTTTATATTTCTAGCTATTTATGTATTTCTTTTATGCATTGTTCTTTTATTTCCTATTGTACCCTTGATCTAAGTTGAGTCATGAGTGTAGCCCTGAGGGCAAGAGAGTCATTGTATTTTCTTTTTTTTGTTGGGACCTATATATAGGCCATGTCATGTTGTATTTTGTCTTAATGAAGATTTGAATGAAATTTGTGTTTTACTTCTACTTGTCTTGCATGAGTGCCTGAGAAGGAGGAGAGCTCAAGTGGAGCAATTCGCAAGGCCCACCAATCGTTGGAAGAGTCCTCGATTCGTGGTTAGATTTTCTTTATCATCTCGCTCGTTGTCATATCCATCTCCCTTCCATCCTCCACAAAACAGCCCTCCCACCTTCACTTGCCGCCGCCCTTTGGACATCCACCGCCGGCCACATCCCTGGTTCCGACCAACCACCCCGCCGGCGATCCCACCTTAACCGTCCACCCCATCTCTACCATATCCCCAAATTTGAAATTTTGAATTTTTGATTTCAAATTCTTTCCTAATTTGGAATTCCAAATTTGGAAAGTTCTCATGATCTAATTTTAATCCCATTTGAATTTTGGAGCTTTAATCGCATTATGCCACATCATCAATTCAAAAGGAATCCACCTCATCAAATTACCTTTCCTCCTCTCAACATGCCGCCGGCCACACTAGGGAAAATCCCCCATTAATTGCTATTTAGTGTCATGATCGTTTTGGAATCAAATTGGATTTCAAAATTTCCCTCCCAATCCACTTAAAACTGAAATTCAATTTCAGTTTTAATTCCTCTCTCTCCCTCTCTCCCTATTAAACCGCCAGCCCACTAATGCCCCTCTTGATTACCCATTAATTCCCCTTAATTGCATTTGAATTTGAAATCCTTTTCAAATTATTCCCTCCAAATACACTTAGAGCTGAAATTAATTTCAGATTTAGTGAGGATTTGAATAGGATTAATTTTCTCAAACCCTAGCATCTCACCTTGGAGCCGGCCGACCCATCTCCTGTGAAATTCCGCCGACCTCCCTCACCTCTTCCTCCCCTCTTGTTGCAAGGATTCCCCTCATCTCCACTTAAATCTCTCCTCTTCAATAGATTTGCCAACATCAAGCATGCATGGCGGATCCGGAGTTTGAGTGGGGATTAGTTTTCAACGCCGACGGAAGCATCAACATCCTACGGTCTCCGTGCTTCGACGTAGGATTTGAATACGAAACCACCGTGGAAGAGTACTTGGAGAGAGTTGTCCCAATCCTTGCAAGCATCTACGACCGACAATTCTTAAAGCACACTTGGAGTCTCGAAGGCCAAGCGTTCACGCCTTCCTCGTCACCGCCAACCTCTCCGTGGCTAAAGGCCATTGGTGTGGCCACCATCTTCGTGGCATCCTTGAGTATACTAAAAGCCTTCTCCCGCTAAACCTGACATTGAGTGTAAGTGAGCAAGGTACTCGTAGTGAAATTTCTTGATATTAACCGCTGGATTCTTTGTTATTTTCCGCATTCGGTTATTGTGAAACTTTTAAGATCTATCCATAATTGGGCTCAAACAACTAGCTTGTGATTGATTATCATAACATTTTGATCACGGATAATTTCTTGAATCTCAACTTAAGATAATCTAATCTTATAGTGGTAAACTTTGTAATTCCTAAATAATTTCATGTGCAATTCTTAAAGTTTCACATCATATTTGATATCAGAGCATGGCTAGCATGCGATGATTGTGCTAGATTGCATCCTAGGCATTGCTTTTAAATTCTCCCTCAAAGTTTACATGCATATCATCATTTAGGTGAGTTTAGTTACTATTTTCCTACTGCTGGCCTGAAAATTCTGCATTGTTTACTTAGTCTTAATCATGCTTTCATGTGTTTAATTGCTGTCCACTAGTTGTCTACTGTTAGTTAATCCCTAGAGTGAGTCTTCTAGTGTGTTTAGTTGCTGTCCTCTTTTTCCTGCAGTCCGTTAGTGAGCCTAAAGTCACTGTTTAGGTGTTGCCATCACTCCGGATCCTTACCTATACACTTAGGTGACTTTTCCCCTTAGTTATTGCTTGCTGCCCTGAATTTTCTGCTGCTGTACTTACTATTCCAGCAAGCGTTTTGGTGAGTTTAACTGCTGCCCTTGACTTAGGAAGCCTTCTTAGTGATCCCTAACACCTATCAATGGATCCTACCCATATGCAAACAACTTTAGACATGATTATGGGACAATTAGGAACACTTACGCAACAAAGGAAGGATACCCAAACAAGTGTAGCTGAACTTAGACGTCATACAGGGGAAAGACTTGACAATATTGAACGAACGGGACACCCACCCATCTATACACCGTCTAGACCCCAATCCCCTTATGGCGAAGATACCCGAACTGAGTACGGGCCTCCTAGAGACTACTACCGACCCAACCACCGACCCCATCAAGAGCCGGTAGGTCGAGACGCACCTTGGAGGGACAACGACACCCAACTCCTTAAGAGCATAAAGGTAGATGCCCCAACTTTTGACGGAACGTTAGAACCCCAGGTTTTCCTCGATTGGATTAAAGGGATGGACAGTTACTTTAAATGGTATAACATTTCGGAAGAAAAGAAAGTTAGGTTCGCCGAGATGAAATTGACGGGGAGAGCCAACCAATACTGGACTAACGTGGAGCACATGAGAGAGACCCGAGGAGAATACCCCATAGCTGACTGGGGAGCGATGAAACAAGAACTAAAAAGGAAATACCTTCCTCCCTCGTACTACCCAAGACTCCTCGATCGTTGGAATAGGTTAACCCAAGGGAGTAGACCCGTTAAGGAATACATCTCCACGTTTGATGATTTCTTAATCCGTTGTAACGGGGAGGAGACCACCACTCCCACACAACTTCTGTCCATGTTTAGAGCCGGACTGAGAGAATACCTTAGGAATGAGCTCTTTGCTCGAGGAATAACCACATACGAAGCTGCCTGTAGTCTTGTACTAGACTTGGAAGAGTCCAGAAGCCACACCACCCGGACCCAAGACTCTAGACCAAACCCTTTTAAACCTTCCTCTGGCCAACCGTATAACAAACCCACTGGACCCTCCGGTAGTCGGCCTGCTCCTAGCCAAGCCCAACCTCGATTAGACTATAAAGGGAAGACAACGGAACGAGAAACACCCAAAGCCACTGCCGGTACGAAGTGTTTTAGATGCCATGGGTACGGACACATTGCTTCTCAATGCTCCAGCCCGTTCAAGGTCACTATAATTGAGGAAGTGGCGGAGGAAGAAGATGAACCTGAAACTGACTTGGTCCACCATGTGGACGACGATGAGGAGTTTTTCGACGGAGAAGAGACTGCTGTTGTTCACTACCTTCAAAAGATGAACCACTTAGATCTGCAGGTTGTTAGTGTACCTTTTCCCAACCCAAACCTAGTGACGACTGGCGAAGGACCTCAATCTTCTACACTTTCACGAAGATAGGAGACAAATTGTAAGGTCATAATCGACAGTGGAAGTTGTATTAACGCTGTGTCTTCTGCTATGATCTCTAAGCTGCAATTGAAGACCACACCTCACCCAAACCCCTACAAAGTTGCTTGGATCAACTCGACCACCTTGGAAGTTAAAGATAGGAGTCTTGTTCCTATCGAATTCGTTGGGTACAAGGAGAAAATCTGGTGTGATGTTCTGACTATGGATGTGAGTCAAATCATCCTTGGCCGCCCCTGGTTGTTCGACAACGATGTTCACATTTATGGGCGATCAAATACCTGTGTATTTGAACACGAGGGCAAGAAAATTAAACTACTACCCACTCAACTTAAGTCCACCAAGGAAGAAGTTAAACCCAACTCCCTAAAACCCAATGCAGGCTTGAATCTTTTGACCGCTAAAGACTTAGGTGTGGAATTAGATTCAGGAACCCCTCTGTACGCGTTAGTAGCCCGGGAAGTGAATGTAGATCAAGAGGAACCGATCCCCGATGAAGTTAAACCTTTGTTGAAAACTTTTTCTAATGTTTTCCCTGAAGACTTACCTTACCAATTACCACCCCTGAGGGATATTCAACATGCCATTGACCTAGTGCCTGGAGCTTCTTTACCTAACTTGCCCCACTACCGGATGAACCCTACGGAACATGAGGAGCTCAAGAGGCAAGTGGAAGAGTTGTTACAAAGAGGATTTATTAAAGAAAGCCTTAGCCCGTGCGTTGTCCCCGCCCTTCTTACCCCTAAGAAGGATGGGTCGTGGAGAATGTGCGTTGATAGCCGTGCTATCAACAAAATCACTGTCAAGTACCATTTCCCAATTCCACGATTAGATGACATGTTGGACATGATGACAGGCGCCACGCTTTTCTCAAAAATAGATCTTAAGAGTGGCTACCACCAAATCCGAATCCGCCCCGGGGACGAATGGAAGACAGCATTCAAAACCAAAGATGGGTTGTACGAATGGACTGTGATGCCTTTTGGATTGAGTAACGCACCTAGCACTTTTATGAGAGTAATGACTCAAATCCTTAGGCCCCTCCTTGGAAAATTTGTTGTAGTATACTTTGATGATATCTTAATTTACAGTCATTCGGTGGAACAACATTTAAATCATCTAAGACAAGTTTGTGAGATATTAAAAAGGGAACAGATGTATGCCAATCCTAAGAAATGCACTTTCCTCGCAAATCAAGTGACCTTCCTTGGATTTATCATTTCTTCCCAAGGCATATCTGCTGACCCCGAAAAGGTGCGAGCCATAAACGAATGGCCCCAACCCAAAAACATTAGAGATGTTCGGAGTTTTCACGGATTGGCCACGTTCTATCGAAGATTTATTCGAAATTTTAGCACCATAGTAGCGCCAATAACGGACTGCCTCAAGAAAGGTGAGTTTCTTTGGACCACAACAGCGACAAGAGCTTTTGAAGAGATTAAGAAGCGAATGATGGAAGCCCCTGTAATGAGATTACCTGATTTTTCTAAAGTTTTTGAGGTAACTTGCGACGCATCTGGAATTGGTATAGGTGGAGTCCTGTCACAAGAAGGACACCCGGTTGCTTACTTTAGCGAAAAATTGAATGACACTAGGCAAAGGTACTCCACCTATGACAAAGAATTTTACGCCATCATTCAATCCCTTAGACATTGGCGTCACTACCTTCTACCGCAAGAATTTGTTATCTTTTCGGACCATGAAGCTTTGCGGTACATTAATTCTCAAAAGAAACTCAATGCTCGACACGGCCGCTGGGTTGAATTCCTGCAAGAGTACACGTATACCATTAGACATAAAGCAGGATCTGAAAATAAGGCTGCTGATGCCTTAAGCCGTCGGATGATGATTACTAGGAAGATGACGACTGATGTAATAGGCTTTGAGAGACTCAAAGAAGACTACCCAGACTGCCCTGATTTTAAGGAGACATACACTGCGTTGACCACTGGAGACGAACGGATTATAGGAGATTTTATGTTGGAAAATGGATACTTGTTTAAGTCCCAACAACTTTGTATTCCCAATATGTCACTTCGTGAATTTCTCGTGTGGGAATTACATGCTGGAGGTTTAGCTGGTCATTTTGGTCAAGCTAAAACCATTGCCGCAGTTGAAAACCGTTTTTACTGGCCGAGCCTTAAGAGGGACGTTAGCAGATTAGTGAGGCGTTGTCACACCTGTCAGTTAGCCAAACAGCGTAAACAAAACACCGGCCTTTACACACCCCTCCCCGTGCCTAACCAACCATGGCAAGATGTTAGCATGGACTTTGTCTTAGGTTTACCCAAGACTCTTAGGAAGCATGACTCAATTTGTGTAGTCGTAGATAAGTTTTCTAAGATGGCCCATTTTCTCCCGTGCTCCAAAACTTTCGACGCCTCTAGAATAGCCAAGCTGTATTTTGATGAAATTGTAAGACTTCACGGCCTACCCAAAACCATTGTGTCAGATAGAGATGTGAAATTTACTAGCTACTTTTGGAAGACTCTATGGCATAAAATGGGAATCAAATTACAATTCTCCACTGCTTTTCACCCCCAAACAGATGGCCAAACCGAAGTAGTGAATAGAAGTCTAGGAAATCTTTTAAGGACCTTGGTAGGAGAAAATCTTAGGGAATGGGACTCTAAACTTCCGATAGCTGAATTTGCATACAACAACTCTGTAAACCGATCTACTGGTCTAAGTCCTGCTGAAGTCGTGTATGGTTACCTACCTAGACAGCCGATTGATTTAATCCCTGTAAGTCCTAAGGTTAGGATGTCTGAGTCTGCATCTGCATTCGCATCTCATCTTCAAGAATTGCACAAAGAAATAAACAAAAGAATTCAACAAAGTAACACTCACTATAAGATTGATGCTGATCGTAAGAAGAGATTTAAAGAATTTGAAGTTGGAGATTTTGTTATGGTACGGATTCGTCCGGAGCGGTTCCCTCAAGGAGCCGTTAAAAAGTTACATGCTAGAAGTGCGGGCCCCTTTAAGATAATCTCGAAAGTAAACAGTAATGCTTATGTGTTAGACCTTCCTGGAGGCTTTAATATGAATCATACGTTTAATGTTGAAGATTTAGTAGCTTTCGAGGGACCCGAGTTTAACCCTGATAATCCACTTCATGATAAGCCTTGTGAGACCCTACCCAGTGAGATCCCCAACCTACCTCCACTCCCCAAATTGCCCCATTTACCTACTGCGGAGAAGGTCGAGGCTATACTTGAGGATGAAATCATTTCCACGAAGGAAGGTGGTCGCCAAAGGTACTTGGTACACTGGAGAGGGAAGCCGGCGACTGAGGACACGTGGATAGACCGAGAGGAGCTGCAGAGATTGGATCCAGATCTTCTAGAGATGTACGAGAGCTCCAGAGATTTCTACTCGACGGGGTCGAGCTTTCTCCCACCTGGGGAGAATGATGTGGACATCGACCAGAGGTTCAGACATGTGTATCGCCGTAGACAGCGCAGATCGACGGCCGAGATTCAGAGTTTATATTTCTAGCTATTTATGTATTTCTTTTATGCATTGTTCTTTTATTTCCTATTGTACCCTTGATCTAAGTTGAGTCATGAGTGTAGCCCTGAGGGCAAGAGAGTCATTGTATTTTCTTTTTTTTGTTGGGACCTATATATAGGCCATGTCATGTTGTATTTTGTCTTAATGAAGATTTGAATGAAATTTGTGTTTTACTTCTACTTGTCTTGCATGAGTGCCTGAGAAGGAGGAGAGCTCAAGTGGAGCAATTCGCAAGGCCCACCAATCGTTGGAAGAGTCCTCGATTCGTGGTTAGATTTTCTTTATCATCTCGCTCGTTGTCATATCCATCTCCCTTCCATCCTCCACAAAACAGCCCTCCCACCTTCACTTGCCGCCGCCCTTTGGACATCCACCGCCGGCCACATCCCTGGTTCCGACCAACCACCCCGCCGGCGATCCCACCTTAACCGTCCACCCCATCTCTACCATATCCCCAAATTTGAAATTTTGAATTTTTGATTTCAAATTCTTTCCTAATTTGGAATTCCAAATTTGGAAAGTTCTCATGACGGTTTCTAATTTTAATCCCATTTGAATTTTGGAGCTTTAATCGCATTATGCCACATCATCAATTCAAAAGGAATCCACCTCATCAAATTACCTTTCCTCCTCTCAACATGCCGCCGGCCACACTAGGGAAAATCCCCCATTAATTGCTATTTAGTGTCATGATCGTTTTGGAATCAAATTGGATTTCAAAATTTCCCTCCCAATCCACTTAAAACTGAAATTCAATTTCAGTTTTAATTCCTCTCTCTCCCTCTCTCCCTATTAAACCGCCAGCCCACTAATGCCCCTCTTGATTACCCATTAATTCCCCTTAATTGCATTTGAATTTGAAATCCTTTTCAAATTATTCCCTCCAAATACACTTAGAGCTGAAATTAATTTCATATTTAGTGAGGATTTGAATAGGATTAATTTTCTCAAACCCTAGCATCTCACCTTGGAGCCGGCCGACCCATCTCCTGTGAAATTCCGCCGACCTCCCTCACCTCTTCCTCCCCTCTTGTTGCAAGGATTCCCCTCATCTCCACTTAAATCTCTCCTCTTCAATAGATTTGCCAACATCAAGCATGCATGGCGGATCCGGAGTTTGAGTGGGGATTAGTTTTCAACGCCGACGGAAGCATCAACATCCTACGGTCTCCGTGCTTCGACGTAGGATTTGAATACGAAACCACCGTGGAAGAGTACTTGGAGAGAGTTGTCCCAATCCTTGCAAGCATCTACGACCGACAATTCTTAAAGCACACTTGGAGTCTCGAAGGCCAAGCGTTCACGCCTTCCTCGTCACCGCCAACCTCTCCGTGGCTAAAGGCCATTGGTGTGGCCACCATCTTCGTGGCATCCTTGAGTATACTAAAAGCCTTCTCCCGCTAAACCCGACATTGAGTGTAAGTGAGCAAGGTACTCGTAGTGAAATTTCTTGATATTAACCGCTGGATTCTTTGTTATTTTCCGCATTCGGTTATTGTGAAACTTTTAAGATCTATCCATAATTGGGCTCAAACAACTAGCTTGTGATTGATTATCATAACATTTTGATCACGGATAATTTCTTGAATCTCAACTTAAGATAATCTAATCTTATAGTGATAAACTTTGTAATTCCTAAATAATTTCATGTGCAATTCTTAAAGTTTCACATCAACATTACTATGTTATTAATCATGTTCTTACAAAATAATTTCTTTTGTAAATATTTCTTTTAATAATTTCTCAGACTAACATTTTCATTTTTTTTCTTGATGTTTTTATTATTTGAGTTAACCTCCTATTATCAAATTTCTTAAAATTTTAATCAATGGGCTTATATATTCTATATATCTCATTTTCTGCTTTCTTAATACTAAGCTTATTGTATGAATCATAAAAAATTATAGCTTTTGCTTTACTCACTCTCTTACATGGTTGAGTTGCGACACAAAACAAGATGTTGCACTCTTAGCATCCTTAAAACTAAAAAAATACTACGCCATACATACTCACATTCACTCTCCTCGTATGATAGCTAATAATGACTTGATAGGAAATCTCTCTATCAATGCTCTTTATCAATATTCTTCATCCAGTGATATCCCAATAAATGATCTATATCAATACCTTTGTTTAATTATCTTATCAATGCCATGTCTTAAACTATACTCGTTGTCATTGCTGTGTCTGATTCACACAATTCTCTCTTTCACGAATTTTTGTGCTTCTCTTATAACACTAGGCAGCCTCTTGGTAACAAAAGCTTTAATTACTTCATCTCTGATCATTATGTTTTTTCAAATATATGTTCATATCTTCTCTGCCGCATTGAATTTATGGATGAATGTTATCATATCTAAATTATCACGTGTTTAACTTATTTCTAGTTGGAATTTTCATTATTTTCATTATCTTCTTATTATTGAGAAGATTTTTATTTATTATTTATTTCTTGGTTGTCATTATCTATTACCTATATATAGATATGTATATGCTTGTACTAGTATGACAAATTCAATAAAGATGTAATATTTTTCAATTCTCTCTCCCCCCCCTCTCTCTCTCTCTCTCTCTCTCTCTCACACACACACACACACAGACACACACACACGCACACATCTAACAATCTCATATTGTGGTAGACATGCATTAAAAAAGGGCTGGCATTAGTCCCTTGCTGAAGAATATATCTTCCCTTTCTGGCCATAGTAGAGATCATTATGAAGTTTGCGTTTGTTTTTTGTTTCTTATTGGACTTTGGAGGGTCTTAAAGGATTGAGTACTTGTCGTGCATTATGAGACTGCTAAAGTATAACAGTGAAACTAGTTAGTACTTGTTGCTGCATGCCTATGCTAAGTTCTGTTATATGCTAATTATTTCTTCTCCCAATTTTCTTGCCAGTTTTATTGATGATAAGGATAGTTTAAGGAGTGCTTCAAATGAATAGGTGTTCTTGACTGGTTTTATCACTAGCATGCTAATTCCCCAACGATATATGTTTTTTCTTTTTGGAGCTTGTTATTTATTTTGTTATTGGGGCCTTACTATCCTTTTGATCAGTCGTCACCGGTTAACACACCATCTTTTCCAGCATGCTTAGGTTTTGATGAAGAGAAGGTTATTATCTGCGTTGTCATTTTAAATGATTTTATTTTTGATCAGTGAAATTCGGATATTCAAGAGAAGCAAATTTGCACTCAATGGAAGAACAATAAAGGCTCGGCTTCTAGTTTAACACGTAGCAATTATGTGATGTAAGTGTTGAACAATAAAAAAACCCGCTAAAACTATAGTGTGGTAGAAATACAACAACAACAAGCTTTTATCCCGCTACGCGGGTTCGGCTATATGAATCTTTTTTTCTTTATCGTGTCCTATTAAGATTCAAATTCTCATTTGAATCTAATTAAAAAAAATCATTTATAAAACTTTCTAACCAACTCTTTTTAGGTCTACCTCTACCTTTCTTAATATAGGCCAGATATAATTTATCTACTCTCCTCATTGGGCCATCATAAGGTCAATGTTTTATGTGACCAAACCATCTAAGGCGACTCTCTCTAATCTTATCTGCCACTGGAGCTACTCCAACATTTTCACATATATATTTGTTTTACTAATATGACAATGAAAATTAAAATATCTATTTTAATTTATGTAGTTAAGGTCATTAATGTCAATCGTATTCTCACAAATTTCATTGAAAATTTTAATGAAATATTTCATCTGTTTATATAAAATATCATTTTTTAAGAAAACCACTCTTTTTATTTTCATCCTTAATAATGCACTTCACTTGAACTTGATTCTTACTTCTTACATCTCTTTGTTTGACTAACTTGTACATACATCTCTCACCCTCTTTAGTATTTAATCAATTATATAAATTATTAAAAATTAAATTCTTTACATTGCATGTTGCTTTCTTGGAGTCCATATGTATTTATTTATATCTTTTTCAATTTTTTGAACTTTTATATCTAAATCATTTTTTATAATAAAGTTTCTTTTTTTTTTAATTTTTTTCTTGTAAATTTTGATTTCACCAACAACTAAGTTTACTAATTGAAGTTTTAGATTTTGATTGTCCATGCATCTATTTTGCAACATTTTTAATATCACTAGCTATTTTTTTCCACATACTATTATATTAGTTTCTCATGAATAATCCAAATCTTGAGACTTTGAATCTTATTCCTAAAAAAATTTTATTAGCGTTCTTTAAATGCTTTCATCTAATCCTAGGATAATATTTCACTTTATTTTTCATATTCCATATCTTCATCATAAAGTCCAAAAATAATAAATGATTTTGGATACATAATTTTAACTTGGAATGACTTTCATTTTTCTTATAAAAAAATAATCAAATTGAGTTTTATTATATCCATTCTTAAAGTGATGAAGCTAACATCTTTTTTTAAAATAAGATATTAGCAACTACCAAATCATAAGCTAGAGCAGAATCTAATATGGTCAAATCCACCTTCATTAGTCGCTCTAAATTCATAACCATAATGATTAAAATCTTTTTTTATCATATCAACATGTATATTTAAATCTCCTCCAATAAAAACTCTTTTTTTAAGAGGTGTTTTTAATATTTTTTTCTAGTAATTCCAAAATTTTAATTTTGAAAACACTAAAATGTACTTTAGAAGCATAAACAATTATAATATTAATAAGCTTAGTATCAATAACAATCTTTAAAGATATAGTTATATCTCCAATTTTATTAATTGCTACAACATCATTCTTCAAACTCTTATCTATATATTACACCTACATTATTTTTAGCACGACTCTTATTTGAATACTGTAGTTAAATCCTAAGCTATCTTCTTAGCCTTTTCTTCTGCCTATTTTTTTAATATATAGAATATTTATTTTTCTATGAATCATAATATCTATCAATTTCATTAATTTGTTTGTAAAAGAATTTATATTTCAAGTTCCTAGCCTAATTCTAGTTTCATGGGCTAGATTCTTTGTTTACATTCGCATATGATATGGGAACCCTTGCTTAATTAACATTATACCCGGGTCCCAGTGCAATGACCCTTGCATACTTTTCGCTGTATTCAGGCCATACAATGCGTCACTTTCAAGGAATACCCTAACATTAACACAATATATTAAGAGCTTAATGACATCTAACACAACCCTTCATTTATCTCATTCAGAGCTTCAGACTCAATAATGGTAGTGGTAGAAATGAGAATGTTATTAAATGCTTTTATTCAAATAAAGTTAGTGGTAGTGCCTATTAAACACAAGATAATTTCATCTTGTCTATTGGAGGGTAGAAGTAATGTGAAGATAAATGATTATTGTCAAGGGGATAAAGGTTGACCAAAAGTAAATTTAGAAGTGGTTGAAAATATCTACTAAACTAGAGTTAAATAGTTAATGTTAACACTCAAAATAAATTATTGGGGGATGATTTATGATTTATAACGTATTGCAAAATAGTTGGGATAAAATTAATGATGATGATTATATAAAAGCTTGGATCAAATATCAACGTTCAAGAAATCTTCTTAATTTGCATTCTCGTATGCATGATATGTATTATTATTAGGTTTATAAACAATTTGAGTCGAGTTTTATTTATGGCTAACTTGAGCTCAGCTAGCTAGAATAATAATAAGCTTGAGCACGGCTTACAAGCTCTAGCCAAAATTTCGAAATCCTTACAAGAGGCATTCAATAATATTGATTGGAGCTCATTGGAGATGGAATCAACGGGAGAAGTCATTGGGCGAACTAGTAACAAGGGGGAAGTCTCGACGGGAGCTTGCTAGAGAAGGCAATGATCAGACTAGAAACAAGGGGGGAAGTTGTGATTGAAGCTTTTTGGAGAAGCTTGTGATTGTACCCGCAGGCTAGGGGGAAGTTCGTGGTGGTATCTTGCTAGATAAGGCAGCGATGGAATCACTGATGTTCGGGGAAGTCACAATAGAAGCTCATTGGAGCAGGTAGCAAAGAGATCGATGATGTTTGAAGAAGATGAGGATTGTGTGACTCAACAAGCTGTAAATCCACAGGTAGGAATGAAGAATATGGTTTTAATCGAGTCGGTTCACGAGTAAAAGAGTTGAGGGTCAAGCTCAAACTCGAGTTGGTATATGAGACAAGTTGTAATCTTCAACTCAAGCTAAAAGCTCGTGCTTGATAAGCTCAACTCATGAGCTCATTAACAAGACATATTTGATTAGGCTTAGCTCACATACACCCCTAATTTTTATATGATTTGCTCCTCCAATGGCAACATTAGCTGTGTTTTTTCATACTAGTTGAACCTTGCAACAAAAAAAAAAAGGATGAACCAGATCTTTTGTTGTAATTCATATTGTTGATTTCTCTGAGAAATTAATAACTCGCGTTGCTTAGATGTTTTTCTCTTCTCCAGATAGCTTTTATTCTTGCCAATAGTTTTATCCTTATAACTATCGGATACAGCATATCTTTATAAATAGGCGTATCGGTGCAACATAGCTTATAAGTTTTCTGTTCCATTTTCTACCGATTCTAATTTGATTACACTAAGGTCAGAGATAAAAAATGAAATTAAGCCTGAATCATACTCAAAAGTTAAAACATTTTTTTGTGCCAACGGTTCGCTGCTTATATCACAGAGGGTTTTGGTTTAACAGTAATAGAAATATTTTTGTTTTTTTTGGGTTGCCAGCATGGGAGTCATTGTGTACCTATTTGGTAAAAAAGTTTATCTGTAGTTAAGTAATGCTGCTTATTTTACATTCCGTTCTGGAGATTTTAGTCCTCTGTGTAGATAGCTAGAAATAAAACTACATAAACTCATCATCACCTGCCATCTAATCATTTTGATGATTTAAGCATTTTAAAATTCTTAGTAATTATTCACTTATTTTATGCTTTTGTTCTTCTACATACAGGTATCTCTCTGCCCTTGGATCAGGTACATGAACATCTTCCTTTCACAATAATATTTCTCGCAGCGCCATTGAATAAATCACAATTCTTCTTCTTCTTCTTCTTCTTCTTCTGCTCTAACGTTCTATTCTCTCATGTGAAGTGGGAAGTACTGCGGGATCATATCGAGGAAATCAATGAGGCAGTGATGGAGAATGCTTAAAGTCTCAATTGTATTGTGGGATTCAGTTCTGAAGGTTCATCTCTCTCCAGAATTTGACTATGCTGCATTTTACTTGCTTCCAATGTTTTGCTAGCATGTTGTAACTAAAGTTGTGCATTGTAATACATATATAAGAGGAATGGTAGTAATAGACAAATTTGATGAAGCATAAACTCTGATTAAGCAAGCTAACACTCACTTTCTTGGCATTATTTTCTTGGAGGAGCACCAGAAGTTCATGCATTCTTGTTAGAAATTAGTATGTTAGTGCGTTCGAGCGTGAGCTGATGGCGAGGAGTGAAAGCTCATGATCATTCAACCATAACGGTGACGTTGGATATTTAGATCAATTAAGACAAATTAATACACATTACATATCTAAGGTTTTGTTTGGGAAAACTTTTTTATTACTTCTTAAAGCGGTTTTTTAGCACAAAAATTAAAATTTTTATACTAAAAAGCTACTTTAAGAAGTAAAAAAGTCATCCCAAACAAAACTTAAGACTCAAACTCAAGACTTCTTAATTGGTAGTTAAAACTACCAACCAACATACTAAAATGAATTGTGTAATGGTGATGCATTCAAGTAGTAAAAAATTATTGTTTAATAACATAAAATTTTTAAAGCTTGAATGTACTCAAAACACACTTAGGTTTGATGTGTTTTGAGCAGCTAAGTGTGTTTTGAGTACATTCAAGCTTTTTAAAATAATTTTTTAAGTACATTCAAGCTTTTTAATTTTTTTACTAAAAAAATATTTTAAAAAACAGTAATAAAGCAGTCCCCAACGAAGTCTCGGAAAGATTATTACATCCGGTGAAAATATCGAGCATATTGAGTGTACCGAGTGTTGTACTGAGCACTTTAGTGATGTGATGTTTTGTTATTGGTCTCTGGATGCATTCGATGTCCGGACAAAATAATTACTCCAATTAATGCTAGATGGTTTAGTTTGGCCAAAAGAATCAACCAAATAAGAAAGTATTAAATAATTATTGTTTAATAATATAAAATTTATTAAATTTAAAATGGATAAATAAGTGATTAATAAATTTATAAATATTATCAATAGTTAATTGATAAGTTAATAAATATTTCTGCCTTCCAATAAAAGGACATCTTCAAGCTTTCATCTCTTCTCATGTTAGTTACAATAAAAATATTGAAATTAATTATTCTAAAATTTTCAAATTATCTTAAAATTAGTTGGAGTGGCTCAATAAAGCTCTAAAAATATTAAAATTATGTTGAAAAAAGTTTTTAGCAAGCACAAAAATTTGGGAATGTTCCTGTCAGTCGGTCGAATAATTATTACGTCCGGTCAAATTCGAACGTATCTGAATATATACCGAGCAATACCGAGTGCTCAATACCGAGTTTTAGGTGACGTGGCGCGTGGGTATTGGTATCTGAATGCATTCTATGACCGGACATAATAATTGCTCCAGCCGGTCAGCCATAGCTGTCGACGGTGTGAACGTGCTGGGTGCCACTTTTTGGGCTGTTGCAGAAAACAGAGGAAAATAATTTAAAAGAAATTTTTGTTTTGGCTAAAGATTTCTTTAGAAAATGTTCATATTTACTATTTTTTTAAAATAAAATTTTATTAAAAAAAAAAACTTATTTTTTTAACTAAAAGACCGCTTTAAAAAATATTTAAAAAACCATCCCAAAGAAGCCTTAGAAAATGTTCATACAAAGATATGGTTTATATGCGTTTGCTAAATTGTAAACGTTTTCTTTAGAAGACTTTTAAATAAAGTAAACATTTACATATATAAGCAGAAATTGTTTATATGCATGTGTTGAATGTAGAGATGACAAATGTTTGTATGTCTTTGATTATAAAATGATATCCTTTCTCATACTTGAAGAATGCATTAATATAATATAGTAAGCATAAATGGAAGATAATGCATTCTATGGTGGAAGTTGGGTAAGACTTTTGAGTTTTTGTATTATCTTCAAGAGAATGTTTTTTTTTTTTTTTTTTTTCTCATTCTTGTGTGAGGAGCAAAGTCCTACATAAGGTCCTAATTGGATATACATTGGGTACCCACGCTCTGCTCGGGTAGGCTTCGTCCACCCATGGTGACTTTCGAGATACTGTACTCAACCATACACACCCACTTTACATGCTTTTTTAATGTAGTTCATCACGGACTAATGACCTTGTGGCTTGTTGACATTTGCTCTGACTGTAAACTTTCAAGCTGCATATCATAATTTATCGTGGTCACAGCACGGTTAAGTGTTGTGCACTACGTAGTTAGGATTGCAGTAATATATGACATATGATGATTAGTAATGTAAATCGGTTTATCCCTTGATATTAAATACACACCCATACTCACTCACGAGGTTATAGGCGTACCCATATCCATCCATACCCATTGGGATGGGTACGTGGGTGGGTGTGGGTATTGATACTCTAGTGAGGAGAGGAAAATCATATACCACGAAATTTGGTATATATAGATCTTAATGTTAATAGCGAGAGTAAAAAATGTTGTGGATGATTTGCATTGTTCGTATAGGCATTGACATGCACCAATATTGATGATGATGATCAAAATCAAGCAAGTTGGTTAATTGGTATCCGCCTTTATGTTGATATAATGTATTAACTTTATAAGCAATTGTGTACTGACATTATTGTTGACAATATGCAACAAAGTCAACATTCATAAATATTGGCGCCGATGATATACATTAAACTTATAGGCAATGGTGTATGTCTGTATTATTGACAATGATGATGATATTGTTGACAATAATGACCACCTAAAACTGTGATGGCGATGAAGATGAAGATGATAGCAGTGACAACAACATCTTCTACATTGGCGCTCACATTAACGCATTGCAAAATATTTGTGGCTATCCTTATCACTAATTGATTAGGATTTTATTCAAGTAGTGTGCCATCTTGTAATTAAAAAAAAAAAAAATTCACATAGATTGATTAGAACCGGCTTCCACTTTGGATATTTAGTGATATAGTACTGAAACTTTCTTCGCTATAAATTGTTGCCAGAGGCCAGTTGACACTGATAACATGGAAAATAACTATATAATGTAACATCAATTTTCTTAAGAAGAAATGACGAAGAGAAAAGTATGTAATGCGACAAAAAAAAAGTACATAGCTTTTGAAATGCCACAAATGTTAGTTTATTACAAAGCATACAGTTTCACGGGCAGGAAGCTATGGTTAATGATCTATTTTGAGTAAGGTAAAGTGTGCTGTTGTGGAGAAATTATTCTGTGTGGTTATCAAATGACGTTTAGAAGCGAATGAGAATGTGTTATGTCATTTTTATGTTGTGTATCGCTCGGTATCTCAGTATCAAACCCCACGTAGCCGACCCCACGTAGTGAGTTAAAGGCTTGATGTTGTTGTTGTTGTTGTATTAAATTATGTTAATATGATTTGTTCTCTTTTTCATAAAAAAAGAAAAAAGATTTTATATTATGATATTAGATTTAAAAAATTAAGTAGGAATTAAGGATCTCAAATTTTCTGAATTTAGTAATATATGAATAATTAATAAAAAATTATATTACATTAATATTAAAATAAAGCTAATAGAGTGAAAATCCACCTTGAACCATTTTTTTTAAGTAAATTGAAAATTTTAATTAATAATATTAAAAAAATTTCTCATTTATATATTTAATACATAATAGTTATTATTATTTATATAATCTAACACATCTTTTTAACTTCTACTAGCCTTGCCATAGTAAGCATTGTCGCTACTTAACTTTTTCCAATGTTGTTCTTTTACCCCTTTTGAGATTTCCTTTTTCTGTGTCATTCTCATTCTCATTCTCAGGAGAGATTATTACGCGTAGAGTTTAGATCGTTCGGATTTGTGAGGGTACACAGTAAATACATAGCTTTTTATATAAATGTGTATTTGATGTGTAAGATAACAAAATCTGGACGCTTCTTACATCCAAACTCAACACGTAATAATCTCTTCATTATCATCGATATATTTCCCTAGTGCGTTCTATCATGACATCCTTATACTTCGTTGAAGAGGGTGCTAGGAATTAAACAAATAGGGTTACGACATGTTGGCATTACGTTGAGATCGGTAACATGCAATTATGCAAAGGCTTCGACGAGATCGACGGAGTGGAGATGAGGAGATTGAATTGAAGGTATGCAAAGATGGTGAGGAGACTTGATTGTGTGCAAATGAAAAAATTATTCTGTGCGGACACCGAATGATGTCCAACCAAAGACCAATCAGAACATGCCACGTCATTTTTTGCTTGATGCTAGATGATGTGATGCGTTCTGGTTGGTCTCCGGATCATTCGGTGTCCACGCAGAATAATTTCTCGTGCAAATGTGTGTGAAGTCGTGATGGGCTATGGATTTAAAATCTTTAAATATTATGTAAGTAGATAATTAAGTTTAGGTATGAAATGCACAAATTTCCAAGCATTTCATTTTTAATTATAAATCCCCTAAACAATTTTATTCAACACTTATGCAGTCGCCTCTTTGAACTTTAAACTGAGAGAGAGAGAGAGAGAGAGAGAGAGAGAGAGAGAGAGAGCTGCTTCAACTGCAGAGAAAATGGATTCAGGGGAGAAGCGGCTCAACGAGCTCGGCTACAAGCAGGAGCTAAGAAGAGAGATGGTATAGTAATTCCTGATCAGACTCTGTTCAAAAGATGTTTCTGAATTATTTTTAAGAAAATAAATTTGTTTGTTCTTTCTTTTGATTTATTACTGTTACTTGACTAATCTCCTTCGTCCTCTTACAGACTCTGTTCAAGAGCCTTGCAATAACGTTCTCGACGGTGACTATGTTCGCCGGAATACCTCTCTACGGCCCGAGCTTACTATATGCAGGCCCAGCTAGCTTAGTCTGGGGATGGGTTGTCGTCTCCTTCTTCACCTGGTTCGTCGGAATCGCCATGGCTGAGATCTGCTCTTCTTTTCCGGTATCTGCTCTCCTTCCGCTTTCAAAAGTTTTATTGACTTTTAGCGAGATTTACAATTATTATGTGTTTATAATATCCAAAATCTAATTTTTATATTTAATTATATAATAATTAGCTTCTAAATCAAATCAAAATATACTATTTGTATTTCATCATAACTGTAATTTGATTGGAATGATAGCAAAAAATTGAATGTTTTAAAATAAAATTTTGAATGATCTCATAATTTATTTTTGAATGTTTTAGCACAATAATCAGATGTTTTAAAATTAAAAAAAAAATGTCAAAATTTATGAACTTTCTAACGAAATGTCAAATATCAAAACTTATATAATACCAAGAAAACAATATTATTATATAATAAAATTTAGAAAGGCACAGACTTCTAATTCGTCTTTGGCATAAGAGAAATTATCAAATATAATTAATTAATTATTAAACAATAAATATGAAAGTTATTTTTTATATATTTTTAAAAAATTACATTTGACTAAGTTGTTGTTTAACTAGTCGGTTTGCTAGGTTTCCAAGTGTACCAAAAAGTCAAAATTACCTTTTTTTTTTAACCATTTTCAGACTACTGGGTCTCTGTACTTTTGGGCTGCCCATTTAGCTGGGCCGACCTGGGGCCCGCTCGCATCTTGGTGCTGCGCTTGGTTGGAGACAATTGGTCTTATTGCTGGAATTGGTACAATGGTAAGCCCTTTCTCCCATTTTAAACATTCATCTCCCTCTCTGCCTATATATATATATTTGAATTATAGCTATCACCATATATTCAGAGCTACTTTCTCAAAAAAAAAAAAAAAAATCAGAGCTAACCAAAGAGGTACAAATGCTGCAATTATATGTGAGAGGTCAAAAGTTTTCACATATCAAGCCATTTAGGGTTCGTTTGGGACAGCTTTCTTACTATTTTTTAAAACAGCTTTCTAGTACAAAATTTAAAATTTTGTACTAAAAAGTTCTTTTTAAAAGCAATAAGAAAGCCGTCCCAAACGAAGCCTTAATCTAACTTAAAAATCAAACAAATTTAGCATCTATTTGGAATAACTATAGTATTTAATAAACCTAATTATGAAGAAAGCAAGTTCGCTATTATGATTGCAGAAAGTAATTCTTCATCATATAAAAATCTGAAAATTGATAAGAAAGTATAAAAAAAATAGTAGTCAAACAAAATTGTGATTACTGCTTAAAAAACAAATTGTCAAAAAGCTGCTGCCCCAAATATAAATTTGGGCATCGTTTGGGATGACTTTCTTACTGCTTCTTAAATCAGTTTTTTAGTATAAAAATTTAATTTTGTTCTAGATATTTGATTTAAAAAACAGTAAGAAAGCCATCTCAAACGAAGACTTAAGCTGCATCTATTAATCTCTTTAAATTTCTTTTAAACCAATTATGCTATATTTAACACTTAGCATTTTTAATGATGAGATAGAATGAATGAAGTGAATTTAACATTGTTCTTCCTCTTTGTGTTAGGCTTATTCATCTTCCCAAGTCTTGCAAATTATTATTTTATTATGTACTGGTACAAACAAAGGTGGTGGTTACCTTGCCTCTCCTGGAGTATTTTTGGGGATGTATGTGTTCTTTACAATGATATGGGCGATACTCAACACTTTTGCATTACAAGTGATTGCCTTTATCGATATGATATCAATAATTTGGCAGGTAGGCTTTGAATCCTGTCTTTCATTAACTAAGTTTGACTTATGTTCTTTATGTTATAAATTCATTCAAATATTTTCTTTTTTTTGCATCCTAATTTATCTCAATCATCATTGCTGATTTTAGAAATAGAAAATATATCAAAATGGTCTGTTGACTCTTTCGAAAGATCAAAATAATCGTCAATTATAGTGAATGACTATTTGATCCTTCAATTCTTTAAAAAGGAGCAAAAATAGTCCTATTATGAAACTGCTTTGATTCTTCTTTAAAGACTGGAAGGATCAAAGTGGTTCTTTAATATAGTTGGAGATCATTTTGGTCCTTCATAAAGAGCCAATGGATCATTTTGATCCTTCTTCCTATTTAAGAATGTGTATGCATGTAAAGTTCTCATATTTTATAATGGAAGATTCATATGAGATGGGTAGATTTGTGTTGGTATACTCAATTACTCATATTCAAATATGATCAAAATGAGCTTTATAGCTATTACCAGATTTCATTTCTGTCCATTTATTAATTTTTTTCCTCTTCTACATACACAGCTGATTGGGGGTTCAGTCCTCATTGTATTGCTTCCTTTAGTGGCTTTATCTACACAGCCTGCTTCCTTTGTCTTTGGCCATTTTGAATTAGCCTCAGAATCAACAGGAATAAGCAGCAAGCCATACGCAATTATTCTATCAGTTCTTTTCAGTCATTTTTCTTTGCTTGGATACGATACTGCAGCACATATAACAGAGGAAACAAAGGGAGCTGACAAAAATGGCCCAATCTCTATTCTTGCAAGTATCTTTATTGTCTCACTATATGGCTGGATGTATGTGTTAGTTCTCACTTTCAGCATTCAGGTAATATTAATTTAGTAAGTTTTGTCAATGCTTTGAGAATGTGAATTATAGGGGTGTCAATTTTGGGTCACGGGTCGGATTCGGGTCGAATCTAAAACAGACCGGGTGCCATTCAGGTCAACTCGAACCTGACCCGTTTTTACAAACGGGTTGGTTTTTCGGACCCGAACCTGACCAGCTTCGGATCCGAGTCAACCCAAATGATCCCGGGCCGACCAAAAATTGTTGATTTTAGGATCATAAAATGGGTCAATCTCCGATTTTGGGGGTAAAAAACGGGTCAATCTCCTAGTGAATAATATTGATATTAGCAAAAAAATATTATTGGCAGAACTTCGAGTACCTTTACGATGTGAACAATGAAACTGGAGGAGCATATGTCCCTGCACAGATATTATATGATGCTTTTCATGGCAGATACCATAACTCTATTGGCGCTATAATTTTTCTAGTTGTTATATGGGGTTCATTCTTCTTTGGTGGTCTCTCTAGCACTACAAGTGCAGCTAGGGTGGTAAGCACTTATCTAACCTCTTTTTAAGAACAATTTTTTTGTTAATTTGGGCTTTCCTTTTTCTATTTTTTTGACCAGAAATAGAAAAAAATCATGCCCTGTAATTGTTTCTGGTATCAAAATGATAGCTTCTTGAACCAAATTTCCAAAACATGACCAATTTTTCCACCTAACTTACATGCATCTGCTTTGCTGCATTTTATGCTGATCTAGAACAGGTTTAAAAAATATAAAATAATGCCAATTCTCTCTTCCAGTTTATTAACTGCATGATGATTTTGTACCTTTAGGCTTCATTTGGAATAGCTTTCTTTAGGGATGTCAATATTTGACCTGACCCGAACCCGACCCGAAAATTTTGAGTTCTGGTCAACCCGACCCCGTCGGGTTCAAGTTAGGAATTTTGACCGACTTGTAAAACTGGGTTAGGTTCGGGTTGACCTAGAAACCCAAAATCAACCCAATTTAACCCGTTTTTAATTAATTTAGGAGTATTTTAAAAGATTATAATGAAATAAGTAAATGATATTTCCAAAAAATAAAAAACCATATTGCCCAAATTGAATTAAGCTCATTTTTTTTTAAATTGATTGAAGTAAATCTTACCTTAATTTGATTTAGTTTTAAATAAATTGAATTAAATAAAAAATTAATAAAACATACCTAAAGTGGGTCGGGTTCGGGTTGACCTAGACCCGAAGTGGGTTGGGTTTGGGTCCAAAAAACTGGCTGGTTTGTAAAATGGGTCGGGTTCGGGTTGGGTTAAACGGTGCAGGGTAAGTTCCGGGTTAGACCCAAACCCGACCCATGACTCGATTTTGACAGCACTAGCTTTCTTACTGCTTTATGAAACAACTTTTTAATACAAAATTTTCAAATTAAAAAAAAAAATTATACTAAAAAACTGCTTCATAAAGCAATAAGAAAATTATACCAAATGAAGCCTTAAAGTAAATCACCATATGTTATTACACAATAAACTTCTATCATTACCATACTTTCATCCAATTTATCATTTCATGCTTTTGCAGGTATACGCATTATCTAGGGATGATGGCTTCCCCTTCTCATCAATTTGGCGTAAAATTCATCCAAAACATAAAGTTCCAGCCAACGCAGTCTGGTTATGCGCAACTATCTGCATAATTATGGGGCTTCCTATCATCAAAGTTAACGTTGTATTCACAGCTATTATATCTATATGCACAATTGGTTGGGTGGGTAGCTATGGAGTTCCCATATTCGCAAGATTGGTCATGGCTGAAAAGAACTTCAAAGCTGGTCCTTTCTATCTGGGCAAGGCAAGCAAGCCTGTGTGCTTTGTGGCCTTCTTATGGATTTGCTACACTTGTTCTGTTTTCCTGCTTCCCAATTTGTATCCCATAGAGTGGAAAAACTTCAACTATGCTCCTGTAGCTTTGGGTGTCTGCCTCACTGTTATAATGCTGTGGTGGATATTGGATGCAAGGAAATGGTTCAAAGGGCCTGTTAGAAATATTGGTACTGATCAAAATGGAAAAGTTTAATCTTAATATATATATGAAGGAAATAATGATCTTCCATTTTTATTTTTTATTTTTTTATAACTTTCTTACCATGACTGATTGGAGTTGCAAATTGGCATTCCAGAGGATTTTATGTTAGAGTTTGAATGAGGAAAAGTGAGTGAAATAGTTTTTGTCAATCTGCAATGTAAATGCATGTGTGATGTGTTTATATCTCTTAGTTAGGGCATCTTCAACCGAAAAACTCATTTTTCATTCTAAAATATAGTAATTCATCTCCAAACGAACTCCATTTCTTCTCCTTTTTCGTGCGTTGCTTTATCTCGCTGCAAAAGAACCGTCTTTTTCCTCTTTCGTGCGTTTCTTCCGCAATTCCCGTAAGTTAATTTTTGCGGCGTAGGTGAACAACGTGACGCTAATATTGACGTAACACTTTTCACATCCGGAGATTAGCAGACAATTTTGCATTCTATTGAATTGTTTGGCGGACGACATACACTTGTTTACGGTTAGGTTGCAGATGGTCTTAAGGTGAGCTTCTTAAATTTTTTTGTTTTATTTATGCTTTACAGACTTATAAAATAATTTTTATTAATAATAGCACGATACAAAGAGATCGAAGGTTGTTGTTAACTCAACGACGTTTCCCCGCTATTCTGTTTCCTTCAATCCCTCCTCCCATGGAATCATACCATTTGAATTCAGCTCTCTCATCTCTCCCCTATCTCGATCTCACCTATCGGCGATGAAGCCCTCTCCTCGTCTCTTTGCAAATCAAGGCACAATCGAACACTATGGGGGTGTTTGGCATGGGATTTACTCGTCGTTTTAAGTAGGATTTACGGTAAATCCAACCAAACTCAAATTGGGGCGCTGCAAATCCGGCAAATCAATAAATCCAGAATTTACGGATTTACGCCGTAAATCCGGTAAACCCTAATCCCTTTTCTATTCGGATTTAACGCAACTTACACTTGCTGAGGAAGAGAGGATTTACGAAATTTGGCCGAAGAAGCATGCGAAAGGCAGAAAGTTGCCTTCACAGCGAGCGAGCGAGCTCTGTCGTTGCTTCAGATCAAAATGTTGTAACGTCCGATCCGACAGGAAGGGAACGTCGTCGAAGGAGCGAAGTCGAACAGCAACGAAGGAGCTGAAGAAGCAACTCGTGCAATCTATACACCTACTGCGAAGCAACGAAACCGAACAGCAAGGACGAACAAGAAAAGATTAAAATCAAACCCTAGATGCCTCAGCCATTACTGATTAACTTAATTAATATAATTTAAAAAATTAATAACTAAGTAAATTAATTAAATAATTAATAGTATAATTAGTGTATAAATAAATTATCTAATTTAACTTAATTAAATAATTAGTAATTAAAAAATTAATATAATTATCTTAATTAATATAATTTAAAATATACATTATTAAACATATAATTAATAATATAAATAATAATTAAATAATTAATAAGTAGTAGAATTCTTAAGTGATTAATAAAATAATTAATAATATAATTTATAATTAAAACTAATAAAATAGTAATTAAATAATTAATTAAATTATTAACGAATTAAGTGACTTCATATTACTCCATCAATTTTAAATCTCAAATTGTTTTAAATCACGTAATATGTTGCAAAACAACTTCACTGAATTTAGCAAGATATAAAAGTTATCATACCAAACACAATTCAGAATTTATGAGCAATCAGGATTTAATAAATCCTATTAAAATTGAATCCAATCTTATACCAAACACCCCTATGGAGAAATAAGCAATAAGTCAATTAGTGACATAAGAAATACAGTCTCACAAGCCAAGCAAGACAAAGACGCGCGATGGTGATGGTGGCGGGGGGCCGATTGTTAGGAAATGCCGCCACCAGAGGGAGAGGCAGGGATCTTTACATATGGTTCATTACCTGCTTTTTCTTTATGATAATCCTCTCCGGTGGCATTTTTTTCGTCATATATAACCCAACCGGATACCGACGAATGGCCCTAATTGCCATTCATTCGATCTATTGGATCTTAACCTGCTTGTACCGCACCGTCATGCCATACTACAAGCCACCGCCGACGGCAACGGTGGCAGCTCCTGCGGACTCCCAGGTATATTCGCTGGTAGGAGAGAGGCGGGTGAGGTTCAATGCCACCGCAGTGATTGGAAGAAAAAGAAGAGAGGAGAGGAAGAGAAATATGAGAGTTCTCTTGCCAAAAGGTTCATCCTCAACCACCACCCGGCCACTGAATGTCGCCAGACTTACACCCGGCCATCGATTGTCTTCGGGCTTCCGCCAGGCCACCAACTATTTATGGATTTACGCCTGGCCACAAATCATCGTCGGATTTTCGCCATACTTCCGCCCGCCACCAACTTTTACCAGATTTACGTCCGACAATCGACCATCGCTGAACTTCCGCTTGACCACCAATTATTTTAAGACTTATGTCTGACCACCTATTATCGTCGGATTTTCTCCAGACCTCCGTTGTTTGACTATGGTCTTTCTGACCTTCATCTCTCGTCGAATATAGTCCTTCCAACTTTTGTTGCCAGAATATGGTCTTTCCGACTTTTGTCACCCGCCGACTATGACCAGTCTACTCCCTGTTGCCATAATACAGTCTTTTCGACCTCTGTCGCCCATTTTCGACCTTTGTTGCCGTCGATTACGGTCATTTGCCTTCCGTCGCTAGATTACGATCTTTCCGGCCTCGATCGTCCGTCGACTATGGTCTTTCCAACTTTCGTCACCAAACTATGGCCTTTTCAGCCTCCGTTGCTCGCTGACTATGGTACTTCCGACCTCAATCGCTAGATATGATCCTGTTAACCACTGTTGCTACCGACTATGGTCCTTCCGACCTCCTTCGCCAGCCAACTATGGTCCTTCTAACCTCTATCGTCTGATAACAGTTTGTCTAACCTTCATTATCTGCCGACTACGGTCTTTCCGAGCTCCGTCGTCTAATAATGATGATCTTTTTGACATTCGTCGTTCCCCGACTATGATCCTTCTGATCACTGTCACCCGAATACGGTCTTTCTGATCTATGTCGCCAGCCGAATATGGTTAAGTCTACCAAACAAACATGTCAATATTGATTCTTCCAATTTACACAGTGTAATGCACTCTATATGATGTATATTTGCTACATCAAGCCAAGACCTTCCCCCCAAGAAATGACCTAATTTGTAATCGACTACAAACACTAGTGGATTCGTTAAAACTGGGTCATGCCCAATAATTTTAATGTTTGATGTCTCTTATGAACCCTTAGTTTCTATATAAAAACTCTGATGTCTCTTATGAACACAACAATATAAAAATTAAGACGTTAAATTTTATATTTCTCTATCACCATGAATATTCCTGAACGCAACAATAATACTTACCTTAGAGATTAGAATTCTTATATTTGTGTTTATCAGGATCAAATCATTAGGTCTTTGATGAAATCTAAATTAAAAATTTTATTAAGAATTTGATATTTCGATAGGTATTTGACCAATAGCGATAGAAGAATAACATTTTATAAATAGAAAATATATTAATTTAAAAAAAAATTCTCAATTTTTTTTTCCATTTTTCAAGATGTAGATTGTACAAACAAATATTTAGAAAACAAGTTCCAAGCCAAGTCATCCTGATTCAAGATGATTCAACTCAACTACTCGGTCTCAGCTCAAAAGGAAATCATCATTATACCACATTTATAATTTTTTTTTTCATTTTCTATATATTCATATATGTAATTTTTAATAGGGGTGTCAATTCGAGTCAACGGGTCGGATTCAGATCGAATCTGGAACTGACCCAGCACTATTCGGGTCAACATGAACCCGGAACTGACCCAGCACTATTTGGGTCAACGCGAACCTGACTCGACACTAATGACCCGGGGTTGATCAAAATTGCTAGTTTTCGGGTAAAAAATCGGGTCAATCTTTGATTTTCGGGTCAAAATGAATCAATCTCGGGTTTACGGGTCAAATACGAGTTTTCGTGTCAATTTCGAGTCATTTTCAGGTTGCTGGGTCAACCCGAACCCTATCCGATTTTTAAAACGGGTTCATTTTTTGAACCCGAACCCGATCCATTTCTGGTCCAGATCAACCTGAACCTGGATTTTTCTGGGTCGTGTCAAAAATTGACAGCCCTAGTTTTTAACCCAACTCTATAAATAAGGGTATTAAGGGATGAGCTCAACCTACACAATTTTTTTATATTCAAACCCATTATAAAGAAATCTAAGAACTCGTTATAGAATCATTCTCTCCCTATCACGCTACTCTTTTTTCACTTAGTATTAACAATATGGTTTAAAGTGATTAAAGTATAATTAACTCATTTTACATAAACAAATAAAATTATTATATCCAAACATTTAAAAGATATTTATAAAATTCGAAATCTATTTTTTTTAATTACTTCACCCAACCAAAATGACAATACTATTAAATTCATATCAATTGAGCCCTAAATTTTTATTCTTTATCATTATATCATAATGTCTTATATCAAAAGCAAAAGGGGAAATTTTAAGGAGCACAATCACTAACATAAATTAGTAAAAGTTTTGAATAAATACAATTTAGACAGAAGCAAACTTACAATTTCGATTATCGTAAATAATATAATGCACTGTATTCTGAATGTGCTAAACATTTTGGTGCATTATATTGAATGCATCAAAATATTTGGTGCATTCTATTCTTAATCATTTTCATCCAAATATTTGAAGCATTCAATAGAATGCACTAAAATGTTTGGAGCATTCAGAATGCACCAAATGTTTTGATATATTCTATTGAATACTTCAAATAAATGATAAATTTGATCATATATAAATTTTATTCATTCTACTAATATATATTAATGTGCTCCTTAAAGTTTTACCAAAAGTCAAATAACATAAAGCTCAATAATATAAAACAAATTATAATAAAAAATAACATAAATCTCAATAATGAAAAATCGAATGTTATAATAAAAAAAAGATCATCATATGGACAAAGCTAAGGGCACCTCTCTCTCATGCGATCCCAGGGAAGAATCGCTCGCTGCCGCGCCCTCCGCCGTGCCATTCACCGCATCGCCGACATCCTGCGTTCCGATCACCGTTGTCTCGCCGAACCTCACCCGCCTCCCTTCTCCTGGTGAACACACCTGCGACTCCACCGGAGCCGCCACCGCTTCCGTCGGCGGTGACTTGTAGCAGGGCATGATGGTGCGGTACAAGCAGGTCAAGATCCAAAAGATCCAGGGAATGGCGATTAGGGCCATTCCAACGATGGGAAACCAGCCGGTCTCGTCCGTCTCCGGCTGGGTTATATAGAGGACAAGGAAGATGCCACCGGAGAGGATTAACAGAAAGAAAAAGCAGGTAATGAACCAGATGCAAAGATCCTCTGCCTTTCCCTCCGGTGGCGGCATTTCCTAGGGATCGGCCCCGCGCTACCGTCACCACGGCGCGTCTTTATCTTGCTTGGCTTATCAGGTCTTAGTTCTTAAGTCACTAATATAACTGTATTGCTTATTTATCGATGGTGTTCATCTTCTTACTCGATGTGCTTTGATTTGCGAAGGAACGAGGAGAGGGCTTCGTCGCCGGTAGGTGAGATCGAGATGGGGAAGGATGAGAGAGCTGAAATATTCAAATAGTATGATGCCATGGGAGGAGGGATTGAAGGACAGAGAAGAGCGGAGAAACGTCGGGGAGTTAACAACAGCATTCTGTTTCGATCTGTTTCTGCCTCGCTATTATGAGAAATGGTTTTTTTATAAATAAAATAAAGTTTAAAGGTTAGATTTGCAAATAAATAAATATTATTTTATATGTCTGTAAAGCATAAATTTTTTTTTTGAAGAAGCTTTTATTACTAAACTAGCTAAGAGGTCTTGAATTTAAAGCTACATTGCTAATCTCAAGCTTTATTTGGGACGGCTTTATTTCTATTTCTTAAAGCAGTTTTTTAATGCAAAAAAATAATTTTTTTTTTCTACTAAAAAGCTGCTTTAAGAATCAATAAGAAAGCCGTCCTAAACGAAACCTCAATTCAACATTTTATTTCATTTATATTCTTTGTTACAACGTCGGTCCATAAAGCGGCACACCGCAGTGAAATGTAATAAAAATATTGACTTTAATTATTCAAATAAGTTTTAAAGGATAAGGTCACGTAGCTCATTTTGATCTATTGGTTGAGACTAGGGGTGCAAACGAGTCAAGCCGACTCGCGAGCTGACTCGGGCTCGACTCGTTAACGAGCTCGCGAGTCGAGCTTATCGAGTATCGAGCTCGAACAACCTTTGGCTCGAGCTCGACTCGACTCGTTTGCACCCCTAGTTGAGACTTGAGAGTTTTGACTATATGATAATAGTACAATAACAAAGCAAAAATAATAACTATGTGTGTGATTACTTTACTAAAAATAAGGCTATGTTAATAATAAAATATGATTTTCATGAATAAATTTTTTAATATTTAATAAAAGTTATAGACATAAAGTATATATCACTACTATAAAAATTAATTCTATAAGTAGAAATATATGCAACTATAAATTAAATCAAAATTATCTTTTATTTCATCTTGAACATTAAAAATAATCTATGTGGATATGCATAGCAAATTTTTAATAATCTATTGAATATCACATCCTACATATGTCTAAGAACTTAGTAAAAATATTAAAAATAATGCCCTAATAAAAAAGCATATATATCACTTATTAAATAACAATTATTTATTATCGAATAATCCATATTAATTATCTTAATCAAATATCATTTTTTTAATATTAGTGGCTAATGATGCTGAAATTAAGCAATTTTGAGCTTGTTAGGTTCATCTTATTGAGACATTCTATTTGATTATAAACTTGCAAAATGTGAGATAATTTGATTTTTCAATTGATGACCAAAATTTGATAATTATGCATTGAGTGCATGTTTTGGGTTCATTTGAGCTTTGGCCGGATCATTTTTTATGTCGATGAATTTGTCTTATCGAGATATTCAGTTTAATCAAAATTTATTGAAATTAAATTTTAGATGATTCATAATATAATTTCAAAAAAATTTAATTGAATATTATCTCAAACTTCGTATTTGATCAAGTAAATATTTGATGATATACATATAAAGCCAATTTTTTCGTGTAATATCATTCACCTTCATTTTAAAATATTTTAATGCAATTCTTAAAAAAAAAAAAAACATTCTTAAAATTAATTAATTATATATATATATATATATATATATATATATATATATATATATATATATATATATATATATATATATATATATATATATATATATATATATACACCTCAGCTAGGGGTGCAACCCAGTCAAGCCGACTCGCGAGCCGGCTCGGACTCAACTCGATAACAGGCTCGACGAGTCGAGCTTATCGAGCTCGCGAATCGAGCTCGAACATAGGTCGGACTCGACTCGTAGGCTCGACGAGCAGCCCGATGGCCAAATATCACGGCGGGAAATCCAAATATCGCGGCGGGAAATCGAAACAATGGTAGTGCACGCCAGGATCAACGGTGGACGAGCTCGAGGATGACGGGTGTACGCGACTGCGAGCTCAGGGCAATGGATATAGACGACATAGCTCGTTGGATCTAAAGACATTGGTTCTGGACGGCGGACAAGCTCAGGACGACGGGCGGCGCGACTACGAGCTCGATGACGACGGACGTGATGGCGGATGAGCTCGGGACGTCGATTTTCGACGGCGGTTCTTGATGGCGGACGAGCTCGGAACGTCGGTTTTCGACGGCGGATGCTACGACTTTGGGAGACGAATCTCGATGGCAGACAGATGACGACTGACGAGCTTGATGACGACGGACGAGCTCGATGACGACGGACGCGATGAGGGCGGAACTCGGGTCTCAAGGCGACGGATGTTACGACGGGCTCGACAACCGAGCTCGACGAGCCGCTCGATATGACAACGAGCCAAACTCGGGTTTTTATTGTCGAGCTCGACTCGAACACCCTCTGGCTCGAGCTCGACTGGTTTGCACCCCTAACCTCAGCTGGCCTTCATTACACCCCGTCGAGAACTCCGCCTACGAATCGATGCGACCGAGGCGAATCCAAGCCCACGATATAGTCTTAACCCCCGGTCTCCAAACCCGCACCGCCGTCTCAGTCTCCTCCACTACCAATTCTCTCCCGAGCTGACGCCATGGCCGGTGCCCTTCAGCTCCATCTAGGCTCCTCCTTTCTCTCCTCGTCGTCTCACCTCAAGCTCCGCCGCCGGATCTTCGCTGCAACCGCACCCCTCCGCCGGCACCCGACGGAAAGCAAGATCCGCGAGATATTTATGCCGGCGCTTAGTTCTACCATGACTGAGGGCAAGATCGTTTCATGGGTGAAATCTGAGGGAGATAAGCTTTCCAAGGGCGAGAGCGTCGTCGTCGTGGAGTCCGACAAGGCCGACATGGACGTTGAGACGTTCTACGACGGCTACCTTGCTGCAATCATGGTCGACGAGGGAGGTATCGCTACCGTGGGTTCTGCCATCGCCCTCCTCGCCGAGACAGAGGAGGAGATTCCACTGGCAAAATCCAAGGCATCCTCCTCCTCCTCGGCCCATCCGGAAGAAGCTTCTTCACCGCCAGTTTCTCCTCAGGAATCCGCTATTGCAACTGAAGCTTCCCCTCCTCGTCCGGCAAAAGCGGATCTTACCCTAGCTTCATCAGCGCATCCGGCTTCGGATGCCGGGCGACGCATCGTGGCCACGCCTTATGCTAAGAAGCTCGCCAGGGATCTCAAGGTGGAACTTCAATCGGTTGTCGGAACCGGTCCTATGGGCAGGATCGTTGCCAAGGATGTTGAGGCAGCGACTGACGGAGCAGCTTCCGTAGCAGCCACTGCGCCGATCACCTCTGCTACCAAAGCCGTTGCTGATTCCACTCCAAAGGTACCTGTTGAGCTGGGAAGTGTTGTGCCCTTCACGTCGATGCAGGGAGCTGTCAGCAGGAACATGGTGGAGAGTCTTGCTGCGCCTACATTCCGTGTTGGTTACACTATCACCACCAATTCACTCGATGAGCTCTACAAGAAAGTAAGATCTTTGGCATTTGTGCGTGTGTGTTTCTAGCATCTTCCTTGTGCTTTTAAGTATTTGAAATTCGATTCAGATTAAGTCGAAGGGGGTTACCATGACTGCATTATTGGCTAAGGCAACTGCTATGGCCCTAACGAAACACCCAGTGATTAATTGTAGCTGTAGGGATGGAAAGAGCTTTACATATAACAGCAGCATTAACATTGCTGTTGCTGTTGCCATTGATGGAGGCCTTATCACTCCTGTTCTACAAGAAGCAGACAAGGTTAATATTTATCATAATCTTGCACATTTTGTCTCTCAATTGTTATGTTCAAGATGATGATTGGAATCATCATTTTTTAGGTGGACATTTACTCATTGTCAAGGAAATGGAAAGAGTTAGTGGATAAGGCTCGGGCCAAGCAGCTCCAACCACTAGAGTACAACTCAGGTATTAACCACTTGACCAGCATTGTGACATAAATTTAATGATTCAAATATGCACGCATAGATTTGCATTAGTCATGATTTTCACTAAAACATGAATAATGCAATAAAATAACCTAGATATTTGAATAGCAGTGTGAAATTAGTAGTATTATAATTATGGGATGCAAATAAAAATATAATTAAATTAGTTTAATTTTTATGTAAATAGCACCAAAATAGTTTAGACTGACCTTGGAGGGAGGCATATCACCAAACACTTTCCTTAGTGTAGAAATAGGTGATTAATGTTTTTCTTACTCAATGTAGTAGTAGCATTACATATTTATATAGGAAGGTGAGCTTGTTTTTAATTTCTAGCATTCTCCTTTGAATTGATTAATAAATATTTTTCATTCCCGGCTTTTAATTTATTGAAATCTCGAATTAGCTAGTCACTTGGTCATGACATTAGCTAGTTACGCAAGGAGTACTGGGCAAACCTATCTTTTTTTTCTTCTGTTTGAAGTGTCCATCCACTTTAATGTATTTGGTATGATTATCCAAGGAAAGTACAATAAATTGATGTCGTCAATCTTCTATTTATTATAGTATTTTTGTAGTCTTTCAGACCAAGCTCAGCATTTCTTTTGAATAAGATCACTCTTTGTGATGCGACCTTGAGATAGTGTAGAATATTATGAATAACTTGCAAGTGCTTCTCATCTTGCTGAATTGATTAATTTAACCTACAACAAGCTTTATCTTCCTTAGTGTTGGATAACTAAATCAATCTCCATATTATTCCATGATTTTTTTAACCTAATTAATGATTAGAGTAGGTTCCCATGATGCTCAACAACTAAGTGTTTTTGTCTTTCTTAGGAGATCCAACAGGACGAGCTTATATTGTATTGAGAAAGAAATATGCTCTATTTGGAATATGCCACTTTGATACCCAATAATTACTTAACTCTTCCAATTTTTTTGCTCTCAAACTCCTTAGCAAGGAAAAATGTTTTTGAGAGATTCTCTTATAGTTGGATTATAACTTATTACTATAATATCACTCACCTATATGAGCAAGGTTATAACTTCTATTGCGATAAGCTCTTAAAGAAAGTATGATCCCCTTGACTTAGCTTGTACCTATTGCAAGCATAGCTTTTGTGACTGTTGACCCCTACAGCAAAAAAAAAAAAAAAATCAAAAATAAAATACCTCACCTGCCCTCTGCCGCAGCCGTCCCACACGTCGCGCACGTCGTTGCTGCTCTTCCCACGATCTTCGCAGAAAGCTCGCACGACTCGATGTCCCATCGTACTCGACCTTCTCGTCGTGTTAAGTAGCCGAAGAATGAGAGAGCCAGGGCTCTCTCGCGATCCTCTTACGCGATTTCCCTCTTCCTCGCATTCGATTCCCGCTCCAGCTCTCCTCCCGATCTCCCTTCCTCTTCCGATCTCTCTCTCCCTCCGACCGAATCGGAAGCTCCGACGTTTTGATCGGAAGGGACGACTGGAGCTCGCTAGCTGGAAGGTGACTTTCTCCCTTGCGTCCCTTCTGCACGCTCTCTCCCCGACTCCTCCTCTCTATAGGATCGGAAGTTACACATTTTGATCGGGAGCAACTCGGGAGCTCGCGGGCTGTGAAGATAACTTTCTCCCTTTGGCGCTACTTCTCCGCCTCCTCACTGGCTGTCCGACTTTGGCTCCACCGACGACTTTCCCTTTCAGTCGGATAGGGAGTCCGACATTTTGATCGGGAGCAAGCAAAGGAGCTCGCTGGCAGAGAAGGTAACTTTCTCCCTTGCCGTGCGCTTCTTCGGCCTAATCCCATAAATCTGGCCGAACTATGACAAGGGGGGGAGGATTTAATTTTTTTTTAATTATATCTAATTATTATTTAATTATAATTATAATTAATTATTTAAGTATAATTAATTATTAATTAATAGTTAATTATTAATTATAATTGTTAGATTAATTATAATTAATTTTGATTGATTATAGTTAATTTTTAACTAATTATAATTATAATTAACTTATTAATTATAATTAATTAATAATTAATTATTAATTATTAAATTATAATTACCTAATGATTATTGTAATTAATGAAAGAAGATGCCTTTTCCCGCCTCGATGTCGATCCGCCGGTCTGCTGATCCCAAAGGTATAAATTCCGGAACCTAGGCTCTCTCTCTTACCTCGGCGTGGATGTCGAGTCGGTGGTCTGCCTATACACGCTTTTCTCTAGCGTGGTGGGAAGGACAACCGGCGTGACACCTACGATAAGGTAAGCGAGTGGCCCTCGGTTCCAAATCCTATTCTCGACGTTCGTGACGCACCGGCAAACCACCTATACACGCTTTTCTCTAGCGTGGTGGGAAGGGAACCCGGTGCGGCGCCTACGACGAGATCGGGATATTCATAAGTACCCGCTTGCGGGGAAACAAATGCTTCTCTCTTGCAACAGGTACCGAAGACCCATACACGCCTTTCTCTGGCGTGGTGGGGACAAAGACTTTACACGGCCGCGGTGTCCTCGTAAGAGGGCACCTACCGTACACGCTTTTCTCTAGCGTGGCGGGAGGCCCAGTTTTCCGTTGTTTTTCCCCTAAACGGGGGAGACGCCAGGAGGCTGCCGAAATTTTGGGTGAAATATTACTCTACTCGGGACCTGTTTTGAACTCAAGAGAACAAAGCTGAACTCCAATGAACTATGGACTTGTGGACCGTCAAACTTGATTAGACATAGCAGAGGACCTAAACAAAATTAAAAATAATTAATTGAAGGTCAAATTCAAATCAACCCAAATCCAAATGAAATTGAGCATGAGCTTGAATTTGCAATAAGCAATAATGAAATTTGGACTCAAAATTGGGTTAAATTGAATATGATTCAGTCATTTGAACTCAAGCAAAGGTTTGAATTGAACAACAAGAAACTTGAACTTGCACGACGAGCAAGGACATGGACTGAACATTCGAACTTGAAGATTTGGACTGCAGGGGACACTTGAATTTGTACTCTGAGCTCGAACTATATAACATCAAGTGGGGGGTTATGAACTCAAATCCAAAGGAAGCTGAAAAATAACCTTGCACACTAAGCTCACGAAACTGATTCGAATTGGACATGGAAGGATTCATACTTAAGTCAGACTCGACACCAATCAACTTACAACACCTCCTACGGATGCATTCAATGTAGCACACAACAAATGCAAATGCCCATGATCTACAATAGAAGGCTCGTACGCATTCAACCTACAGCCTATAACAAATACAATTGTCCAACCACCCGAGATTGGTGAAAGGGTGGATATGATGCAGAGATAATGGGTCTTCTACAAATACCTTCAGGAGATCGTAGTTGATACAGCGGTCCCCTGCAAATGCACATGAATACTTGTGGATAACAACAGTGGGCATATCATAAGCACATCAAGCCACTGTGGGCACAAGTATAAATATCTCCTACGACGATCTCTACGATCGTTTATTGATTGAGAAGGCAATATTGGAGACCAGTAATCAGAGATTCATCTTCTACAAACAAATTCAACTATCAACCACCTGAGATTGGTGAAAGGTGGTTTCAATGCAAAAGCAAGGGTCTCCTACAAACAGTTCCAAGAACTCGTAGTGGCTGTAACGGGTCCCTGCAAATGGATACTTGTGGATAACAACAGTGTGTTGCAAGTACAATGAATCACTGTGGGCACAAGTACGGATCCCTTACAAATGCAAATGAACACTCGTGGATAACAACAGTGTATTGCATAACGAATCACTGTGGACACGAGTACAGATATCACCTACGACAGCGGTGATCAAAATCTAGAAGTACACCGGGTACATAAGCAACACGATGTACGAAAAAGGACACATCCCCTGATAGAAGGGAGGAAATGTTTGAATAAACTAGAATCAAACTTCCTGGTGTTCCAAAGTTTCTTCTTAGTTCTATACTTTAGAAGAAAAACAGTCTGGATGTCCACAAACACCGAAAATAACAGGTCTGCTACACTGAAGATCCTAAAAGGAGTTCTTCCCAAACAAACAGTCATTGACTCCAAAACCCAGAAGAACCTTCCCCGGTGATTGAGAAAGGGGGAGGGGGTCAACATCAAGACCAAAATGCCACCGGATCTGCAACACTGATACAAGCAGACAGAAGGCGTCTACAATCTACAACGCAACGCCACCGGATCTGCAACACTGATACAAGCAGACAGAAGGCGTCCACAATCTACAAATGCTACGCCACCGGATCTGCAACACTGATACAAGCAGACAGAAGGCGTCCATAATCTACAAATGCTACGTCACCGGATCTGCAACACTGATACAAGCAGACAGAAGACGTCTACAACCTACAACGTTACGCCACCGGATCTGCAACACTGATACAAGCAGACAGAAGGCGTCTACCATCTACAATCCAATGCCACCGGATCTGCAACACTGATACAAGCAGACAGAAGGCGTCCACAATCTACAAATGCTACGCCACCGGATCTGCAACACTGATACAAGCAGACAGAAGGCGTCCACAATCTACAAATGCTACGCCACCGGATCTGCAACACTGATACAAGCAGACAGAAGGCGTTTACAACCTACAACGTTACGCCACCGGATCTACAACACTGATACAAGCAGACAGAAGGCGTCTACCATCTACAATCCAAAATGCCACCGGATCTGCAACACTGATACAAGCAGACAGAAGGCGTCCACAATCTACAAATGCTACGCCACCGGATCTGCAACACTGATACAAGCAGACAGAAGGCGTCCACAATCTACAAATGCTACGCCACCGGATCTGCAACACTGATACAAGCAGACAGAAGGCGTCTACAACCTACAACGTTACGCCACCGGATCTGCAACATCTATGAAAGCAGACAGAAGGCGTCTATAAATATGTCTAAATCAATAGAAAATCACCCGCATGGGCCCCGGCGAGCGTGTTATTGGTACACACGTGACGCCTAGGGATGCTGCGCGGGTCGATAAGTGAATTCTAGTTCGAAACCGATCCTTCTATACGGATCAATAGAAGTCGACAGGGTTCGAACCTTTAAACGAATACACGGCTGTAGCGACCAGTGTATTTGTTTCAACACATTCGTATTAGACATTCTAGGCCTACAATCAAAAGAATTCACTAAACAAAAAGGCATGAAGCCTACGAAACCCGATCCTCCTAAGTAGAGAAATAGGAGTAGACAGGGTTCGAGATATCAAATAAATATGCGGTCACGAAAGTTGACCATGATATTTATTTTGCACATTCATATTCGGCCTTCAAGGCCTTTCAACAAAGAAAATTCATGAACAAAGGCATAAAGCCTACGAGGAACCCGATCCTCTATCAATAGCCCGGTCGAGTTGACAAGGTTCAATCAACAAATGGAAATGACCCCAAAACACCCCGATGATGGCCGTGTTGATTGCTTATTTCAACCGGAGGGGTCCACAAAATATTTCAAAATGCCCTCAAACTTCTACAAAATCCAAATATTTTTCAAGTAACCTGGAGGTCACCCCGATGATGGCCGTGTTGAATGATGATCTCAACCGGAGGGGTTAATTTCAGACATTTTTAAATGCCTCCCAAAAATCCAAAATCCAAAAATCCACAAAACCCAAAATCCCAAAATCCCAAAAATATTTAAAATATAAATCTATCCATCAACACTCAAAGCAAAATCCATCCACCCTCCGCAACAGTCTGCCGGGGTGGACAAATTCAAATAAACTCTAGCTCACAAAGAGCCAAATGCCTAGTCGAAAATATCACTAGGATCCATTCTCAAACAATCTCCTGCCATTAAGGATGTGGTACGTGTCCTCTAACCGGCGGTTAGCCGCCAAATGGCCACCGCAGGATAAACGGTTACGACGACCCGGGGCCCTCTGAACCGCGTGGTTTCGCCGCCAAATGGCACCACGATATCTCGGTTATGACCAGAGCCAATACGCTCCTTACTGACATCAAATCCTTGAGATATGAATCAATAGGATATAATTGACAGGGCATAAAGCCCTCTGTAAGCTAAGGTGGATCCAAATTTGTCCCCTTAGGCAAACATTCAACCCCGGTCTACAAGGTCCCCTTGGACGAAGCAACCCATGGCTGCCGACAAGGATCCTTCTGTCAGGTTGGGTCGACTACCTCCTCTGACTAAGTAGACCAGGGACCACGATGGCCCGGGACGACGGAACCATGGGATCTTGATCGGGTCCATCATCCATTCCCCCACCATCCGCTTTAAGTGCTAGATGGTGCAATTTCTATTTTAAATATCAAACCTTTCCAAATATTCAAATCCAGTTCTCCAAATTTTAAACCTATTGCTGCTACTATATGCCAGATACACGTATTCTATACGTATCTGATCGACGACTAGCCTTAATCGAAAGTTCTCTCTCGTGATCAGGAGGGGTAATTAACTATAGGGGCTTTCGCCTATAGGAAACCAGAACTCAGATCATAAAGTCCTCACAAAATGAGGGCGAAATCTCTGGGTAGTGTCTTATCTACAAACCCATCTGCCTTCCAAAATTTACCCCGGAACATAGTTCGTTAAAACTCCCTCGCCGAATAAGAAAAGCGCGAGCGGAGGCCGGGGCCGAATTTTCGGAGCCCACAGTGACTCTCCCAAATCTTCTTATAGCATATTGCTTTGATCTATATAATGCTTTCTTCAACTTAAATACTTTAGTGTCATTACAATTCTGATTAAATCCACTTTGGGGTTCCATGAACACAGGGACCTTGAAGTCACCTTGCAAGGTGTTTTTTTTTTACATCAAGCTATAATAAACTCCAATAAAAATGGATGCTAAAGACAATAGGACTCACATTGTCAATAATTTAGACGCCAAAGTCCAAACTGATGAATATTGGTTTTGATACCCAATTGATACGGACCTTGTGATTAGGATCTCCATGATCTTGTTTCTTTTCTTAAATTCTACTTTGACTTGATTGAGCTTTCCTTGAGTTCATTATTAATGGGGAGAAGGATCAATTAGCCTTGCAAAATGCAAATAGATGAAGCTAGAGTCTAGAGAGTATGCGAGCATATGATTTGTTTGAGCAAGGAGAAAGTTACTTTGGATGATTTTAGCCAAACAAGAAATCATTGAGGATATAGATATTTATGAAACTATACCAAGGGCGGGAATCTGCCTTGCGAGGAAGCAGGAGAAACTGTAGAAGTCATTTTTGTTGGATAATAAAAATCCCTAGTTTTTTTTCAAGCACACAGCATGACTTTCAAAGCAATTGAAAGATATATATCTGACCATTTCATATCAAAAAATAACTCAAAAAGCGGTTGAGCTTAAAATTCAAAAAAGAAGCAGGTCTGCACTGCAGCGGCGTGACAAATCAAACAAATCTAAAATATCTTAATCCATGCACCAATGTTGCTCAAATTGGACAAATCTAAACTCCTCTCCATGAGTTAGTCAATCATAGGCATCATTAGGTGGCGAGCATAGCTTAATCATCATTGGTTGTTCCCAATTCATGCAGGTATGTTAGACCAAACCAAGTTTATGATCATCCAATAACATTTTGATCATGGAAGAGTGCCATTTGCACCATTCGTTATTCATAATCACGAGAAATATTCTAGTATTTTTCAAATACAAACCTCTCAAAGTTTATAAGTAGAACCAATTTAGTGCATTTGGGATATTCAGAACTTCTAGATTATAGGAGAACTCTGGAGCTCTAAACGCCACTTGAAGTTCTTACCAACCAACTAAGGTGCACCAAAGGCCTTCTTGAGCTGAGTAATTAATATCTACTAGTAGTAAAAGGGGGGTTTCAATTGGACAATACCCTATGGTTTTTTTACTTCTCTTTATTATCCACATATAAAATCTTGTCCTTCTCTCTTTATTTTATCTTATTGTATGGAAATTGTCCATGGAAAAGACAATCAATATCCCTCTCTGATGTAGGTAAAGCTGGTTGTTTGATGTTCTATGCTTTATTCGGATTGTTTGGTGTTTGTTGGATTTCCTGCTGAGTTTTTATACATGTTTCAGTTTCCCAAATGCTTGGAATATATATATATATATATATATATATATATATATATATATATATATATATATATGGTTTCGTGTGCTGGCCGTTCCCCTTCCCTATGCTATTTAGGACTGCTTTTTGCTTCCTATGTTGGCTGTTCTCCTTCCCTATGCTATTTCCTAAGTTTTGTGTTGACTCCTATTGGATGTTTGGGGTGGCTCATTAATGTGTGTGGTTGGCTGTTTCTCCCCTATAAATGGGGTTGTTTTGCTACAATTTTAGGAAGAGAATGGAATGATTTTTTATTAAGAAACCTGCCAATTTTTCTAGCTTGCAAGCTAGACTCCTTTCCCCTTTTCCTCTACTACTTCGTCTTGATTTTCTACCTCTTCTCTCTCCACGGTTCCCGCCCTATCTGTATATTTCTTATCTTAAATTATTGCAAGTCTTAAGTTGTGTTGTGTCTTGTTCTAATATATTTTGTAAGTGGTTTCTATTAGAAGTTGAAAGCTTTGTTGTGTTATGTTTAATGTTTGTATTTGTAATATTGGAAAGGTCTTTTTTTATTGCAATTCTAGTTTTTTTTTTTTTTTTGCATACCTAGTGTTCTCTTGCTTGGCTTTGGATTCCTAGATTGCACCACACTCTCTCTCTCTCTCTCTCTCTCTCTCTCTCTCTCTCTCTCTCTATGGACTTCAAGCATGCAACAATGCTGAATGCTTAAAAAAAAGACTGGATCTCTCTTCTTGCCATCCTTTTGCATCATCTCTCTCTCTTGCAAAATCATGCTCCCTTTTTTCCTCACGGCATCTTCTCCAGATGTCAAGAATCTCCTGACCTCCTCATTCCTACACTTCTATCCATTTCATACAATAATTAGGTGCCACCAACCAACATAAGCCAAACAAGTGGGTAAGAGCTGAATGCTCTAGGTGTCTCATGAGGGAACCTTAGTAAGAAATACGGTCAAGTATATTTAAATTTTTTAGACATCCATAACAAAGGGGCAGATGATCCAACAATAAGATTGATAAATAAAATTAATATGAAAGGATTATGATAAAAATGAGTAAATAAAATATGGAAGTTGTGTAAGATGTTTGCACAAAATAATGTTCAATATCCTTTGCAACACAATGGAAATAAATGGAGAATAAGGGGTTAAATTCAAACACAAATAGTTGTGATAAAGATTACTGCATAAAATGAAATAAAGAATTTTCCTAAATGTTTTTTTTTTTTTTTTTTTGAGAAAATTCTAAAGTACACGACATCCTGTGTTACTTCTATTTTTAGGCACATTTACCCTTTCAAATCTTGGAATGTTTGGTGTTGATCGGTTCGATGCAATCCTACCTCCTGGAACGGTAAGTTTTCTCCTCTTTCTACTCCAATATTCAAACTTCTCAGATAACCTTCTATCAAAAATTGCCAGTTCATACGGCTCATCTTGGCCTGTTGGTTGTTGGTTGAGAGCTGAGGCTACCAACTAAGAGGTCTTGAATTCGAGTCTTTGTGAATGCGATGTGTGTGTGAGTTTGCCTTAATGGGCATAAATGTCCCAAAAAAAAGCCAGTTTTCCGGTGTTCGTCTTAAATGTTAGTCTTAATTATACCATACCATGCTTCAGGGAGCGATCATGGCTGTTGGTGCTGCACAACCTACAGTGGTAGCTACCAAGGATGGTAGGATTGGTGTGAAAAATCAGATGCAGGTAAATACCCTCCCTGCTTGCTCATATGCTATATGAACTAAGCTTTTTCATTTCTAATCATAAATCTAACAATTTTGTATTACATACATCCAGGTGAATGTTACAGCAGATCATCGTATCATATACGGTGCTGATCTTGCTGCTTTCCTGCAAACCCTAGCCAAAATTATTGAAGATCCCAAGGATCTCACCTTCTAGATGCCATTTGTGTCAGCTTCTAGTTCGGATCAGAATTATGATCATGAATTCAATTTGATGAGTATGTTTACTTTATTTTATTTTATTTTTTATAATTCGTTGTTGTAATATGAACTAGGCTGCCAGAGTTTGTTTCTAGTAGCTACTTATAGAGTTGTTGAAAGAACATGCCCATTTTCTATTTAATTTTGAGATTTCAAACATCAAGAAGAATCCTATTGCTGTCAGATTTTTGTAACGGTTCAATAAAATGTAAGCTTTTATTCACCTATAATTATCTATGCTAGCAACAATCATTTTGTGGCAGATGTAGATAGAAGAATCCTTCAAGATGTACAAATAACCTCATTTGACCAGTGTTGTAAAACAACAAATAAACATATCAACAAGTCTTCTTGTTCTAAAATAATAATTCCTTAAATCCAATTGTTAGAAATACAATATGGCTCAAAAAGAAAAAAAAAAGAGTTATATGGTTTCATGTAACAAATCTGGTAAAGCCAAAAAAAAACACAAAGAATGATTTATTTTATGAATATTTCCGAGATAGATACAATGGCACTGCATAATCCATTTTGTTCATGAATTATTGGCTTGAGCATATTCAAATCAGTGTGGAGCCTAATAGCTATCAAAGAGAGATAACAAGGATTTCCAATATGATTCACAAATTCACTGATCTTTGAAGAGCCAAAGAACTCATTTTCCCTCTCCATCTCTGATAAAAAGAATGTCCCAGTATTCATTCAATCAGGATTGAAGAAATGTGCAGCCTGGGTAAGCTTTATCAGAAGTAATTACCAACAAAAAAAAACTTAGTATATCATCAATGGTTCTGGCGTGTGAGAGGAATTCCTTCTGAGGCAAATGAATCCTCGTCTACATGTTTAGGAAGGCGTATAGGCAAGGCTGATGCAATACCTGTTAGTCATTATGTTTTTTATTAAGTTCCTAAGGAGAATATAAGAAAATATGTTGATTTTGTAAAAAAAAAAATGTATTTAAGAGGCATACCATCAGACATATCCTTAGTTTTGTGAAGAAGAAATGTACCAGAGAGGATTGTCACAAATCCACACATCTCTGTTACAATCTGGGTTGGGTTTTGCCTATCCCAGTCCTGAAAAAACCAAATAGAGATGCTGTTCATTAGCTTCTATTTTCTGCTGTGTTTTTTTCAGATATATATATTTTTAAACTTATGCTGATAGAGGAGAGGGAGTAAGCGATGGAGCAGGGGTTTGAGGTGATATTACTAGCAGTGTCAAAGCAGTTTTCTAAATGAGCTTAAAAAGATTTTTCTGGACGACTCATGAAGTAGTTGTTAAAACCCAGTTGTATTTTTTTTTTAAGCCATTGAATGAAAACAGCCAAGCGAGCTCTTATAATTTTATGAAGGTGGGCCTGAATAAGGCTGTACCTACCAATTGACACTCATATTCACAACTTCAAAGAGATGACCTCCATCACAGTTGCTGTAGTTGTTTGGTGAGAAAGAGACCATGCATTTACCTTCTCCTACTCAGGGTAATCGAAATGGCTAAAGACATCCTTATTAGAGAATTGGCAGAAGTCTTAAGTGTTCTATTAAGTAGAAGTTTCTCAATTAAGCTAAATGGGCTTTATTGCTTATAATTTTAAAAAGAATGTATTATTTATGTTTTATACTTCATAGTTATTTATTTTGTTTTATTTTTTTCACATATTTCAATTGATTGCATCATTATTATCTCAACTATATTATATTTAAATAAAATTAATATTTATTGCGTCATCCCGTTGAACTACGATTGAACCATGGAACTGTTAACCTCTCTTTCATCCGGTTCATTGTCTGATCTGATTTTCACAACATTGTAAGAAACCTTCATAATTTCATGCACGAATGCCTTTCTTATGAACCCCTGCCTATGCTCTCAGCATGGTTTAAAAAGTCTTTGGCTTCATGAGACCAACCCTCACTAACTTCACAACTTTGAAATTTTTTACCTAAACCTAGCCTGCACTCTCATGCCTATCAGCCAAACCAATTAAAATGTTTTAAAAAAAGAAAGCAGATTAACCTCCCAAAGACAATGATGTTGTAAAAATATTGTTTCAAGTGATTTAGAAAAAATACGCATGCAAACAAAAGAAAAGATAATTCATCACCAACCTACAAATTTATTTCTTTAAAAACAAAGAGAAAAATACATGCAAATACCTTGAACATGATCACACTAGCCAGAATAGTGAATGATGTGAACATCACATAATATATTGGTGAAACCACGGCGGTATTAAATGTATCAAGTGCCTGCAAAAAAAGGACAATAGTTAAATATTCGAACAAATTCCACTAAATTTTCTTTCATGTAGCATATCACACATTAAAATCAAGTTGATAATGCTCCCTAGTTTTGCATGCAGAAATAATTCTCTTTAGTTTCATACAATGCAGTCAACAAGAGATGTGCCTGGTAAACTTTAATTATGAAATGTACTATTACTGATAGGAAATTATTTTATAAGATACAAAACTAAATTGAACTACCAGAAATGTAACTTAATGATTCTACTACTATAGGTTAAAAAGCACAGGTGCATGAGTCAACATGCATAATTCCAAGTGGGAGCCCATTTGTCAAAGGCTCAAAGCTTAGGCTGTGTTTGGATGAAAGGAATTTGAGTGAAAGGAAATTAAAATTTTTTGAAAAGTTCAAATCAATGGCTACAGATTCATAATCAACCTACAATGTCTTTAGATTTCATTTCATTTCCTTCACTTGCCTTAAATCCAAACAAAACCTTAGGGAATTTGCATCCTTAGCAAAAGCCTAGTTAAATAATCCAACGAGAAAAGTGTCTTCTGAATTTGAAGAATTCAGATCATGGATAAATTTGCTAAGCTACGGATTCAGGTAACAATATTTAGGTAACAACCTACGAGAAAAGTGTTTACCTTATTCAGGTTTTTAGATTTCATTTCATTTCCTTCACTTGCTATGGTCCAGCCGGTCGCGTCGAATCGGCTTACGCAAAACAGACGGAGCTCTCCGCCCTCTTGTACGCGCCGAATGCATGCCGCAAGCTTTCAGGGGCTGTTTGGAAGGATTTTTTAGGGTTTTGGGAGCAAAGTTTTAATGTAGGGAATGTTTAGAGATTTTCTTTTGAATTGTATGCTTTAAATAGTTTATTTTTCTAGGGTTAGGGCATCTTGAATTTGGCTGAAATTTGAGATCTCCTAGATTTAGGTTTTCCTTTGGGCTCTAGCGGCGTCTAGAGATTTGGGAGAGATCAATCCTCCCCTCGAATTGAGGACAAACTGTACCTTGCTATTTTTTATTTCTATTTCATCAAATAATACAAATTTTCTACTGTTTTCTTGGTTTTGTGTGAATTCTTGTGGAGAAAGATCGCTGTTTTTCGAAGATTGATAGGAAATACTTGAGATCTACAAGTACTTCCTATCACAATATATGGTGCCTCAAGTACTCTATTGAGACTAGGTCCCACTGCAACACAAAATCATTGATTATCAAAAAAATTTCAACTGGGTAGCGCCTTGGCCACATCTTTCCTTAGGAACATGTGCCCTAAGCCCTATCAATCACGAGCAATTCAATAAAGTACTCTCTCTCTCTCTTTTTTGTGTTTTGTTTAGACGTATTGTAAGCACGTTTTATGCTATAAAAAAGTTCAACCTTCTCTTCAATGTATCTTCTTTCTTAGTCAAAAGAGCAATAAAACTAATCCTTACTTTTATTCTTTAGGTTACTAGTTATATTGGTAACACTTTTTATCTTGTTCATTTCACATAAGATACAATTTACAATTGCAATTTCAACTATCACGGTTTGGGATCTCCCTACCTCCTTTCCATTGGATCTTAGGCATGCATCGGTTCCCATCCTAGATGCTCTCTTCTGGTTACCTTTGGCAGGGAAAGCACAAGCCTGGGATTAAGACTTCTATCCTTTCTAATTATTCTAATGCTTTACCTTTCTCTTGGCACAAGCAACTCTAGCACAAAAAACATTCAATTCGATTTTCTATTTATGGTTGGTTGGACCTCAAGGGGGGTCTTAAGACAGCTGATGCTTTGATAAAAAGGAATATTCAGGTTACACCAATTTATGCTCTTTGTATGGCTTCTCATGAAAGTGTTAACCATCTTTTTTTCGAATGTGATGTTTCCTATCAATTGCTATGCAACCTCATACCTTTGCTCTCATCCTTCATGCTTCGGCCTAAACTTGAGGAAGTGCTGGAATTTTTTGATGGTGACAGTTCATTACTAGTTTTTTTTTAACTCCGTCTGAGTCTAGATAGTTTTATTCTCTTGCTATTTTGTTTCTTTTTTATAGCATCCTCTATTTGGGCATACCTAGTTGTACCTTTTTATTTTTTTTATATTGTACATTGAGCATTACCAGTTTTTTTAAAGAAGTTCTCGCATGTCTCTACTCTATTGAGTAGTCATAGTTCTCATAGTTTCTTTGTAACTTTTTTACAGTAATGAAATTGTGCTTGGCCCTTGACTTTTCCACAAAAAAAAAAGTATAATGGTTTGTGAAAGTGTTCTGAATTATTACGTCATTACTATTTTTGTAATCTAATGTATAATGAATGAAATACTAATCACTTACTAACATCTTAATTTTTATATTTTAGTGTGGAATTAGTTATTATGCACTACACAGTCTTTTACTAATACATTTTTTCAGGTTTTATACATTGCTCTTGCATTTTTTGTGGTGATATCATCATTATGAGTAATGTAATGCAACAATTCCCAAATAGTTCAACTTAAAATGGGGCATCAACTTGTTTTTAATTAATACCATAAAAAAAGTGTTAAAGGATCTCCCTCAGATCTTTTGACGCTGATGAGATATATCCTATCAGATTTAAGGTCTTCTAATTAGATATAAAGCACTTATTTCATATATGAACAGCAATGGGTGTTATTTAACACGTTTTTTTATAGCATGAACTAATCAATTCGAACTTGGGTCTACCAGAAACCATAAAGGCAGTTAATGTGGCCTCATTTTACGAGCGGAATTATTTAAGGGAGCCCATTACTACTCTGTTTAGTTGTACACGAAATGTCTCTTTAAGATATCATTTATTAATTTTCAGAAATTAGCGCCTTCTTGGAAAGAAATGTGCATGCAAATAATACCATCTACGATATATGAGGTGTCTTACTTAGATATGAAGTTCTTAATTCGTATATGAATATCAATGAAGATCATTAATTTAACACATTCTTTTGAAGCATTAAATATTGTGGCCTCATTTCATGTGTGGATTTATTTAGAATACGTTATTATTCTTTTTAGCTGTGCAAGAAATGCATCATTAAGAATTTATTTATTATTTTTCACAAAATAGCACCTTCATCATAAGAAAAGCGTGCAAATGAGTCTGTTAAGGATGTTCCATTTATACAAAAGCAGCAATTTTCAAATTAGAGAAATATTGATAGGCCCAGAATGCAAGGTTGTATAAACTCAAAAGGAAAATGCAACAAATTACCTTATTTAAATAGTTCATTTGGGTGATCACGCATATGCCAACAACCATAGTAAAAGTCCATGTTTGGGGATATACTAATTGATTCATCCCAGAAAGTGTCAACTTTAAGGCAATTCCAAGAGCTTTCACGCTCATTACCTGTTGAGGACAACGGCAAAAATGCCAATTTTTTAAAAAAATTATACCAAATGCTACACAGAACCTGTATTTTGTAAATAGCATAAGCAATTACGTACCGACAACGAACCTACAAGAGAACAAACTCCAATGTTCACCATTATATGCGTGTGCCCATACTGAGGCACGAAATATAATATAAGTACAAGTACTGCTGCAATGACTATAACTGCATAAACTAGAAAAGCTGCAGCATACATAGCCGTGTTAGATTGCAATTCCAACTAAATCATTAAAAAGAGCTATAGTGTTGAATTACATAAAATGATTTCCTGGTTAGGTAGGTAATGGTAATTACCAACCTGGCTCAGTAGCCAAATCCCACACTTCCTTCACAGATTCGATCATACGCTCCTGTGGTGCATGAAGAACAATTGTAGTTGACCCCACAACACAAAGTGCACAGCCAAGAATACCAAATAAGTGAAGCTTCTCCCGCAAAATAATGTGAGCTAGAACAGCACTGCAAGAGCAGAAAGCCCCTATAAAAATGATTATATAAAAATGATTACAAAGATATTTTTGAAATGTTAATTTGTTGTGAGACTAGTCATACCTGATAATAATGCTAAGTGCACCAAGAGGAGTAACCAGAATAGCTGGGGCAAATGCATAAGCAGCAAAGTTTGCTATTTCTCCGACGATCACTGTTGCATTACCACACAAAAGTGTTAGTTAAAGAAAACTCTGAAAACTACATGGTTCCTAATTGTATGATCACCAACTTGTACTGTAAAAGGTCATTCCGCACGAATAAGCTCCTGATTCTATACCTCAAAACTGCACCAAAGATCTTGTTTCACTATAAGATATCAAAAGAAGCTTATTTTGACGTTGACAGATCTATTCTAATATATCATATAATAAGGAGCATCCATGTACAATTTCTGCTGTAACTTTCCATTAGAATTCATGTAGTAGCCATATTGATTTTTTGACTAAACTTTGTACCATATTTAAGTACAGCATATGATTTGTAGAAAGACATGCAAGATCTATTAGTAGATTTTTTTTATTACTAGATAGTCTATTAGATGGGTTGGCATTAATTGTTCATTATGGGCTACAAAGCTTTGCTTAATAAAACAAAAGAAAAGTAAATATAATCAGGAAAAGTATGTTACTAAATTTATTTTTTCATGACTCATGATATGCGTGGTTGTTTTGATCTCTATATATAAATAAAACCTCATCTTTCCTTATAGTGACGACTAGAATGTCAAAATTGCCTACCAGATACAAAGAAATTAGTGTTCAAAATACAAACTTTAGGCGTAGATGATTCAAAAACTGTAAGATGGCTTTGTCTATATAAGACTGCTGGCCCAACAAGAGCAATATCAAACCAAGACGGAGCTCTAATCATGACTCAATGAATCTTCTTATACAAGAAGATCATTAAGTGTCCCTACCAAGTAGCAAAATGTTTGAAATAGATGATAAGCTGGTACGATCTTTGATGTAGTTAGCATGTCTCACCATTTTAGAAATTTAAAATTGAAAAAAAGAAAGATGGCTTCAAAAAAGGGAGGTAGCAAAAAAATAAATAAATAAACAGAGACTTACTTGTAATCATTCCTACCCACCAAAGTGGCTCAAATAAGTAGGAATAGCCACCAACACCTAAGACAAACCGAAAAACTCATTTAACATAAGGACATGTAAAGTTAAAAGGAAAATAATCAAATAATTTACAAGCACGGCATTAGGCAATTTTAGAAGTATAAATACATGGGGAAGCCACTTGAGCACCAATCAATAATACCAACCAATGGATAAAAGAAGTCTAAAATAAATCATTAGTTTAATTAGGGTGTAGGGGATAGGAAGAAATCATTGATTATCCATCATATCTCTGCAGTTAGTAATCAGTTAATTGTGATCCTGGTTCCAAAGATGGAATTGATTTACCATCTCGTTGAATTGGAAATATCTCATTTTTTGTGTCTTCCAAGAGCCAACTTATTCAATCACGGAAGCTGTATTATGTAGATTAAACCGTAAACCATACAATACTCTATTTCACAGTGGTCATTCACATTATGCCTGCACATTAACTCCAATTACTATCTTAAAGACATCATTACTCAAGAATTCCTTTTACTTCACTTTCCCAAAACATAACAGTCACATTAAATTTCCTGGGCTATGACATTTATAATAAGTATGCTTTAAGTATTTTCCAACATAACTGTCGCCCTTCAAAACAACCTACTCAAAAGTCATAAATCACTAAAATTTATTAATCCAAATAACAGGTTATTAATTAATATGTCAGTACCAGTCAGGTAAAATTGGCAAAAAGTTGATACAAAAACAATTCAAATAGAGATAATCAGGTCATGCAGCTTCTATAAAAAAGGTGGTACAATATCATTTTGAATTTCAGTATAAAATCAAATATCAAGTCACACTTATGTATAATTGTTTGAATTGTCTGATGAATATGCACTTTCACCTTTCCTATTTCCCCATGTGGCATGGAGCCATGATATAGGTATCGGTTTGAAGTTGCTCGTTTAACATATTTTCTCACTGTAAGACACGAAATCACTGAACAAACAATGTTACTATGTTAAGCAATGTCCCGTCTTCATTGACAGCTTAAATTCATCCCCAGGCTTAAGCATAGGCAGGTAGGTACCAATTACCGTTTCTCTTTCGAGGCTTGCATACCTTGATACAAGGAGGAAATCATCTTTCAATGATCATCTAAGATTGTTCTCAGGAAAACAATAGAAAATAAGGCCATAGATTACTAGAGTAAATGAAAATAACGTCTAAAAGAGGAAATTTTTCGAATAAGTAGTCCATCTTCTATCATTAGATCATTATTCTATAAAGTGCCTTAGTTAACCAATAGACTCTTCGTCTAATAAGTTTTCTTAATAGGTGAACTTTAAAATTCAACCTTATCAATGTCAGTATATTAGGTTAAATACTATGCGCATAAGTGTGCCTAACAATACTATGCCATTACCAGCTGCACTTCAAGCAAATCCCATATATCAAAACATCAATTGACAACTGAAGGATAACTTTTTATATCTCCTCACAATGCTAAAATGTCTTCAAACAAGTAATACAGCCACACAGCAGAGCAGTTTTCAGCTTAATGCAGTCATAATCATATGACCTATTTCCCACAGATGTTTGCAAATAAGGTATTCATCACAACAGCATAGCCATAGCCCAGATTCCCTAAAAGTTCTAGTATGTGCAGTTTCAATTGCAAGTCTTTGTGCAAGTTACATCAATTGAGAACATTCAATCATGTAGTGGTAGCTTCGCAGTAAAACAGACCTGAGATAACATAATTTTCTTCCAACATCAAGCACCCTAATGTCCGCCATAGCTGCAGTGGTTTTGTACAACTTGATTAGGAGGGCTGAACTATTATCAGCACCATGCACATCCAAAAATCTATGATAACCAAACCGAACAGCAACATCAACTAAATTACGTTCTTTGAAATATCAAAAAAATGTTCAGGCAACATCAACTAAATTACGTTCTTTGAAATATCAAAAAAATGTTCAGGCCAACCGAAGATGGAAAGCTCCAGAAGTGATCAATAGCTATCAATAATATCATAAAATCTTGCATTAGCTAAAGCCAGCTAAGATTTCATGCTAACTAAACAAAATTCTCACAGAAGATGATACCAGAACTGTAAGTCCACAGTAATCAATTCAATCAAGGCTATTTAGGCTTATGCAGATGCAAGAATTACCATGCTTTTTGGATCATGAAACAGCCCCAATTGATTAAGCATGAATTTTGACAAAAACAAGAACATCAAGCAATTAAAAATTTTGAACATTGCTCAATTTCGCTGCATCAAAGATGATATAAGCTCTCGGAAGAGCACGACATCCATCACAAAAGATCTAGTGTTGAATATAATTTGTCGTCACCTAGATCACTTGAATTAGATTTTGGAAAGTTTGAAACCGACCCAATTGATCTGAGGACATTTAGCTTAGCTCAAGCTAGTTTGGTCAGCCTAATTGAGTATCATTTGCCCTATGTACATTGCGAATAGAGTTACGTGATAAGAGAAACCTAACCAGCCTCTCAATCTCCTCATTGCAGGCAGCATGATAGTAGCTCTAATTGCACTAGTATGCACAAATTATTGTGCAAACTATTTTAGAAGATCTAGATGTTACGGTTCTAGCCGAATCGTCCAAACTAGCCCAGGTGGAGCCGGTTCATACCTATAGGAGGCGGGCTAAGCCGCCTCCTTTGATGGCCGCCCAATCATGTGGGCCCCTCCGAGGGCGGCAAGGAGAGAGAGGGAAGGTGCATAAGGAAACTATTTGAATTAATGTTTGTTTTAGAAAATCTTTTATTAAGAATATATGTATTAAAAGAAAAGAGGAGGCTAGGGTTAGGGCATGCATGATTTAAGTTATTATGTAGAAGTTCTCTTAGGGTTTTGGGCTCTAGATTCATCATCTAGAGATTGGGAGAGAACGATATCCTCTCAAATTGAGGATCAATTGTATCTTTATTTCGTTCTTATTTTGATTTGCTTTCTATAAGACTATCTATCGTTTGATTGTTTTTCCACCATATTTTCTTCCATTTTCTCGTTGTTTTACCGATTATTGTTAGGTTTGCTTGTGAACTCAAGTATTTCCCATAAGGGTTACTTGCAAACTCAAGTATTTCCTATCACTAGACTTCCCAAATCTATCATGACTTTGATACTCTGCTGTTTCACAATATGTTTGTCTCAATATTCCTCTCAAGAATGGGATGACCCATATAAAAATAATGAGACATTATTGTCAAATGCCAAAAGGTTCATTCAAGAGACAACAAACTTTCTCAGAATAATTCATGTAAATTAGATAATTAAAACTTCAACTCTTCTCCACTGATGAAATCATCCTGGTATGCTTGCATCACTGATTGAATACATTGTTGGTAGCAGTTGGCGATGGAAGATTAGTTCGGAGGAGCTGTTGAGTAAGCTGATAAGCAATATCTTCCAATCATGACTAGGTCATGGAATAATGTAATTTTTGTTGATTGTTAATGATAATTGTGAAGAATATCTAGAATAAGAATCAAAATACTCCTTGTGAAATTTACAAATATAACTTCCTTTCTAACTCAATTGGCATATTTCTCTCTACAATGGAAAGAGCACTTGAGAAACCCCCCATCATTGATAACAAGCCGACAATGATCATCTTATTTGCCTTAATAATAGAGTCAAACTTTCTACATACAATGGCCATGATTGTGCCACCCACTACCATATGACGTTTGGACTACACTTGCATTGTGTATACAATCTTGCAACAGAAATATCAACAATGGAAGTGTTGCATGCAACAGCTTGATAACACCAATCTCCATCACTTGATGATTGAATGTAGTTCATCTCTCAATACAACTATCCTAACACCGCAATAGCTACTTCAAACATTGACAACATCACTCATCATGCAAAGAACAGAAAACATTAAAGACTGCAACAAGCAATATATCCCAAGATGTGCTGACAATACAAGAGAGACCATTATTCATGTTTCTGTTGTGTTTATAGCTGACATGGGAAGACCAACATTGGTGCCCTTAGTGTCATCATCTGTGACTGCTTAAGAGGTACCTTATTGGCTTATACCTATGTCTTTCCAACCATCTTTGTACTTATTTTCAACTAAAATAGCGGAAACTATTCAATAGGATCATAGGTTTTTACACTCCAGTTATTTTCCACATAAAAGATCCTTCTTTCTGCTATTGTATGTGCATGTTAGGACTTTAAGCTACACTGAAGAAAATCATTAAATTCAATTGGTTTATAGAAGCCTCACCGGCACGCAACAAAACTTCTCCAATATGTATAGTATAAAATTGACGCCATCAAACTTCCCCGTCCATTCTACATATTTCCATGAAAATGTACAAAACGAAGAACGCTCAACTTCATCAAGCAGCCTACCGCCGCCACTAACAGCAATACTGTTCTGCACTTCAAACTGATTTCTTTCCCTACGGACTGAATTTATTTTCTATTTCCGTGAAATAGCACCCTCATAAATCACAAGTTACCCCGTGCCCAAGCTATCAAAAACCAAAAATAAAAATAAAAATGCACCGAGGAAACCACATCCAAAATACCAAATATGCAAAAATCCACAGCTCTGAAACCGATAGCATCCAGAAACGATACTAATCTCCAAGCCAAATTAGATAAGTTCCAGAAACGCACAGTTCAGATCCAATGAACGCAGGATCTTTACCTGCCCGAACTCCGGATGCCCCGGCCTTCTTCAGCCCCTTTTTCTTAACAATAAAGCTTGCGCCAATAAAGAAACTTGAGGAGAGTGCAAGCACCAGCCCCTTCACATTATCAGCCGACATCCCACTGTACGCTTTAATCCAGCTCCCGGTTGGCGCGATCCCCGGCGCCATATCTCTGCTCCAATCCTCTCCCCGCCGCTCCTCACGCCGCCCATTCCATTTCCCGCACCATCGATTCAATCTCTTCGCTTTACAGAGCAAAGATCTCACCGAGTCTGCCTCTCCGAGATCTGAGGCGGAGAGCGAGAGTAAAGAACCTCGAAAGAAAGATTCACTGCTTTACCTTCTCACGTATTATGGGGTATATTGAGGAAGTGGAAGCAGTAGCATGTACAGAACAAAAGACCCGAGTTGGGGACCAAAGTCGGGACTTGTGGCTGGAGAGGGTTGTCGATCGATGGAACGTATTGGGTGAAGTTGGAGTGGACTTAGTTGCCCACTTACTTAAGTTGGTAACGGAGAGTCGTGTTGAATGTTGGTCGAAGTATAACGCCGGGATCGGTCGGTGCGATGGTAAGCCTATCGGATACCGGATATTTGCCGTCGCGGATCTCGCGCGGTTTGGCATAATACTGACAGGTGCCGTTATTGATAGTGCGGTTACCGAACGGAAATGTCCGCGGACCGTCCGTGTTCGTTTTTTCATATATTATTGATTTGATCTGAGGATTGAATAAAAATATAATATTGGTCTTTTAGGAAAGGTGCTCTGCTAGGGTTTCCCCTCTGCGTCGCCGCCTCCTGAAGATTTTCCTCGTTCTCCTCCTCCGGCGAGGCCGGAGGACCCCTTCGCCATGGATACATCCTTTAGTAAGTCGGATTTCCCTCCTCTAGGCCCGGCTTCTGAAGGTCTTTCGTCTTCTCTCCCGAGAAACTGGAGTAAGATCTTTGCTCCAGACAATAACTCCCCAAAATCTCTTGAGTTCTCACATCATCCATCCGAGCCTGACATAATACATTTTTCGAGTGAAAAGTTGTGCAAGGGAGGTGAAGAATGGGATCTTTGCCTGGTCGGGTACTCGATCGGGCGTAGACCATTTTATGAGGCTTTGCTGGGGGCCATGAACAAGACCTGGAGTTTAAAAGGTACTTTTAAGTTGCTCTCTCTCAATGATGGTTTTTTCCTTCTTAGGTTTACTTGCCAAGAAGATTTTGATACGGTATGGTCGAGAGGAGTTTGGTTCCTGCTGGGTAAGCCTTTTGTGCTTCAAAAATGGCATCCCAAGTTCATACCGAAGAAGGAAGAATTTTCGTCCGTCCCGATCTGGGTGAAGATACACGATCTACCCCTTGCATGTTGGAATTCGGAGGGTATCTCTCGAATAGCTAGCAAAATAGGAGTTCCGGTGGCGGCAGATAAGCTAACTGAGCAAAAGTCCAGGCTAACGTACGCTCGAATCTGTGTGCTAGTTGACAACAAAGCCACATATCCGGATGAGATTCAAGTATCTTTAGACGGTGATGTGGTAAGCTTAAAAGTTCAGTATGAGTGGCGACCGCTCCCCTGCGAATACTGTAAGTCTTTAATGCATTTTTCTGCATCTTGTATTGAAAAGCCTAAGACTGACTCAGATGAACTGGAGAAAAATAAAACTGCTAATCGGGGTAGAAGCCAAAGTAGGAATGCTCGGAGCAGAAACAAGTCTAGGAGTCAGAATCTCTCTAGACCTCCGCCCACTAATGTGGTGCAACAAGTCCAGCAAAACAAAGCTGAGCAAACCTTGAATCATGCCACCACTTCTATTGTTAATGCTTTAGGCCAACCCATGATTTTTCAGCCGCATTCCCCAACTTCCCTCAATCCTCCTTCTAATTTAGTAAATGTTAGTAGGGGGAAGCACATCCCAGTTTTGCCGAATATAGAAGATGCTATTGTGTCTGCTATACCAAATCTGAATTCACCTAATGATGAAATATCCTCTTCGTCTACTTCTCAATACTTAAAAACCTCATCACAACCAAAGGATATAATATCCCCAAATAAGTTTGAAGCCCTCAACCTTGAGGAAGAAAACTCAAATTACTCTGCTGATTTAGAAATTCTGGATGAAAAACTAACTACTAATGTTAGTGGGCAAAGTAAAGTTTCGGAGAAAAATAAGCAGTCTCAAGCGAGTGCAGCAGCAAAAAAACCTACTAGGGGGAAGCAGAATAAAAAACCCCAATCTCACTCAAATTCCTAATGTTTTTTCCACCTATGGCTGCGTGGAATATCAGGGGTTTTAACCACCCTGATAAAGTGCTGTGTTTCAAGCGTCTCATTCAATCTTTCAAGCTAGACTTGGTTTGCATATTGGAGAACAGGATTCAATCTCACTCTTTGCTTGATCCTTTTTTTCAAGCTTCTCACTGCCTTTTTTCTAATGAAGAAAGTTGTAATAATTTTGATTTATCTGCCTCTGGAAGGATCTGGATAAAGTGGAATGCCTCTAAACTTACCTTTAAGCCTTCCTTTATCTCGTCTCAGGTGATATCAGGTACTATCTGGGTTGCTAACCTTCCTCTGTTTCAGCTATCAGCCATTTACGCGTCGAATAGCAATGCATAAAGGGTACAGCTGTGGAATTCAATTGCACAATTGGCTCCAGCCGCTGACTTCCCTTGGGCTCTCATTGGAGATTACAACTGTTGTAGGTATGCAAATGAAAAATCTGGAGGTACTCCTATAACTCAATCTGCATTGTTTGATTTCAACAATATGATCTTTAGAAATAGCCTTGTGGACTTGAACTCTGTTGGCTTTAAATATACGTGGTTCAATCAGCGTGCTAACAATCCTATTCATATAAAACTGGATCGTGTTTTAGTGAATGAGGGTTGGTTGAATATGTTTCATGACTCTTTCTGCTCTTTTCAAAGTCCTTCCTGTTCGGACCATTGTCCAATTATTTTGCACTCTGGTATGAATGTCCATGTTAATCATCGCTTCATTTTCAAAAATTATTGGTCCAAGTTAGACAGTTACTGGGCAATTCTTCTTGAGGCTTTTTCTACTCCTACTAATGGGAACCCGCTCTCTCACTTCAGTAAAATTTTGAAGCAGATTAAAACTATGGTTAAAAAAGAGGTGTGGGCCTCCTCTACCTGCATTTCTAGGTACTTGGACAAATTAAATAATGAACAAGCTAAGCTGTTAGGAAATCTTCAGGTGGATCCTAATAATCCTGCACTCAATCTTTCTTTCAAAGAATTAAATATGGAGTTAGTAAATTTTAATTCCATGTATGCCTCTTGGATCATTCAGAGGGCTAAAGTGAATTGGATTAAAAATGGGGAGGAGGATTTAAAATACCTTTATGCAAAGATTAGAACTAGAAGGGGAGCCTCTAATTCGGTGGTTAATCTTCTTTCTAACAATTGTTCTGCTCCTAGATCTGAAGTGATTAAATCCCTTATTCAGTTTTATCAAGATCTTTACAACCCTGTGCCCCCCTCTAATCAGAATATGGATAGTTTTCCTGCTGGGCTGCTTCTTCCGCAAATGCTTGCTCAAAGCTTATCTTTGAATGTGCTGGATGAAGAGATTAAAAATGCGGTTTTCTCAGGATCTTCTAACTCAGCCCCAGGGCCTGATTGTTTCAATTTCTTTTTCTACAAATCTGCATGGCATATTATTGGTCCTCATGTCTGTAAGGCTATAAAATCTTTTTTTCTTAAATGCTATATGCCAAATGGTGTCAAATCCACTGCATTGGCTATCATTCCTAAGCACAAAAATGTAACTGCTATTACTGATTATAGACCTATTGCATTATGTAATGTGCTCTACAAAATTATTGCCAAGGTGCTTGCGGATAGATTAAAACCAGTGATGAACTTGATAGTTATGGATAATCAAGGGGGTTTTGTTAAATCCAGAATCTCTACTGACAATATACTTCTAGCGAATGAAATTCTTTTTTTGGCTGGTAAAAGTAGAAGAGGCAACTCTTTTTGTGCTAAATTGGACATAAGGAAGGCGTTTGATTCTGTCAGTAGAGAATTTTTGCTTGCTAGACTTGTCCAAAAAGGACTCCCTAATCTTTTTATTAAATGGATAAAATCATATATAACAAATGTTAATTTCTCTATTGTGCTAAATGGGGCACTAGAGGGATATTTCTCCTCTTCTGCAGGTCTCCGCCAGGGTTGTCCTCTAAGCCCCTACTTATTCTGCATTGTCATGGATGTATTATCCAATCTCTTGGAGAGTAGAGGTTTTATAGGGATTAATGTTGATAAGTACTCTCTTTCTCATCTGTTATACGCGGATGATGTGTTAATTTTTGGGGAGGCCACTTTGGAGAATTGCAGTATTTTGGTTAATATATTAAGGGATTTTGCTGATGCTACGGGTCTTCACATTAATTATGAGAAATGTGCTATAATTTTCCCTAGAAACCTTAGACAAGCCCAGGACATTTGCCAAGCTCTTTCTATACACAACATTGTTAATAATATCACATATCTTGGCATTCCCTTATCTTACTACAGATTGAAAATAGAAGATTATCTTCCGCTGCTGGACAATGTGAATAAGAAAATGAACGGTTGGAAGGCCAATCTTTTATCTTTTGCTGGAAGGCTGCAGTACATTAAATTCACAATACAAAACACAATAGCCTATTGGATTAGAGGATCCATTTTACCAAAAACTGTTAATAAGTTCATTAACAAATCTAGTTCTAGATTTTTGTTTTTTGGTGACACTATGAATGATAAAAAGCTTCACATGGTTTCATGGGATAAAATTTGTAGGCCAAAAAATAAGGGGGGCCTTGGCATTCCTTCCATTCCGGCTATGCAATTTGCTTTTAATTGTTCAGTTATTGTTAGGATGTACAATGGAACATCCCCTCTCTCCTCCTGGCTGCTATCTCATTATAAATCACCTTGGTGCCCCCCTTCGAACCAGGCAACCAAAAGCTGGAAACAAATTTGTAAGATTGCTACTGAAGTTAAACACTGTTTTAATTTCAAAATTACTCATAATGCTCCGATTTCATTGAAATGGGATCATTGGATTTATAATGAAACTATCTCTGAACATCTGGGGGGTTCCTCTCTGGATGATTGTCCGGATATTTTTCTGAAAGACATGATTTCTGGAACCAGATGGGCTCTTCCTGATAATATCCTTATGTATATGAGGAACTTGGTTGCTGGCTTTAATACTATTGGGGATGTTGGACCTTGTCTGCTATGGAAAAATCGTAGTGTTTTTAAGTTCAAAAGCTATATAGAGGAATTCTATTCTGATTATCAAACTTGTTCTTTGCACAAAATGGTGTGGGCTAAAAGAAACATCTTAAAGCATTCGGTATTCGTTTGGTTGGCTCTTGTTGATGGATTAAAGACAGCTGATGCACTTCATTTGAGAAATATTTATGTTCCAGGCACTTGCAGCCTGTGCCATCAACATAATGAATCCATATCTCATCTGTTCTTTGAGTGCTCTTATACCTTTTCTATTCTTAATGCTTTATTACCGGGAACGGATTATTTTCTCTTCAGGCCATCTATCATGCAGGTTTTTCATTGGGTTAAAGTACAACATAAAGCAAACAATAGAGTTAAAAATTTCTGTTATGTGATTGTTTGCTGTGCCATTTACCATATTTGGAAAGAGAGGAATGGTAGGAGATTTGGTAACTCCTTTAGCAGCAGCACCTCTCTGTTGGTTAATATTAAGAGAAATTTATGTGAGAAAGCTATAAAATGGGGGAAGTCTATAGATTTACTGGAGTTAATATAGTTTGGCAGGTCTTCTTTGTGCCTGATACTATTCATGTTTTCAAGGACTCGTCGCTGCTATTTTGCCAAATCGTTTCAAGAAGCCCCCTGGACGATGATGATGCTCCCAATTTTTATGATTTTCCCTTGGAGGGCCTACGGGCAACCAGGGAAAAGAAATATGCTTCAAATCGAGAACTTTATATCTGAGTCCAGGACTTTGCTGCCTTGGGAGCTCTACTTTTTGACGGATATCTGCAGGTCATATTTAGCAAAGTTTTGTCACAGGATAAACATGATTCATTGTTTTTCCTGAATTTTGGTTGGATTGGCTTTGTCTAAAATTTACAGTTTATCTTTATTTTGTATTTCAGCAGTAATGCTGATAGGTTATTAAGGTGTTTTTATTTTGTTTAGCAGCTTTTTGTATGCTGATAGTTTTTGTTAACACTACTGGTAGGTTGTGGTAGTGTTAACTTCATTGCTGTATTATTTTTGCTGAACATTTTCCTGGAATAAAATGGGCCTTGGCCCCAAAATTTCCCAAAAAAATATATATATATATTATTGATTTAAAAAATTACAATTGTATTATTTCAAATTTGTATCCTCTAAAAATATATATATTTTTCTCAACCATTAGGACTTAGCCACTTAGGACAATTGATATGAGGGTTGATCCAATTCTTCATTACTATTAAAAAAATTTAGGTTTACCCATTTAATAAACTGATTAGATTTGATCCGTTCGAATTAAATTTCCTAACCTATTTAATTAATGGTACAAATTAAGAGTAGCTAGTGAATCCATTTATGACGCGAAAATGACCCAACAAATATCTTTTTTTTCTTTAATGTTTTAAACTTAAGTATAATTTTTTTAAAATGTTGATCAAATATCATAAATTTTATATTTAATAAATTATAATTTTTTTAATCAAAATAGGCTAACGGGTTGAGTTCAAGTCATTTAGGTTGCTAGCAAGTCATTCGAATTAATGTTTTTGACCCGTTTATTAAACAGGTCGGATTCAAGTTGATTGGAATTGGGTCGAGTCAATTTCAGGTCGTACCCAAACAATATTTGAATCTTATGTACTTAAAAGTTAAAACAAACACCTCAATGAGAGAATTCCAATAAGCCTAATATCAATTAATTTGAAGGTTATAAGCTTGTAATGGAGATGGAGATAAGGTTATAAGCTTTCTGAATCTTTAACCATAACAGTGAAAAACTTTGACTTCTTGAAACCATGAAGTGCTTAAAATAAACTCTATTTTTGCAATAGAAAAGATTTACAAGTGAGATAAATAAGCAACTTGTTTCCACTACAATCACCATGGTTATTGTTGGGGGCTTGAATATACGCGGCAATAGAGTTTTAACTATACGTCTTAGTTTTACACGGATATCCAGCACACACTGAGAAAACAAGACTTTTTACGTGGAAAACCCTTAAAAGGGGAAAAACCACGAGGCCTATCCCAGTTGAAAATGATTCCACTATAATTTGAGTTGATTACAAAGGGATGAATCGCCTCAAAAGGCGATCATATTACAACTAGCAACTGTTCGATAGAAGTCTAGTGTTAGACCCGGTGTCACTTGATAGTACCCTAGCAGTTCGGGTGTTAGTTAGTAGTATGGCCTTAAACAGAACTTCCGGCCTTGAGCAGAACTTCGGGCCTTCAGTAGAACGTCGGGCCTTGAGGTGGTGGTGCAACGAAGCTCCGGCGGTGGTCCAGCGAGGCTTCAGCTGTGGTCCGGCAAGGTTCCTGCGGTGATCCGGAGATGTTCCGGCGATGTTCCGGCGGCAGTCGAGGAGGAGCTTCTTCCTTCTCTTCTCTTCTTGCTTGAGTTCTCTCTTGTGAAGAATGAGGGCTCTATTTATAGATTTTCTGGAGTGGCATAGCTCGTAAATAGGCGTGAGATCAAAGGCGAATAGAGAGTGGTCGAATGGATGGCTGATATTGAATCCTACGATCATGCACCGTTCGTTGAACATTTGAAGGCCTTAATGATGTCGGAATTTTGTGATTTTTGCCTCTTTGGATTCGTCTCGTCGAGCCGTTCGATTCGAGTATAAGCTCGTTAAAATCGGAGACCGTTTGGTAACTCAAATTGGGGTTTGAACCTTCCAACAGTGCTTCCGGTCCATGATTCGGACCCATTTGGGCTCGGAGTGGGTCGAATTTGGTGTCGTTGTGTTCGTATTTCCGAGACGCTCAAGTTGACTATAAGCTCGCTGAAATCGGAGTTCAACTGCTCATGAATTTAATTTTTGAAGTCTTCGAATAGATTTTGCCTCGAGATTCGTGCTTGATCAAGATAAATTTATGATAATACATCCGTTATCATAGAATTTACTTGTGAAATAGCTTCTAATTTGACATGATGTTTATGGATTTCAATTTTGAGGCCAAGGAAATTTAAGCAAACAAAGGAGGGAGATGTAACAACCTAAAATTTGTAAAATAATTTTAAATTGAAAATATGAAAATTTTGAAAGTTCTGAACTGGAGCGTTGTGATGCTAGGAAGCATCAGGAAAGCACTGCTGCGGTGCTGAGCTCTCTAGAAATTTTAAAAATAATTCAATGCAATTAAGCTGAGATGGCACTACGGCGCAATACTATTTTACATGCTAAGCAAAAATAAAAAGTAAAATCCATCTCAAATTTTCCCCTTTACTAGCAGACCGGTCATTTTTTTGTTTTTCAACTAAAAGCACCCATACATTCTCAATCTTGACATAATTGTATGTATGCTAGTGGTGTAATCTAGTCGAGTCGAGTCGAGCTTCAATCAAACCTAAGTCAAACTCGGCTCATCCCATCAAAGGTATGGTTGAACTCGAGCTTGAGATCGAATCATGTATTGAGCTCGATTCGATCTCAAGCTAGACCTTTTAAAATCCTTCTTTACTTCAGCTGAACTCAATAACTTGTAGGAGAAGACATGACAACAACAACCTAGATGGCATCTGGTAGCTCGCCAGAAGAGGTATTGTAGTGGCAGCTCGCTAGAGAAGATGTTAAAGAGAAATCGGGACACAGCTCAGTGGAGAAGGCATCAACAAGAAGTTTATTCTCTCTCTTTTTTTTTTTTTTTTTTTTTTTGAAAGGATAGCATTATAGCGGCAATAGTTTTAAGGACAACTATAATAATAAAATTTACAGCAACTTTAATTTCATTTTCTCAAAAATTTATATTAGCTTTAACTCTTTTAAATAATAATAATAATAATAATAACAACTACTTTATCTTTCTTTTATTATAAAAAGGATCGAAATATATGAGCCTCATGAGTGAACAAACTGAGTCCAGACGTGCTCGACCGTAAGCTTGTATATCATTCGAGCTATAATCAAAGTTTGAACTCGAGCTCACGACTTGATAAGCTCGACTTATGAGCGGATTAATGAGTCAAGTAATTAAGTGCCTGCTTGCGAGCCGGTTTGACTCATATACCGGGTTTAAGTTTCACCTCATAGAAAGATCCCTGACGCTCAAAACTCCCAGAATCTCATTCCTCCCTCTTATCACAACCTCAAGCACACCATCAATAGCAGCATCAAGCTTCTCTACCCCTTCTTTCAGCCCAACTGAACTGCTCCTCAGCAATTCCACACTGCTCAAAAGCCTATCCCTATCCTTCACTCCTTTATCCACTTGAGCCTGGAGATCTACTATCATCTTCCCCACTATCTCATGCTTCAAAGAGCATGAAGACAGAGCTCTTCGACGCTGCAAAAGCCCTCTCATGAAACCTGCAAACCAACATTGAAAGTATATCGACGAACGGCTTCAGCTGAGGAAATCTGCAATGAAGATCACAACTACTCAATTCAATTGAAACTGGAGAAACTATAGCCTAAACAAGGAGCACTGATACCACAACTATAGTCCTCTTAGCTGCAAGCATGGCAGCAGTAATCCCCTTATTTTCTTTGCCCTTTCTTTAAGCTTCCACCCTGCATCCTAATCTAATAGTTTCTCTCATCATGCTACAGGAAAAAAGCTGATTTCCGGTGGTTTATTTTGCGATGGTACCATATTTCCGACCGGCATTTTATGGTTGAACAATTTTTCGCAAGAAATCCGTCGGAAATGCTCATTTCCGACCGATTTTGTCCACCGGTAACACACGTTTTTATATAGAGTCATCTCAACACAAATATTTTTGGCTCTCACTTAACTAATTTCTCAAATTTTATAGTTTTTGAAGAAACTGCTTGCAGTTTACTAACAATATTGCTGCTAAGATTTTGGATGATCAGTTCAACCATCATGCAGTATCGACTCATCCTCGCCACAGCAAACTTGAGCGAGTTGCAGAAATCCAACATTGCTATGCTGTCCTGCATGTACTGATTAACCCAACCATCTTCAGCTCCATGTGAGATGGTTACTGCATGTAATGTCTTCAATAAAATAAGCTGTTCAACCTGGAGCTTCTTGAGGATGTTCATGGCTTCAACCGACCACTGGTGGAGCGAGATAGAGCCATCCGACAAAGATTGATCAAGCTGCTTGAGATCTTTGCCAAGAGAATTGTAGAACTTATCGAGCTGCTTCAAAAAGAGTGAGCGTGGGCTTTGAGACTTCCGGCGAAAGAACCTTACGACTAATCTGCCCATGCTCTTGAATAATGCTTTACTTCAAAGCAGCAATAGAACTGAAGAAAGTTTCAAGAGAATTTACAGGTGAGAGATAGCTTTTTCCATCAAATTAAATCATTGCAGTTTCAAACTACTTCAGACGAATCTTCATTACACAAATGATTCTTCTATATAAATCTCTAGAGTTTGAGGGAGACAAAGTTTGGCGAAGTTATTATTCAGGATATAAAAGGAATACGTGCAGCTTCTAAGAACTTAGAGGTGAAGGGAAAGAGAAGGTAGTTGACCAACCTCACGTTTCTCTTTCTTTCAACCAAAACAATTAAAAGTTAAGAAATAATAATAAATGAGAACTTGACTTTTTTTTTTTCAAATTTTAAAATTCTCATAAATATTGGGAGGGAAAAATTATTAGTCAGATAAATAGCTAAACAAGGCCATCAAAATTCTCTCATATATATATTTTTTATTTTTTATTTTTTAAAATTAAATTCTCTCATATATTTATATATAGACATTGTCGGTTTAGGGCATGCTTGAGATAGCTTTCTCGTTGCTTTATTGTTTAGCACAATTTATTTTGCTACTATTTTTACACTATTTTGATAATTTTTTTTATGAAAGGTTGTTTTAGTAACCAAATTAAGGATTTCTTTGGGATAACTTTCTTATTATTTTCTAATTAATTTTTTAGTATAAAAATTTATTGAACAAGAAATTTTGGTACTAAAAAGTTGGTTCAGAAAATAGTAAGAGAACTGTCCCAAACGAAACCTAATTTAGTTATTTTCTCAATAAAAATAACTTCACAATCAGCTTATAAAAAACACTAAAGTCATTCCAAGCATATTCTTAATTTTATTATATCTTAAAAAGTGATTTTCTATTGTATATTTTTAAAATAAATTGATTATTGAATGAATTATCAATTTTTATTATTCTTTTTTTTTTCTTTTATTTATTCATAAATTTAGTTATTTCTAATCTTCTCTCCGCATGTACTTTCATTTACATTTCGTTTCCTGCTTTGCTTTTTTTCTTAGATTGATTTTGCTGAAAAGGTAAAGAAAGTGCTTTGATTCGTTCCTTTAATAAAGAACGTAAAGGTTATTATTTTTTTTTTTAAATTAGGAACATAGCCTAATTTCATTCAACATAAAAAATAATTTCAAAGATTGACGCACGACAAGTCCACAGTACAGAAATCCAAAATCCAAAAACTGAACATAAAATGAATAAAAATACATCCAAAAATCATATATCAGTCAGAGGATTAATTATTCTGTGCGGATTCGGAGACCAATCCACGTTATCGTATTCCTTCGTTCGGTACCGTTGATGTGGCGCATTCAGCTCTCCGGATGTCATTCTACGTCCGGCCTCCGCACAAAATATTTCCTCCAGTCAGAGAGGCAAATATTTCCATGATTGTTAGTATGACTGTTCATGGGAAAGAGGTTGCTAGTATGATCATCTTAAGGGGAAGAGGCTTGGGTGTTATATCATTTGTCATAGTTTAGGAGCAGCCGACAAGAACACCCCTAGCAGATTAGGGTGCTTCACAATATCAAGAATATGATTGATCCTCAAGGCTATCAATAGATGAAGTGGCTAGCTTTGTATATGCATTAGGGCTGCAAACGAACCGAGCCGAGCCGAGTATGTGAGTGTTCATGTTTGTGTTTGTTTAACATTAGCTTGTTCATGTTTGATTTGTGTTTGATTCGAGCTTTATTATTTGTGTTCATGTTTGGTTCGTTTAATTTAAGGGTGTTCATGTTTGGTTCATGTTCGTTTGTTTAGTGCTTATCGAGCTTTAAACAAGCTATGTTCGTGAACATATTTCACAAACAACCTATTGAACAAGCAAACCTTAAATTTGTTCATGAACATCCTAAACAAAAAATCTAACAAACATGGACAAATATGAAATGTTTCTTGTTATTAATAAAAAATAATTATATTATTATGTTATAATTAAAGTTTTTATATTATGTATATTTATCAATTTTATAATAACATATTATTTAAGTTTTTATCGAGCGGTTTTAATCGAACATGAATCGAGCTTTTTATCGAGCTTGTTCATGAACATCAACTGATGTTGTTCGCGAACATAAACGAGCTGAACGAATTAGTGTTCAAACTTGTTTATTTAAGAATCGAGTATTTAAAATACTGTTCAAGTTTGTTTGTTAGTTAATTAAACGATCACGAACGAGCTTTAATCGAACCGAACAACGAGTAGTTCGTCGAACGTTTGGTTCGCTTGCAGCCATATATGCATATATAGGTTTCTCCTATTGACCAAGTGAATGGCTCCTCTCGAAATAGGACGAGTTAGGGCAACTCCAATGGAACGGCAAACAAGTATTTGTCGTTCTTGCTTTGCTTCAACCGACTGTCATTTGATCGCAGATGAGTAGTGCGACACCAATATTGACGTTGCACTATTCATCTTTAATTTGCCATTTTTTGGTCTCTACCGAACTTGCCAAAGAATCGCACGAACGACCGTTATGGGTAAAATGATGTTCGATTGGAGATGAATCACGACATTTTTTAGTTTGAAAAATGAGATTTTCAGTTGGAGACGCCCTTGAGAAACCTGCAAGCAAAGCTCAAGGAAGACGACGCAGAGCTATTGGATGAAATGGTTTTTCGTGTTGCTGTAGCGATGGGATGTATGTGTTTAAATGCACCAATGAGCATAAAGAGACAGCTGAGGTTTTTACTATATTACTCTCAGACAGTTACATAAAGTGTAAATCTGCGAACTGAGTGAGCAGAAAAACAGAGGAAGTGGCGTTAGTTGGAGTTGAACGACGGCGTGGTGGAGATCGGAGTCTGCTTATCACCGTCCCTCAAGGTGATGGGAGGTACGACCGTCAACTTGCTTCGGAGAATTTGAAATGTGGGTGCGGAGAGAGGTTTGGTAAACATGTCGGCAAGCTACTCGGCAGTTGGAATATGATGAACGGCAACATGTTTGGACTGGATGATATCCCGAACAAAATGATGATCAATCTCAATGTGTTTCGTCCGCGCATGAAAAATAGGGTTGCACGCAATGGAGATCGCAGAAACATTGTCGCATAAGAGAGGAGTTTGGTTCAGGAAGATGTTGAAGTCTTGGCAAAGACGGCGAATCCATATGAGTTCAGCGACAGCCGAAGCTAAGGCGCGATATTCTACTTCGATTGAAGAGCGAGCTACAGTAGTTTGCTTTTTGACAGACCAGGCGATAAGAGCTTTGCCGAGAAAGATGCAGTAACCAGTTGTCGACTTGCGATCGATAGTGTCGCCAGCCCAGTCCGAGTCGGAGAAGGCAGATAAACTGAAATCAGTTTTTGGTATAAACAGGCTGTAGGCAATAGTGCCGGAGAGGTAGCGGAGGACTCGTTTAAGTTGCTGGTAGTGAAGTAGCAACGGGTTATGCATATGCTGACAGAGCCTGTTCACAGCAAAGGCAATAACTGGCCGAACAAGAGACAGGTATTGAAGCGATCCTACAAGCTGGAGGAACAGAGCTGGTTGGCCAAATGGTGTTTGAAGAGCTGGGTCAATGCGAAGTTTAGTGGGTAGAGGTGTTTGGGTTGGTTTGCAGTTTGTCATGGAGGCGTTATGAAGGAGTTCGGTGATATAAGAATGCTGTGCAAGGAAGTAACCGGTGGGTGTGCGGGTGAAATTGATGCCAAGAAAACGAGATAGAGGACCAAGATTTCGTATTTGGAATTGGTGATGGAGATTTTGAATCAGGGAGGAGATAAACTGCTGATCATTGCCGGTGACGATGATATCATCGACGTATATGAGAAGATAGATGAGGATGTTGCTTTTAGAAAGAATAAGGAAGGTCAGCACTGTTAACGGTGAAGTGTTGAGTGCAGAAATAGTTGGTTAGTGTAGCAAACCATAGGCGCGGAGATTGTTTCAAACCATAGAGAGATTTCTTTAAGAGGCAGACGTGATTTAGAAACTGTTTATCGACAAATCCAGGGGGTTGAGCCATGTAGATTGTGGTGTCGATATTTCCATGTAGGAAAGCATTGACGACGTCTAACTGGAAGATAGGCCAGTCGTGGTGTAGAGCTACTGTAAGGAACACGAATGGTGGGAAATTTGACGACGGGGCTGAAGGTTTCAAGGTAGTCGATGCCGTATTCTTGTTTATAGCCTTGAGCGACGAGGCGGGCTTTATGTCAGGCGATTGAGCCATCGGCAAGACGTTTGATTTTGAAAATCCATTTGCAACTGATGACTTGTTGATTTGGAGGTAGAGGAACAAGTGACCAAGTTCCTCGAGTTTGTAGTGCAGTTAATTCGGAAGACATGGCTTGACGCCATTGAGGAGATTTGCTTGCGACGCTGTAGGCCGAAGCCAGGGGTAACATCTACAACCAAATACTTTCATATGCGTATAGGATGGTTGAAGTTTGTAAAGAAGTTGATATGGTGATTGGTTGGATGTGTTTCTGGAAGGTAGAAGATTTATTTGATAAACGGCGGTATGAACGGCTGCAGTCCAGTACAGGGGAGGAAGAGAAGAATCGGTGAGGAGTGTGCGAGCCGTTTCTAGCACGTGACGATGTTTCCGTTCCGCAATTCCGTTTTGTTGAGGGGTGTGAGGACAGGTGAGTTCATGTTTGATTCTGGTTTGAGAGTAGAAAGATTTTAGAGTGTTGTTAATGAACTCGTCGCCCCCGTTAGTTCGAATTTGACGAACAGAGGAGTTGAGTTGTTTTTCAATCAATTTAATGAAATGTATTATTAATAGTGGGACATTAGACTTAAATTGTAGTAGAAAAAGCCAAAAGTATCTGCTGAAATCATCGACAATTAGCAGGTAATATCTAAAACCATCATAAGAAGTAAGTGGGGAGGGACCCCATACATCCATATGGAGAAGCTGTAAGGGAGAACTAGATACATGGTTGGAGAGGGGAAAAGGGAGCCTGTGACTTTTAGCTAATGCACAGGAATTACAAGGTTCATTGCTAAAGCTAGTTGATTTGGTAGGAAGTTGATGGAGAAGCTGTTGAAGTATGGAGTGGTGAGGATGACCCAGTCGTCGATGCCATAGCTGGGAAGGCGTGAGACCGGGGGAGTCCAGAGTAGCTTGAGCGGCAATGTGGGTAGTGGGAGATGAAGTGCCGAGAATGGGATAAAGACCGTTATGGCACGGGCCGCTGAGTAGAGTTTGATGTGTCGTCCGATCCTTAACATGAAAACCGGTATTATCAAAAAGAATTAAACAGTTGTTGTCACTAATGAGTTTAGAAATAGAGAGAAGTCGATGTGTTAAGTGAGGAACGTGAAGAAGAGAGTTTAGAAGAATCTTACTGGTCGGATCGAGTAGGTAGGAGGCCGTTGCCAATGTTTTGAATAGGAAGGGGGGTACCATTGCCAACCAGGACGTGATCCTTACCAGTGTAAGGTAGCTGAAAGGGTAAAGTATCTGGGGTGAGGTGAGCGGTGGCTCCACTGTCGAGGTACCAGGGGCTGGTATCGGCGACGGAGCTGTTGGCTAACAGTGCTACATCGGCAGAAGGACTGGGAGAACTGTATTGTAGATTTGATCGGTGCCAGCAGGTGACGGCCGAATGTCCAGGCTTGCCGCAAATTTGACATTGACCGTCAAATCGTGGTGGCTGAGGGGTGGATTAGAACTGGGGGGCACAACCTCGTCCTCTGTAGTTTGTGAAACGTCCACGGCCACGGCCACGGGGGGTAAATAAAGCAAGTGTAGGATCGTCTGGAGGTGTGGCAGAGGCGAACGTTAGATCCTTAGCAGCATCGGTGATTTGGTGTACTTCTTCGCTCCGCAAAAGTGAATATAGATTGTCCAAACTGATTGGATGAAGGGAGGAGCGAATGTAAGTTGAAGGAAGACGAAGCAGAGCTATTGGATGAAATGATTTTTCGTGTTACTGTAGCAATGGGATGCATGTGTTTAAATACACCAATGAGCATAAAGAGAAAGGTGAGATTTTTACTATATTACCCTCAGACAGTTACATAAAGTGTAAAGTTGCGAAAAGCTGAGTGAGCAGAAAAACAGAGGAAGTGGTGTTAGTTGGAGTTGAACGGCGGCATGGTGGAGATCAGAGTCTGCTTATCAGCCCTTACCCTCTTGTTGAGTTGAGTGGCCCCTTTAGTTGGGGTTAATAATCCTAAAGGGCAAGTGACCTTGAGTTCAGACCAAGCAAATGACCCCTATTGGGTTTATCTCTATTCTTGATGAATATGCTTAATCTTCTCGACTCATATAGTCCCAATATTAGAATATAACAACTTTTGCAAAGGAAAAATAATTTTTTAGAAAACTTTTATGAGTATTATAAATATTATTCTTTTTGAAAACATGGAGCAACAATTTTCTTACAATTACCACACCCTAATAAATCTGGTTAAAAAAACATCTTCTAATTCCAAAATTTTTATAAAAAATAATAAGAAAGCGATAGACAAATGGATGAGTGTGACTACAATCTAAAAAGTTATGAGTGAAAAAGCTAACCTTAACATACCCAAAATATTTTATTTTTTGAAAATTTAGGACAAGTTCTTTCAAGCTATCACACGCTAATAAATTTGACTATAAAATATAACTTCTCACCACAAACATTTCTTAACCAAATGGGTGAACTAATTTCTATATCATTTTCGTTTCCATCAACCTTACATCTCCCTCTTTCTCAATTCCTTCTAACTAAAGAGAGGCGATAGGTGCTAGGTATACTTCATAAACAATAAAATAGAGAGAAGTGAAAGGATAATCAACCGCAAGCAAGCCACAACCACATGCGGATGCCAAACGCCGTCCAGAGATCAACTAGAATGTGCCACATTACCCCCGCTCGGGCCCATGCTTGGTACTCCTGATGTGACGCATTCTGATTGGTCATCGGACGGTCGCGCAGAATAATTTCTCACATGGCTTCGAAGAGCACCCAACATTGCATAATTTATCAAGCTAGCATCAATGCAAGAAATCCTATGAGAACGCTAATAAATAAAACTTAAAGGTTCAAAAATCTAAATTAAGAATACATTCGAACATAAGCGCTCATTACTTATCAAAATGTTGGAAAAGAAGATGGAATTGCCGAACTAAAAGCTAAGGCTTTTGTTTGGATGCAATAAAGTTCTAAAATTAAAATTTCTGAATGAGCAGCCTTGGGTGAAGTGATGCTTGACATCGCCAAGCTATGTTAAAACCCCCTTCCATCCTTCATATATAAATCTGCAATGTACATGAAATGAAATGTCAGCTTTATACAAATACTATCAATTTTTAATGAGAAAAACAAGTTGCATCAGATGGGAAGCTCAGCAAATAAATCACATATATTAGTTATTGCAGCATGTTCATGGCATATGTATATAAGCAATGAGTTAGGCTTCGTTTGGCACGGCTTTCTTATCACTTCTTAAATCAACTTTTTTACCGCTACTTAAAGCAGCTTTCATATGTACTTTTTCACATTGTACATAAAGCAGCTTTTGTATGTACCTTTTCACATTGTACATAAAAGAGCTTTCGTACATAAAGCAGCTTTCGTATGCAGCTTTTTTATACGAAAGTGGCTTTTTAGTATAAATATTTTAATTTTTAAACTAGAAAGATGTTTTAAGAAGTAATAAAAAAACTATCCCAAACGAAACCTAAGTCGGTGGTCCCCACTTAACTGATATACTAGTTGGTGATGATCTTCCTATAGATTCAGAAAATAATGAGAAACCAACATGTATTGTATAGCATGATTGATAAAACTTCGGTAAGTCATTCCTTATAGAACGTGCATGAATCAGGAAGAGCAAAAAAGAACAGCTTGGGTATATGCAATTAGCAAATACAAAAAAAGTATAAATAAAGAGAAAAAAAACATCTAAGCGTCATCACATAACATACGCCTCCCAACATGCACGCTACAAAACAGTTTTGCTAATGGTCAATGTACTTTTTCACATTGTTTGTGCATGTTTCTGTGCATGTGGACGTGCACATTTAACCCAAAGGTCACACTTCTAGCTTTTAGGCTTCGTTTGGGACGGTTTTTTTTATTGCTTCTTAAAACTGCTTTCTAGCTAAAAATAAAAAAAAAAAAAAAATTGTATAAAACTGCTTTAAAAAGCAGTAAGAAAGCTGTCCCAAATGAAGCCTAAGTAAGTTTAAGAAAATTGAAAGGATGAGGGAGAAAATGAGAAGATGAGCGCACCTGAATCAAAGTTCATCCTTTATGGAATCAGATTGAATACTCGCTACAACACTATCCTTGTTTTTCTTTATGAAGTCAATGAAATCGTCTACTGTTCTACCTCCCTCATATTGCAATAGCTTCCCAGCAGCAGATGAAAAATACAAGGTTGGATAGCCTTGAACTTGGAATTCACTCGGTACATCGTTTGCAGTCGCATCCTGGAAAGCAACTCCGCATGTATTAGACAATATTGCCTTTAAAAGATAACAACAAAGCTATGATTACGAATCTAAAATAGCCACAATGGTAAATTGTAAACTGTATGAGCAACTTAAAATCTCAGTAATAAAATTAGTAACAATTAGAATAGCGCTAATCGGCTTATGCTTCAGAAAGGAAAGTGTTAGTACCCAAAAATGCTAAGTTTAATAGCCCAATAACTGCTAAGCATCATGAAAAAATATGATTTCGTGGCAGATTTATAATTTCATAATGGTTATGGCAAACTTTCTCTTTTGAACTGATTAACTTCATTTTTTTTTCTTTCTTCCTTCATTCTTTCCGTTTTTGTGGATATACAAGATAAGATGCCTCCAGCTTAAGTTCATATTCAATAATTTAAATGAAGCAAAAAAGTTTCATATTTTAATTTGAATTTAACAGTTGATTTGAATTTTTTGTCAAGATTTGATGTGTAAATGTGTTGAATTTTTAAGCATTTTTGTGCTTCTTTCAGTATAATGAATAGTAAAAAGAAAACTAACTTGTGGCTTAATATTTAATAGAGAAAGATTTGTTGCGCATTGCATATTAGTAGATTAGTATTTTAAACATTTCTATCCTAATGAGACTGTTCTATACGATATGAGCTAAATGAAATGTCATTACTCATTAGTCGTGTATCACCACAAGGATTGATGAAAAAGTTGAGCAAAAATTTTCTATATAATGAAACACTACCATAGCATAATTCTTTCTCCCTTTAATCCAAGGTCCGAGCACTTTGTGCACATGCATTAATACTAGACATGGTAAAAACCTCTCTCTCTCTCTCTCTCTGTGTATATATATATATATATTCCAATGATGTAAGAGGAGAAAAAAGAAATAAAACAAACGAGTACTCTACCAGATCCAATTACAAGCCATACCATTTTGGCAATGATGACATCAGCATCACCGTGTAATGACACAGCTACTTCATCGAGGATGGGAGCCAGTTTCTTACAATGTCCGCACCAAGGAGCATAAAATTCAAGTAAAACTGCAAAAAGTAGAAGCTCATTTCAAGAAAAAATCCCTCAGAACAGAAGGAAAGTGAATGAAAAAAGAAAAAAGTATATAAAAAATTGGGAACAACTCTTGCATGAAGATGTCTTCCATAAATTAAAGGGGGCAAACAAGCTGTTAAAGAAACTAAAAAAGCAGCAAAAGTGTGATAATCCTATATATTTTAATTAGAATTAGAGCTGCCAAGACTAATAAAAAAAAGTATATGCATTCGAAACATCAACATTAGTAACGTTATTCGAGTAAAGATTGAATTGGTAATGTAGAACCGAAGTTAGTGAAGCAATTCATGCCAACATCATTATTACTATCATCTTCCCAAGAACATGGGAAGGAAATCTCATCAAGTTCTTTTAAATCAAAGTGGGAAAAACAAAATGAAGGAAACAATTTTAAGTTAAGCATTAATGCTTTGGAATTGTTCAGAATTAAGTTGTAAAATAAAAGGAATTTTATGCTTGACGATAGAAGTAGCTTGCAACAAACCATTCTTTCCGGAGTTGAAAACTACGTCGCGTAGAGAGTTAGCCACAACCACCTTCACAGGTTCATCATTGAGCTCAGGAATTGGCTCCGACTTGATGAAAGGTATAAGGCTCCCATCCTAAAGAAATAAAACAAAGCCAGTGAAGCTCAAAAGCAGGTGATCCAAGAGAGGAGAATAATTTTTAAACAAAAAGCTTTACTCTAGAGCCACCTAAGGCATTACCACATACTCCCTAAGCCACGTTGCAATCTGATCAGGTTCTAAGTTGGGTTTAAGATACTTTTTCCCATCATTTTCTTGAAGAATGATAAGGGGAACTTGACTTTCCTCAAGGCCAAAATACTGCTATCATGAAGCATTTGTACATAAAGCTTGTGAGTTGATAATTGTACAAGAAGCTCAAAAAAACGCAGAAGTTTGCTTAAGATATAACCTGGAAGGCACCTTCACTGGCCTTAATATCCCCAAGCAAAAAGCTCAATTTCTTGCCTTTGTAGTTCTCAGCGACTTCTAAATACTTTGACTTGAATGAATCAAAATATTGTTCACTAAAATGGATGAAGAGCAAAACCTGCTCATAGGAAGATGCCATCATAGAAGACATGTCAATTACAAGAAGAACATGCATGATGTCAATGTGACATCCAGAACAAAGCTACAATATTTTGAATGTGCAAAACACACTATTAAAAAAAGGGAAATAGAAGAGGACTTCAGGGTTAAGTTCATCTCCAGACTAGATCAAAAACCGTATTAGAGTGAGAGTATCACAGTCAGTAAGCATCTCAAAGAATCTCAATCATTCATTATTAAACACCATTCGTAATGATATTTGCTAATAATTGGTCCACTAATTCCAGGAATGACAAACTGTGGTTTTACTATGACATGGCATAATGATATTAGCTAAGTTCCTTTCACATTTTCAATAAGCACACCTTCGGGAACCTTTTATTATAACAAAAAGGGCAAGAAAACATCAATTAAATGATTAAACATGTCAAAAAAGAAACAAGTTGATGCAGAGCATCCTTACTGAAGGAAAACCTGAGGAGAATTTTAGCTAATATTAGTCATATATTTCTATTAGCTAGTTTGTGCTCCACTACCATAATACTATAGTTATATAGTACTATTTGCACATTTCTACGTTTAGTCCTTTTACAGTATTGAGGATAGGAAGAATATAGATACCAAAAACCTGTAACAAAGAATCATATTACAAAACAGAGATATAGTTACTATTCTATTGTTCTTGGCTTCCCTGTTTTTCTAACCATGCAGAGATCACCCACACCACAAGTATTATAAGAAAAATCTAGTATGAAAAGAATCAGAAATAGTAGCAAAATCAAGAAAACAGTTAATGACTGAGAATACACAGCAATATCGTACTCAAAAGTTTCCACTGCAAGAGCCTAAGAAAGGTTAAGGCTCTATAATGTAAAAGATGAAAAAGTGTCCCAGAACAACCATGTTATATCAAACAAATGCAAATTTTAAAATGGTAGTAAATGTCAAACTTAAACCAAGGGTGTAAAATGTGGGAAGGGCAAAAAAAATCAAAATGCCAATTCATCAGATAGAATACAGCTGCAAAGCCTTTCAGAAGTTTTCTAGATAAGCAAACAAAAACATCAGAAAATGAAATACAGAAATGGTTGTTACTTTGGCGTTCTGGTTGTTGAAAAACTTTATCACATATGGGTGGTTGGAAGGTTCTTTGTCAAAAATCGTAACAACAGGGATACTGGCAACTTCAATGGAACCTTCCAAAGCATCCAAATGAAAATCCTGAAAAAAAAAAATACATTTACAAGAAAATACAAAACAATTACAAGAAAATTTGATTTTACAAACCACTGCCAAATGCATTTCCAAAGTTAAGAACCGAATTGCAAAGAGAATTTGCATCTAATTACCTGGAAATCAACAAAAAGCTCATCAAATGGCTTAAATAGACGAACAACGGGCCCCTTCACTTCTGTATCCCCACGAGGTAGCAGCTTAGCGTCAGAAGTATGACCAAAATCATAATCTGAACGCAGCTTCTCAGCTAGTTTGGTAAAGTTTTCAAATTCCTCTCCAGAAAATTCAGGAAATACACCAACCTAGAGTAATGTGTAACAGGAATGAAACTTTACAACTTAAAAGTATAAAGGGGAGTTATGATGGCAACAGTAGGACGAAAAGAAAAAAATTCACTTTCGAGAACAAATAAATAAATGGAGAACTCACAATAAAAACTTTCTTTTCATCTATGAAATTAACTGCCTCCTCCGAGGATTTAATCTCAGCAGAAGCAGGGCCAACTTGTTTCTTCAAATATTCAACAATGCCATCAGCATCCCTTGGGCCTTTGTAATCTTGAATGTTCTTTCCTTCATTTCTCAGGATTTTAAGTGTAGGAAAGCCTCTAACACCATGTGTGGAGGCAAGATCTTTGTTTATCTCTTCATTGGCATTAACCTTAGCAAGAACAATAGGAGGATCATGCTTACTCAATATTGATGCGGCCTTCTCATACTGCAAGAACAAGTTTAATTATGTCCAACAGCCCGGTACTAAAAGTACATAGAGAAAATTTTCCCCCAAAGTGACAAGGGTAACAATCTAAATAATACTTACCTCTGGTTCTAGTTTCTTGCAATGACCACACCTGCCATAAAAGGATAAATAAAAATCATTCATATGAAATATACATTAGAAAAAATGTTTAATGTAAGGCTTTATTAGGTACAAGCTTATCAAAATGAAGCCAACAAGCAACAAGCATGGTGAAGAAATTGCCTAAACAAGTCTGATTAAGCTACATTAATTGTATAGAATAATTCTCCATGGCTAACTTACAGGATTCCAACCCAATTTCTATAATCTCCTAATCTCTAGGGAGTTGGATTAACTTAGGACCAATTTGTTTCATCATAAGTGTCCAAAATTTATTAGTTCTCACTATTATAATTGAGTTTAAATATTTTTTTGGTTGAAACTGAATGACACTAAGATCTCATTCTTGAACTCACTTTCAAAAATGAGGAAAATGAGTTTCAATCTAGAGGGTTAGGAAGTCACCTTCTGTTTTCATTTGTTACTTTTAATACATGATCATATTAATTTATGGGTTGGGGTTAGGATGTTTCTTCAATGATAATGAAATATTGACAAATTAATGCGAGGGTTTATTAAAATGAAGCTCACTACAACCATTAAAAAATACAAAATTAAGTTCACAAGAAGTGAGTTTTTTGCAAGCAAAAAACTATACTCAAACTCACTTCAATACGACTCGATTCTGATGAAAAATCCAGACAGTTAACAATGAAACAAATTGGATCTGCTGATAGGCCTCTGAAGGAGCAAAAATCTGGCTTACAAAAGACTTAAAAAATAAACAATGTCAGAATGAGTACAAGGAAGGTATGGCATCGATGAGCCTAAGATTTCACTTAAGAATCTAAAAGAAAACTCCCCATGCATATTCAACATCAGAAGCAGTGCCAGCAGTATAACAGTTGGCACAACACCAATTATAGCAGTGGCAGCTCTTTAATTTATTAATTCTGGCTAAAAAAAAAAAAAAAAAAATTCCCAACAACCTCTAAACATCATATCTTCGGCCTAATCCTTTAACTTCAAAGCTCTTCCAAGCTATTCCACATTTTGCTGCTATTTCCTCTGTCCCCTATTAGTGCAAGCCTACAACAAATTCATCACATCACCTTGACCTCAATAAAAAGTCTACTAAACATACCCGTTCCAATATAGATGTCTTACAGACAACCTCCAACTGTGCAATCAAGGATTCACAACAGACAACTAGCAATTAGGTTTGGAGAAATTGGATACCATACGGTCGCCGATTTTCATAGGTAACAAAAAAATAGCTTATCCACCTTGCAGCGTGGCTAGGGTTTGCAGCTCATTTTCCTGCCGCAATTGCAAACGGAACCTCAAAGTCATAAACACATCCTAAAATGAAACAGCCAATTACTCCTGTAAAATAGCCATCATTTAACAATATGGCAAACTTCACTGATTAATCAATCAGATCTGTTTCAGTTTTCCAACCCCCTCAACACCCCCCATCACTTCAGAAGCTTACAAAAAAATACTATTTAAGGGTCGAAGAACTTGAAATTGATATAAATCACCTACCTCTGATAGGAAAAATAAAAAATCTAAACTTGAATATGCCGTAACCATTCCACCGATTGACCTCGTCCGGATTTTTCAAGAACATCGTCTCATTCAACGAATCATCACCAAAACCATCTAAGCATATCAATAAAGCGCGAAATGGATTAGATTGCATTACCATGGGGCGTAAAACTCAACGACAAGAAAAGGGTGCTTGGCGATCGTCTCTGAGAAATTGGATGCGTCCAGGGTGAGCACCGCCGAAGGTGTCTCTTCCGCAACGGACTCATCGGAGCTTGCCGAGGCTATGAACGCGAACAAGAGCAACGCAGACCACATCCAAGCCCCAACGGAATTCGCCATAGAAATTAAGACCAAGTTTCAACTCCGAAACCCCTCTTCCTCAGTTCACCCAGTAATTTATCGATGAGAGCCGAAACGTATACGTTGTTCTTGTCGATTATTGAAGATCAAATGAAAACTCCAAACACGAAACTACATTACGAACGAATAAATAAAGTGTCGCTCACGTCATTCACGAAGGAAAATGACGTGGTTCCTTGTGATTGGAGAAGTAACAGTTCGTGTTCTGAATGTTTTTGGGATCTGAAGGAAAGAGCGGCGAAAATGCCATTGTCAAATGGAAATAAACTTATTTGCGGAGTCGTGGCGTGCTATGAATTAATTCTACGCATTAAGTTAGGGGCGTCATAATCTCATCCGATCAGAAAAATTTCGGATTTGAGTTTGAAAATTCAAAATTAATCTGATTTGACCCGAAATGAACATGTCTGCCGCCCGGCCCGCCCTGCCACATTTGATTTGACCCGAAATCTGTTTTGATTGGTGAAGCCTCACTTGAACAAACAAACTATAACCTGCATGCATGTTCGTGTCTGGATTTGTGGGTGGACAAGTCAATCTGGTAACCTACATGGTCGAGTATGGGTTGAAAACCCCGACCCATTTAGCTTAACTATCACCCCTACGTTAAGTGATTGACGGTAATTGGCTCAACTAGTAAATTTGGTTTGGACCTAAACCCGTAATTTTGTATTTGGATTGACCTGTTTAACAAACTGGTCAAATTCATGTCTTAAAATCTGACACATTTAACAAACATGTCAAATTCAGGTTAACCTGCCAACTTGTAATTAACCCAATTTTGACTTGTATCGGACGAATTTTCGGATTTTGCCAAAGAAACGCAGAAAAATGGGAGACGGGACAGAAGGCGGGATTCAGTTTCAGTCGTGATTTGTTGTTTCAGTTCGGTTAGCAGCTTAGCTCGAGCGTTAAAGTGAAAAGCGGGTGAATTAGCGAAAATGAGGGCTAATGGTTCGTTTCGTTCGGGGTTTATGGGATTTGGTCGAAAAAGCACGTGAAATGGAAGAACAGGGTACTCCATATGTGTTTTGCCATTCGTTTTGGGTCAGCGCACAAATGGAATTAGCAAAAAAAAAATTTAAAAAAAAAATCTTATTTGTAGGTTGAGTTGAGTAGACCCGGGTTTCAATCGGGTCTAATCTGGGTCTAGGTCTTTGACCCATTTTCTAATTTGAGTTGGGGCAACTAATGAATGGTCATTTTGAGTTAATTCAATACCCGAACTGAAAACACATTTTGACACCCATAGCCCATAGGATTTAAATAAAAATAAAATATAAAATTAATTGCTATTGTTATGTCCAAATATATAAACACATATTTGGTTTTATATTTACTTAATGCAACAATACAATTACATAAATAAGTTTTAACTATTTTAATTTAAATATAATTTCAATTAATGATTAAAAATATTTTATAAAATAAACATTTTCAAATTGAAATTGATCATCATTGACTCGATTAGCTTGCTCTTCTCAACATAGATCAAAATCTTCTATTTTGAGTTTAGTGGCTCGCTGTATCACTCCTATTTTGCACAAATATATATATATATATATATATATATATATATATATATATATATATATATATATATATATATATATATATATATATATATATATATATATATATATATATTTGAATTATAAATTATAGGATCTACATTATTCGATAATTAATGTTCAAATAGAATACATCAAATAATAAATATTAAAATTTCAATTTATTTAACTTATTATTAATTGTTTGAGAGATTTGCACTGGAATTTTATGATAGAGAATTCACTTTAGATCAAAGAAAGCATTACTTAGAAGACAGCGAGCATTCAGAAAGGAGATATTTATGCAATTATCTCATTTGAATATTCATATTATCACTAAGAACTAAAAAAATATTATGCTAAAAATTAATATTAAAAAACAGTAAAAACATTATCCCAAATAAAACCTAAAACTTTTATACTACTACTACAACAACATGCCTTTATCCCATGTCAAAAATTACGAAAAATCATTTATAATATTTTCTAATCAAATCTTTTTAAATTTGCCTCTAACTTTCTTAACATAAATCAAATCTAATAAATCTACTTTTTTAATAATCTATCAAAAGAAAAAAATTATTCTGTGCGGTGTCCGGACGCGTCCGGAGGCCAATCCGGATGCGCCATGCCACTCAATGCACAGTATATTGGAAGACATGACGAGTCCATATTGACCTCCAGAAGCATTCAGACACCGCACAGAATAATCTCCATAAAAAGGCCACTATTTTATGTGACCAAACCATCTAAATGAATCTTTGTAATCTTATATTTCACCGGGGCGACTCCAACCCATTCAAGTATATGCTTATAATCAGATCCGATGAAAAATTCTCTTAACTTTATTTAAGAGAAAATAAACCTATAATATTCACAACAATTTAAAAAAATATATATTTATTTTCTATAATAATCTTATTGCTTATTATGCAGAAATGGCATATGAATGAGTGCTTGATTAGAAAGCTCTTGAGCAAAATCCTTGCAATAACTGTAATTTGGCACATACCAAAGATGGGTCACTAGGTCTATATAAATAAAGCTCCCACGTTATAAGTTAATCTATTCATTCTCTCCATCCCAGCAGCAAAGCTTTCCAGCTTCCTGAACAGAACATTCCTTTCTTTAGTACATAACAAAGGACCCGTATTCTTGTTATCCCATTCCCGTGTATGGGCCAAGTAACACCATCTCTTCTAAAAATAAAACGACGAAATAATTCTAACTCCGCGTAATGAAACAATGAGTAAATGGGCATGGAGCCTTACCTAACAATAAGACTTATTATATTTTCTTTCCTCCCTAAACCCTGACAAGACACAATCCAGCATAGCTCTCAAGATCAGATAAAAAATAGTTCAAACCTTTCTTTTTTTTTTTTTTTTTTTTTGGAACAGGGTATCCACCCGCTGTCAGCCCCAAAAAGATGCTTGTCGGTGTGACTATCTTCGGCTGACCTAGGAGAGGCACCCACCCCAAAAACCTCCTGACCCACACTTAATTGGGCCCCACTTAAGACACGCTGCTGCTAAAGAAAAATCAAACATGAGTTGGAGGGTTCTCAACCAACCATGGGTAAATAGTTCAAATTTTTATTCAACACAAGCCTGACCAACATATAATGTCTAGATTTGTCTAACCTAACTCATTAACTTGATCTTACTTCAAGACAATAACACCAAACGCATATTTTTGTTATAATATTCCTCTTACAGAGGACATAATGTAAGGCACAATGCAGCAGCCTTGCAGAAATATTCATGTTGAGTAGAATACAAGTTAATGAAAATATTAGAAATATGGCGCTCGCAATTTGGAAACCAGACTAGGATTACTTGGAAGAATCATGCCACCAGCTTTACAAACCAAAAAAACTGTATAACCTGTATCAAATCACTTCTCCACGAAGCTGAAATGGAAGAAGATAGTAAAAAGCAGTAGGTTTTTAATTCAAATAATCTGTGTTTTAATCATAATCTGTAGCAATTGACAAACTTTTTAAACATTTCTTAATTTCCTCGAACTCAAATTTCTGACATCCAAACGCTGATTGTATGTCGACTCTGTTGTAGCAAATATACAATTTAGGAAGGTCCAGAAACCATGAACTCGACAATAACTTGCAATGTACGAAACATATCTATCATAAGATGTGCACATAAAAAGTGACATTATGATATACCTAAATCTGCACCAAATACTTTTCTCTAATGCTTTACAATCCATGGAATATGAAAGAACCTGAAAAAAAAAAAAGACATATTTAGCCACTTCTATCAAAACAAACCCTTAGGGGGTGTTTGGTATAGTAGGATTGGATTCAATTTTAGTAGGATTTACTAAATCCTGTAAATCCGGATTTAGTAAATCCTAGGCTCATAAATCCTGAAATTAAATCCAGAGAAGTTGTTTGGCAACAGATTATAGGACGGGCGCCGCGGGAAGAAGTTCCGCAACTGCAAGTCGCGTTAAGTCCGAATAGGAATGAGATTAGGATTTAGACGGATTTACCGGATTTAAATCCAAGATTTACGAATATGCCGGATTTACAGCGGCGCCGATTGCGTTTGGCTGGATTTACGCTAAATCCTACTAAAAACAACGGACAAATCTGATACCAAACACCCCTTTAATAATAAAATTCTTAATTTTCCACCTATAGCAAACCTCTCAGCGTGTCCTCTGGCTACCGGGCGGCCTGGTTGTTGATGACTTTGCCTTGGCAAAATCGACCAGGTCTTTGAATAGAGCATCCTCAGGTTTGGTTTGCCGTGTTGGTATTGAGGAGTCTTGTGCGCTCGAATGCTGTGGCAACTTCTGCTGACTGAAAGAGAAATCCTCTGTCTTTGTTGCAAATCCATTGAAAGATTCTGACTCAGATGAAGATGACCGATGGTGTTGCTGCTCAAAAAACTGCTGCCTTTGGCTATGTCTTGAAGGCGGAGGTGGCAGAAAATTGGCTGGCTGTGTTTCCCAAGGAGCCTTTGGAAGATTTTCATTCGACTTTGTGTTCAGAATAGGCTCATCTTCATATTTGGGCTCATCATATTTAGGCGGAGGGGAAAAAATTGAAGATGAAGGATAGTCGGTTCCTGAAGAGGGAGGGGGGTAGTCAGTGACAGACGGAGGAGAAGGTGGTTTGAAATGAGCTTCTGATCGTTTTTTTCCTTCATAGGAATCACCACTGAGATAATCAATTGGAAAGGAATCATGGGAAGCTGGGATCTTAGCTGATAGTGAAGGAGGTGGTGGTGGAGGAGGAAGAATAGGACTTGAGTAAGTCTGTTCAGCCTTAACATTAGAAGACTTCTTTTTCCCAACCGCATTCTCTCTTGCGCTCCTACAATAGCATTCACACGATTATCAAGAGTGTGCATAAAAATAAGGAGAACGAATGGCTAGATGGTTTATTATGAAGGGTGTTTTATTAACAAAATATAAGATATAAATCTTAGAACAACAATAATATCAAACTAAGGATGGTAACCGTTCATTTATTTTCAAACTATTGGCAATAGTAAGCATTAATCAATGTTTTCAAACTCAATTTCAGCCCTATTGTTGGCCTAATTATTCTGTGTGAACATCGAACGCCGTCCGAAGACCAACCAGAATGCGCCACGTCACCTCTTGCTCGGTACTGCTGATGTGGCTCATTTTGGTTGGTCCTCCGGTCTCCGCACAGAATAATTTCTCCTATTGTTGAAGCTTTGGTTCATTGATTCCCGCAATTTCAGAAAATAAAATGAAATATTCTATGAGCTTTATGATTAGGAAAAATGAGGTAAATTCCTAAGGAGCTACGCCACGCTGGTAATGGCTCCCCATAAGCGCAGGTGCCACCATACAGCTAGGGATAAAAATAGAAAGCAGAATGTTTTTAGCTGCAGTGGTATTTTTCAACGAATTGGTGTTTCTATACAGTATAAAATACATAACATATAACTTATTATTATTATCTAAATTAATCAATACTTCCAAAAATAAGTTGAAATGATGAAACAGAAACTTTTCGAACTACAAGAAGCTTCAAATTATTCAAATTAAATATATAGTCTGCAATAACAACAATGTGTGCACGTGAGTAAACTTCTCTCTTTTTTTCTTTTGTCTACCACTCTACACAATATTCAAACTTAAAATAAAACTATTGAATGTTATTTTAAAATAAGAAATTTTCTGATGGATCAAATTTCATCATATTTTAACTATCTATCAAGCAAGTGAAGAAAAGATGATTAGATGGTGTTTTATAGAAGCCCTCTTGAAAACAAAGTTTATCCAATGTATTTCATCAATCAAACTCATTCAATGTGTTAAATATCATCATGAAAACATGAATTTATTCCCTATATATTTGAAAGTCTCTACACTTAGAGGTCTTTCTCATACAACCAGAGTCATTGAAAAAAATTGATGCATCTGACTGATGATCAAATGATATAAAGAAACCTTGAAATCATGCATACCATAAACTTTAATGATATCGAACAGAATAGAGGATTTTGACATTGCATTTGAATGTGATAACTTTACAATCAAAACAGTCTAAGCGAACTTTTTTTTTGTCAGTATCTCTAAAAACCATTAAAAAAAACTGCAGTTTTAATCTCACCTAGAAACCATTTTACTTTTAATAAGCATTGTCTTCATCAAACAACAACAATTTTATGATTTCTTAGTTGATAGTAGTCATCTATGATGCACAAACACGGAAACATAGATACAACACGAACATGGGACACGGGACACATCAATTACTGAAAATATAGGACACAGACACGGGTTAGAAATTGTATTATAATTTTTAAATCTTAAAAATAATGTATAAAAATTAAATAAACTGAATACTAAGAATAATTAAAAAACATCAAGTCATTAATTAGGCTTGTTCTTAAAATGACTAATATTAAGATGTTGAAATTTCGCCGGACCACCGCCGAAGCTTCGCCGGACCACCGCCGGGCTTGGAGTTCTGCCAGACCATCACCTGAAACCCGAAGTTATGCCGGTCCATCATCTAACACCCGGACTTCAGTCATACAATTATTATTTGTACTCTGATCGCCCTTGGAGGCGAGTCAGCCCATTATAACCAACTCAAGTTCTAGTGGAATTATTTTCAACTGGGCCAGACCCAGTGGTTTTTCCCTTTTATCAGGGCTTTCCACGTAAAAATCTTGTGTTTTCTGTGTGTGTGAGCTGGATATTTGTGCAACGCTAAGACGTAGTATTCTAACTCTATCGCCGCGTATATTCTAGCCCGCAACAATTCTCTTGCAAATGTCTAGTCAGAACATCCATAACTAAAGCAAAAAAATATGGACTTAAAGATGATCCTTGATGTAATCCAACTCAAACAAAAGAATACTTGGTCAAACAACCTTGCGTACGAACACAAGTATGAGCTTCATCACTATTAGTACTTTTTTTTTCCAAAACAAGCTAACAATGAATTAATTTTTCCCTAACTTAGAAGATGATAATGATAACTTCGGATGAGAGATGAATGACTGAAACAATTTTATTTCTAACAAGATGCCATTATAGAAACTAAATTTCATAAGTAGTCGTCACAGTGTTCTATGCTTTTTTGAGTTGCTATCATTCTAGATAACTGTATAAAATATTTTGCATTATTTGCTATTATCCACAAATGTATAATGTTCACAATGTTTTAGAGAAGAGGGAATGTACAAAACGAAGAACTAATGAGCTAAACCCACTTGATGATATTAATAAGAATGTGGAGAGACGATATTAACTTTATTTATGATTTGGGGAGGAGAAACTGACTTGTAATCTACTTAGCATAGATAAAACACTGAGTTGGGTCACACGAGGATCACAACACACTGTGGGCTTCGAAAAATTCCATTTTTAGGTATGTGTGATCCCGGGGGAATTTTCAGAAGGCAGATTGGGTTTGTAGATAAGACACTACCCAGAGATTTCGCCCTCATTTGGTGAGGACTTTTTGATCTGAGTTCTGGTTTCCTATAAGCGCAAGCCCCTATAGTTAATTACCCCTCCTGATAACAAGAGAGAACTTTCGATTAAGGCTAGTCGTTCAAGCGTTCACATAGGTAATGAACCTATCGTATAATAGCAATAATTTAGGGTTTAAATTTTGAATTTGGAAGTTTGAAATTTGGAATTTATAGTTTATCACCATAAACTTAAAACTGGTGGTGGGGAGAATGAAGACGAGCCCGATCAAGATCCCATGGTTCCGTCGTCCCGGGCTGTCATGATCTTTGGTCTACTTAGTCATAAGAGGTAGTCGACCCAACCTGACAGAAGGCATCTTGTCGGCAGCCATGGGTTGCTTCGTCCAAGAATACCTTGTAGACCTGGGTTGGTGTTTGTCTAAGGGAATATATCTGAATCCACCTTAGCTAACAGAGGGCTTTATGCCTATCGAATATACCCTATGATCCATCGCTCAAGGGTTTGACGCCTTTAGGGAACATGCGGGCTTTGGCCGTGATCGTAATATAATGGTGCCATTTTGTGGCAAAACTACCCGATCAGAGGGCACGTGCCACGTCCCTATTGGCAAGAGACTGTTTGAGGATGAATCGTAGTGATACACTCGACATAACATTTACTCTTTGTGAGCTGAGGTTAGTTTCAAATTTATCACCCCCGACAAACGATTGCGGGAGGTGGATGATTTTTTAGTTTTAAGTTTTTAGGTGATTGATTTTATTTCAAGAAATTTAGACTTTTATTAGATTTGAGATTTGACCCCTCCGGTTGAGATTTTCGATCAACACGGCCATCATCGGGGTGAAGTTGAGGTCGCTTGTATTTTTGTAGAATTTTGGGATGCATTTTGTTATTCAAGTCGTGTCAACTCCGGTCCTTTCAAGGAGGAGGATGAAACTTGAATATTAGACCCGCGCAGCATTCTTGAATCGTTGGATTTGGGACTTAGATGTAATGATTGGAGCACATACGGGTTGCAGCATTTGACCCTGCGCAGCATTCTCGGTCATTGGTGTTTATACTTTTAACACGTTGACCGGAGCACATGCAGGGGTAGATTTAGTTTAATGGATAATATTTAATACATAATGGGCATTTTAAAATATTTAAATATGATCCATTATATAAGAGTGATTTTTTTTTTATTCTCATTTAAGGGTCTACAAACGCCTTTTGTCCGCTTGTACACATGTTGCGGATCCGGCGGCGTCGTTCTTATTTAGGTTTCATTTGTAACACAGAAAATATTCTTTACATAGCTTGCAAGGAATGCTTATTCAATAGGCATTAGAAGATCGTGCTAGTGTTCGTAGGAGAATTATCTTATCTGCTATAATTTCTCTTATTCTTTCCCGTAGGAGATCGTGTCTTTGCTTGTAAGTTAGTTATTGTGGGCACTACAAATTTCCTATTCATGCTCATAGGTGAATTGTAGCATTAACTAGAAATTCCACGCTTCTATCATAAAACAGACTAGTTTGTGTTATCTGAGCTTCTTATCCATGTTCATAGGATAATCGTTATGGGCACTACGAATTCTCTTCTCCCATTTACAAGTGAGTTGTAGTATGAGATTTTCCAAATAACTTTTATAAGGGAATTTAGAGAAGTCTTTCATCGCAAGATATCAAATGACAGTTAAGTGTCAAATGCTCTATTATTATATGTATTTCCTGAAATTAGAACATGTAGGATTTATTAAAGTTTAATCACTCATCACTCGAGAGTATATTTTCCTTCAATAATTTAGTTTCAAACATATTGTAATGTGATGACATTTTTTTAGAAATAAATGATTTAAAAGCTTTTGAATTAATGTTGATTAAACATTTTGAATATTTGACAAGATAATCCAACATCAACAGAGTCTATTTAAATTTCCATAGAAATCAAGATCTTATATGATTTGATAATGACTCAAAATATATTAACTATTTCTTGGAGTGCGAGATCCTGATTAAAAGCTTATTTTGAATGTATCACATATCCATTCAATTTTAAATCGAGTTCATATTTGAGTCTAGTTCGAGTGTAGGCAAACAATATTTGATCAAAGTTTATTAAAATTGATTTTTATGTTTGAATTATGCTCAAATCAATTTTAGATTTTGTAGTCAAGTCCTTTAATGTTGACTGAAAATTTTGGCAGCCTCCCGGTGTCTCCTCCCCACCGAGGGAGAAATCGGGACGGCACTGCCGTAGTTCTTCCTATCCGGACCTAAGGTCGACGGCGTAAGGTCTTCGATTTCAAACCATCTCACCAGGATCTAAGATCGACTGCGTGAGGTCTTCAATTTGGAACCATCTGCCCGGATTAAAAATCAACGGCGCAGGTCTTCAATTTGAAATCATCCCGATCGGACCTAAGGTACGACGACCGGGGTCTTTGACACCTGTTGAAAAATCTTCACATATCTCTCCACATCTCTTTATATAATTATATATTATATTAAAATCATAATATAATATATTTATTATAATATAATATAATATTATATTAATATAATATAACGTTATATTAATATTATATTATACTGTTATGTTATAACATTATATATAAACACTATTATACTATTATATTATAATTAATATATATATATATATATATATATATATATATATATATATATAAAACAGTGAGGGAGAGGGAAAGAATCGAGAGAAGCCAGATCGAGCGGCTCGGGCAAGGATCGGAGGCACGCACGAAGACGGCGGAGGCGGCGGCTGGCCTGGCCGGAGGCAGGCAGGTCCGGCGGCGAGTCCTTGGTCGGCAGCAGGCAGGTCGGTCGGTCCTTGGTTGGACCCGACTGATGGAGGCTAGGGCATGGCGACGGCTCACGCACGGAAGGAGACTCGGGTCGGAGACGGCGGCGGGCTCGGCAGTTGGCGGCGGCGGGAAGCCGGAGTCAGCGTCGAGTTCAACCTTTGGAGTCGATGGAGGCCGGCGATCTTCGGCGGGAGCAGAGGTAAGTTTCCTCGTTTTCTTCCTTGCAATTTTCTGTGTGTGTATGTGCGTATATCTTAACCGAACGAGAAAAGTGTTTTTATGCCGTGAGAGAGGCGGTGGTTGAAACGTCGTGTCCGATCGGCTATGTCGGTGGGGAAGTCGGCTAAGTCTTTTTTTTTTTTTTTAGTAGCAGTTACAGTCAACACACAGAAATGAGAAGTTTATTACTCGCATGATGGAGTAGAGAAAATTTAAACATAAATAGTCTTTTTCTTCATGAAGTTTCCATATAAGTAATTCACATAAGCTTATAACTTCTGACTTGGGGCATTAATCAATCCAAGTGTTACAAATATAATGCTAATCGTTAGTTATTAAAGCATGCAAATACTCTAAAGATATTGCGGTGTCAAAACAAACACCAAATCAAAATAAAACACCTATCTATTTATCTTTAGTCAACCAACATTCACCAATTACATTTTCCAAGGTAACATAGCTCAGGGGTAGATAACTCAATTGTGGTTATTATACAATTATTTGAGATATATTGGACCTAATTTATTGATAGGTAATCCCAAGAAATTTTTAAGTGGTGAAATAATATGTTTTCAAATTCAAGTAAAGTACATCAAAATCACAAATCACTAATTAATGCAAACAAACTTGAGTATTCATATATCACAAGCCACTAATTAATTCAACTTCTTGTCTTTAAATGTAAATAGAAAATAAAAAAATTGAAACCCAAATATGAAGTGGTGAATAACTAAAGAAATCAATTAGAATTCTAAACAATAAAAATCAACAAATAATTGCAATTTAATTCCCATAATTTTAATTTTTTGCCAAATTTGAATAAAATCAAGAACATTAACAAATTAATAATAAATTATGTAGATAAAATAAGAACATGGAATGAAAATACCAAAACAAAAAAAGAGGTTTCACATCGGTACAAAGAGATGAGCCAAGAATCAAGTGGTCACAATTGCACTACACACGAAGGAATCACACACCCAATGAACACATCGGATTACAAATTAAAAAGAGGAATTTTATTCAGACAACATGTTCCATTAATGCCTTTGAATATTTATTTATAAACTCCTCATCCTATTAGCTAGTAGAAGTGAACCATATAAGCAGCTTAAAATATGTTTAACTTAAAAAATAAATTAAATCCTGGCCCAATTTAAAACTCAAAAATTCTAATCCATAATAAACAAACTAAGCCCATTTGGTGCTGTTGTATTGAATGGAAACAAAATACGAAAGCCGCATAAACATGCTAAACAACGCTAGATGAGTCCAAAAATCATGGAAAATGGGAAAATAAACATGAACCAGAATCTCCTCAGCTATCAAATTCACAAGGAAATAAGTCTAAAAATCTTCTCCCAAAGAATGGATAAAGCCAGACACTACAGCCTAAGGTGGTACACAAATTATCCCGAGGAAAAAATTCAGAACTTCTTCAAAGCAATCAACACTTAAAAGGAATTCAAGCAAACAACCACTTATCTTCTCCAATCAGCAAAAACATCTATAATAACTTACTATAGGAGTTAAGCTACAATGAACCAAACTGAAATCATGCCAAACCATATGAACAAAACTAATTCTTAGGAAGAATTACATCTTTCTCTTAGCTATCATCACTGGCATACTTCTCATTACAAAGATAAAAATAAAATAAAATAAAACTAATAAAAATAAAATATATAATTTATACTTAATTCATCGCTTGATGCAATGCTTCCAATGAGAATAAACACAAAGATTCCATTACTAAATTCCTAACTTGCAAATAAGAAACAAGGAAGTAGCATCTTCAATACCAATACCAGTTCAATTATGACAGGTGTTGATTACTAACCATTGACGAAAGTAGCAGTAGCAATGAGCTCCGTTTAAGTAGTCAAGTACAAAGTATTCGCAGAAATTAAGATGCTTAGTTTTCTTTAAAAAAAAGGTAAGCTACCTGCGTGACAGCTGAGAAAACTCGTCCTCTGCCTCATCATCCTCATGATTAAGACTAACAAGAGGCGCAACAGGGGCAACTGGAGCTCCTACAGACGCAATAGAAACTCCTCCTGTAGTGTTATTCTTAATAGGAATCCCTTTAGCAATGTCATCATGACGTTGTAGTACTTTCTGCAGGTCATCATTTAGTGCAAGGGCCTGGAACAAAAGTCCTTCATCTCTGTTGAGTGACAAACAAAGCTATCAAAACCCTAAAATTTCAACTATAACATTTGTACAAATTCCCAAGGACATCCATACCCAGTGTTATTAATAAGGAGCATGACTCGATTCTGATAGCTATGACATTGCTCTACAAGATCAACAATAACTTCTTGCTTGACATTCTGCCATCAAAATAACAGTTAGTTTTTTAGACTACTTCACAACAACAACAAGACTTTATCCCCCTATGTGGGGTCGGCTACATGAATCATTTTTCACCGTTGTGTCATGTTAAGACTTAAGAGTCAAATTCACATGAAAGTAAAAAAATAGCAACAATTTTACAGCAAATAAAAGAGTGCAATTTCATAGTGGAGTAAAAAGCACACCTTCGCTTGGTGTTGATTTAAAGAAAAAATACACCAAGTCCCCCAAATAAGGCAGCATGCATCATAAAAAGTGCACGAGGCCCCCACAAAGAGCAAGTTATGGGGAATGATTCTACATAATCTAACCATGTTCTGATACAGAGGCTTTTATATTTTTCAGAATCCATGACTCGCAATAGGGGGCAACCCAGCCATTGCAACGAAGCATGTGCTCCAATGTGATCAAGTATAGTTCATTGAATCAACTTATTTAAGTTAAATCACAAGACTAAACTGAAAACCTTTAGGCTTTACCGCCTAGCAATACAACAACAAAAAACAATGCCTTGACGGTAGAAGAAACTAAAAAATTTCATCTGAAAAATAAAATATTTTTTCCTAGATTTTTGTAAAAATTTTATGAGTTGGACAATGCATACATCAATTGTATGCTTCTTTTTATCTATAATAATTGAGATTTAACTGATAATGTTCTTCTCCAACTTACTAATTTAATGTATGCACTTAAATCACAGCATTCCAAATGCTTAATGAAAAAGGTAAGACATAGTTGGCTATTCACCAATTTCATACTATTTCAATAGGACTCAGACAAAAGATTATTATGTTTCATTAAGGATAGGAGTGACATAGAGTCCAGTTAGAGCAAGCCAACCTAGAATTGAAATGGAAGATTTCGCTTTCAGCTCAAACAAAATTCTACTCCCAACTAAAAAATGGTTAACTTCGTCAACTTTTAAGATGAATTGCATAAAACCTATTTGTTTTAAGAAAATTTTTAATGCAAATTTTGAAAGGGTATATAATAAAAATATAAATTAAATACATGCTTATATGAATAGTTCATACATAAATGCACATTTATCTTGTCTGCATAACTTCACAAAATATCAAGTATAAATGATATTAGATGTTTGACATAAATTACATATGTAAACTGAAAAACATAAATTTATTGAGTGTGTTCATTTGCACATGAATGTATATATATTCAAGTTAATTTTAAGTTGAGTTGAACTAATTTCAAGAAAGCCATTCTTCCGTCGAGCAAATTGATTATGATTTTGAGTGATTAAAATTCAAGCTATTATTATAGTTTAGAGCTTTGAGCTTAATTATCATTAAGGATGTTGCCATTGGCAATTTTGAAATAGTGTAGATATTGCACAAAAAATAGGTAATTGATTATAAATTCATCATAAATTGATATATCCATTTTGTGCTTGTTTTTATCATTTTCTAGGTAAGCAATTTTTCATTTCCCATGAGGGAATTCATATTCAATCTTTCTTAATTTTATTCTATAAAGAATACCTTTTTATGTGGCCAGTCCTCAAAATGTGCATGGCACTAATCTAAAGTTCTACACTTAGCACCAAAATATACTTCTTCAACCAACTAAATATTAAATTTTTGAGATAGACACCCTCCTCGTACTCCAGGCAATCCCTGGATTGAACATGAATTGATTCCCGATAATATCATATTTTATATATTTGTTTTACTAAATAAGTTTATTGAAAAAATTTAGCCATCCAAATCTCAAAAAGGCACCGCCTGTAGGCCAATAAGTAAGGACATGAAGCAGGGTTACCATAATGATCCGCAGTTGGCAATGCACTTAAAGATAAGTCGCAGTGGTGATGACCACAAAGGAAGCAAGAGGGGTGCACCACTTAGTGATGGTTGAACAAAAGTAATTTCTGATGTAGAACGGGGAGGGAAAGAGGAGTTGGTTAATTAATTTTCCTAAGTGGATGTCTAATTGGGGAATTAATTAATTAAGGATGGAGAGAGAGAGGAAAGGAGTGGTCTAGATTCAAGGAATGTGAAAATTTGAATTGATTCCAATCAATTTCAGATTTAATAACTTTTGATTAAGGGAAGACCTTCCAAAATTAAATTAAATGATTTAGGAAAGAGAATTTCAAATTTCAAATTCGTTTGAATTTGAAATTCAAAACTTGCCAAAATTAAAACAACTTAATTTAGGAAATAATTCAAACTCAAATAGGATTTGAATGCTTAATTTTGAATTAGGATTTTAATGGGAGGAATTAATGTGTGTTAATTGGATTGGAGAGAGAGAGAGAGAGAGAGAGTGAGGGGGGAGCAATTAATGGGGCTTTGATTGGAATAATTGATTGATTTTTTTAATTAGAATCTTAAATTATGAAAGGGATTAAAGACCTTTCAAAATTAAGAGATGGGAGGGAGTTGTGTAATTAATTCAAATTAATGAGGGAAATTCAAATTTCAAATTAATTTGAAATTCAAAATTGAAATTCCCAAATTGCTTTGAATCAAATTAGGAAAATAATAAGAAGATGATTAGAAAGTGGCGCCTTAGAGAATTGGTGTGGTGACCGGTGGCAAGGCTAGGGTGCTTGGCCAGCGGGTATGGAAAGGGGAAGTAGGTGTGGTTTAAAGAGGCAATCAAAGCTTTCTTAAATTAATAAATTAACTTTGGCAAGAAATATTTCATCCCAAGTTAATTTAAAATTCAAAAGGTTATGATTTGGAAAGATTCCAAAATTAGAATCTCTAATTTAGGTAGTAATTTCAAATTCAAATAGATTTGAATTTGTTCTTAATTGTATTACCTAAATTATGAATGCTAATTTAGGAAAGGTTTAATGGCAAAGGGGTTGGGAGGGAAACCAAAGAAGGGGTCTGCGGTATAGTGGCTTGGCCGTGAGTAGTGGTGGAGCTAAGGCCAATTTGGTGGAAGCAAGGAGAGGATGAAGATGGCGACTAGGAATAACAAGAAGGAACAAAAATAAAGAAACAAAATATAAAGATAAAACCGCGAGCCTTTGACTCTTCCGAAGACTGACGGGTGATACGTTGCCCTCCCCGAGGGACTTCAATCCACGACCCCAAATCCATCCTGAGACTGGTGAAAACAAGGTTGTCCTCCCATAGGACTTTTCCTCTCTAGAACTCACACAGAGATCAAGACAAATGCTCCAATTTTTTTTTAAGGGTAAAAAAGGAAAAATTCATAATAAAATTAAAAATTGCAAATAACAAATTAAGATAAGGCGGAATGATCTCGGCCGTCGATCATCATCTCCTCCTTTAAAAATTTTCATGATCGGATGTCCGCATCAATTTCCCTAAGACCTAGGCCATTGAGAGTTGTCCGGCAAGTGAAGTCATGGAATAAAATTCAGGCTTCACTGCATGAACTGTATTTCAATGCAGGAAGATAAGTGCAGCTGCTTGGATTTGCTTATGAAAAAAGAAAAAGCAACAGTGAAAAGGTTATTTTATACTATATAACTCATCTTATATACTATATATATTGGCTGCTTGACTTGGCTTTTTTCTTTAGGTGATCTTCCATATTTTGAATTTGAGTGAGAACATAACAAGAAAGACAAGAAAAAGGGTAGAGCAAATATTGTAGTTTACTCTGACTATAGCAAACAAAATCATCAATCCAAGCAACCATGGACGAAGACTAACACCTTCTGAACCACATAAAACTTGATGTTCATATAAGCTGCTTGATCTCTTTAAATGTCCTTTTGTGATTTATAGTATTCACTCTCTTCGTTGATGCTTTCGCATAAAAATTAGGCACTTGAACATTCAAATTTAGATCCAGAATGAGCTCCTTGGTCAAGAGTTTGAAATTTACTATTTTTCAATAATTGTTTTCTCCAAAAAATAAATATTTCTAGTAGCTTTCAATCAGATATGTGGTTAGCACACATGTTTCACTATTAATTACACCATGAAAAATATCCAACAGCAGATAATTTATCACCCTCATGCACATAAAGACAGAAAATGTAAAATCATTATACTGCATCCAACAACACTGATATCACTTAACAGCTGGAAATAGACAACGATGCCTGTAGAATCCCATATTCTCATACACATATTGCACAGAACAAATATTATAAGAGCAGGAATTAAGACAGGTCAAAGTTTCAATACAAAACAATTCTTGTAAGCCAACATAAAATAAAAAATAAAAAATAAAAATCTTGTAAGCCAACATATTAACAGTAAGCAAATTTCTCTGAATAATCATTGGAGTTCATCATTTTAAAACAAACATACAGAAGAGAAAGCATGATGCTTTTGAAATTTTAATTAACTCCAAAATAATAATAAGCCTTAGATTCTTAGGAATCACTAGCAGAAATATAAATGAACTAACCTCTGAACTTTGAATATCCAATGCATTAAGCATCTCTGATAGCACATCAGCTATGCCTCGAGCATTTTGAATCTCATCCACGCTGCAAAAACAACAGAACAGCTTCAATTGTGGTTGTTGCTAACAATCACGTAAAGATGGTACTAACTACTAAAGTATAAAAAGGTTTGGATCTATATACTCCGTTCAATGAAATAAAATAATGAAACACTTGATATCTCCACACTTATAGAAGTAAGCATGTACAAAATCCGTTTCATTTGTAACTGAAGGATATATTCATAGGAAAGTAAATATCTACTTGTAAAAAAAACAGATATGAAAGCATCTGGGAGAGCCAGATAGTGACAAGCTCAACACAACTAAGATCAAATATCTTAATTTCAGCACAAACAATGCACAAGCCAAAATATGAAACACAGAGTCATTCACAACTAGATCACACTTCACGCTTTAAAAGCAGAAATCATAAGAAACACTCCAAGATACATCACCGAAGGATAAAAAATGCTGTAAATATTGCTTCCCTCAGGTTTCCACCAGAGTTTGTCAAATGTTAAGAACGAGATATCAAAATGCTACAAAATCAACTATTCACTACTTGCAGAGTTCTCATTAGATTTAGCAAGCGGAATCATGACAGAAACACACATATTGTCTAAGCAAACAAAATAATTTTAATTAGTATCAAAAAAGCTCGATAATGGTTAAAGAAGTTTTTTTTTTTCCTCCATGGATACAAATGCAGTGTGACAAAGATATCATCCCACTAAACATGGCCTGTTTCCGGATGCTCAATAACAGTAAAAAGTTAGCGTACATGCTAAGCATAAATGAGGTCATGTCAGGAAACCAGGAAAAAAAAAAGAAAATAGGTTGAAGCGTGGCAAGTACCTTAAGGCAGAAACATCAGATTGAAGAGAAGCCTGTAAAGCAGCATCATAAGTTGCTTCAACAGGATGAGGCTCTATAGGATGTGTTTGTGGAGGGGTAAACAGAGGGGCTGTGCTTTCTGTTCGAGGGGGAAATTCTACTCCAGCAGCCTACCAGCAACGTAAAAAATTTACAACACGATCTAAATGAAAAGAAAGATTAAAAAGCCCTTTATACATGAAATGTCTGCAGCAAATATGAATATGTAAAGCCTGATATAAATCACTAAATGCCATTCAACCTTAAAATAAGAAAAAATTTGCACACCTTACCAGGAAATCACCTATGAAAAAATAAAGTAAAGAAAAACGAAAGAAATAAGAAAATGCCATGCCGATGGATATTTATAGTAGCCTATGCCGATGGATATTTATGGTGGCGGTATATGCAAGTAGAGTTCACATAACAAAACCTGCATTTATCATAAGCATTATCATCATTAATCCTATCACAACTATTTAGGGTTAACTTTATGAAACTACATTTTCTATTAATTCCAATTGAGTGTTGCCTGAAGCCTTAAAACTGTTATTAGTAAATCATTTTGAATAATTCCTATCCACGTTACCATAGGTACCAATTTTCCTTTCTAATCCTTTGAAACTAATTCTATTTACCAATTTAATTGTGCATTTTGAACTACCTTATCTTCATTCATTCCTCAATTTATCCTTCCTAATTTTGGCACACATTCATCTAAACATCCATTTTCACCACAGCCTACTTAACTATCAATATTTTTTTTAATGCCAATACACTAACTCAAACAACATAGCAAGCTTAATTATAACTTTATAAAAATTACTTCTAAATCCAATGATATCTCTTATCGGATATTACCCTCAACGCATTTCTCTATGTTAACCATTAACTTTAACTCTAGAAGTTACATCCTCATCTATGTGTTTATATCCATATTTTTTATATAATACATCAAATATACTTAAATCTATCACATGCAGGAATAATTGTATTTTCTAATAATATTGATGGATATTTATTATAGCATATCCACATATCATATACTCAAATCTTTAATCTATGGATCCAGACCCTTTATCTTCAAAATATTTTCTTACTTTCTAACTTTTCAACAAATATCTCATCAACTAGAACTGTCATTTACAAAAAGCATATACCAAAGCACATTAGTTTGAATATTCTTTGCAAGCATCTCCATAACCAAATATGATACAATATATACTCTTTATTTTTTATTGATATAAACTTATTATAATTGGTAACTCTTTGTTCCCTCCATAGGACCATAAGCACTTCTAATAGAAGTCAATTCCCCATCATACATACCCTTAACAAATTCAACATACACTTGACAGTTGACACACAAATTTCTTCCTTAATGCACTCCAAATCAATCATTGGAGTACTAAATCATATGCCTTCTTACGATCAATAAAAAAACACATCCTTTATTTGCTCTCTATATCTGTATCATAATAACTTTAAAAAAACGATTTTATAGTAGATCATCAGAAAATGAAATCAGATTGATTATCCAAGACCAACATTTATTTTTTTAAAAGTTTATACCAAATACTCTCTCCAAAAACTTCATTTCTATTACAAAAATTGATTCCTTAGTGATGGTTGGGTTGCAAGTATTATTAGATGTATAGAACAAAAGAGTTGCAGATATTTTATTTTTCTATAGTTTGGTTTGAAGTAAACTAAATACAAACTATTTGTGTAAGGGATTTAAAACACCACATAATGCCCGTTTTTGACCAATTTGAAATTTACCCAAATCGGGCAAATATCAAATACAGAGAACTCATGTACACAACCCGCCTTCCATCCACATAAGCATCAACCCTAACCTCACCACCCCCAACCTTGCCCTTGCCAGTCAAACTCCACACTTGTTTGTCAGCCCCGACCTAATCATCCCCAACCTCGCCTTCCATTTTTGACAATTTGCCCAACATTGTGTTGTCCCTGGCCTCATCGTTGATAACCCCAACCCAATATAAGCACGCTTTCCCCACAAATACTTGATCTCTCCAACCCCAATCTTTTTTTCCCTATGAGACCGTGGCCTAAAGTAATGTATTTCTTTTTCAACTAACCAAAAAAAATTATTTTATGGATTTATTTACAACCAACCAAACGTTTTAAGGAAATTAAATTACTCTATTTATTTTAAACTGCATTTGAAATACACATGTATTTGAAATACTTGCAACCAAACTACCATTTAATACTTATCACAATCTTAAGCATGTTCCCATCTTCTCCAATCATTTAGCATCCTCTAAATATTCAAGATTCCATTGAAAAGATGTATAAACCAAAACTACTACATCCTCAAAACTCCCCAAATCTTGCTTTGTATTTCAAATGTATCAAAATTTTTTACATTTATCATTTATGCTTCTTCTTTTAGAACTAACTTCGTTTTACTTTTAGAATCTATATTATATACCCCATTATTTTATTTGAAAAGCTAATCGAAAATAATTTATTCTGCAATAT